>PVJI01000438.1:149422-266506 GCA_004026765.1 Micronycteris hirsuta
CCCCCCCCCAAGGAAGCTGCAAACTGCTAGGCAGCATGAAGCCCCTGGGTCATAGCTACCACTTTTTTAAAGAAGGAAAATTGCTGGTGACACTTGCATTTTCTGCTTCCAGAAAGTGGCTTCCAGAGCGGATGTGCCTTTGCACCAAGGCTTGTGCCTGGAGCACCTGATGATTCCCTTGGTGTTGTTGTCATGGATCTGGGGGATATTGGAGTAATAGAGCCCTGGCCCCATTGTGAAAGCGGGAGAAAAACGCCTGGGCCTTTGGGGAGTCCGAAGGGAGGCAGGGCAGAGGGGAGGCAGGAGGGGGCAGGGGAGGGAGGAAAGGAGAGGCTGGAGATCAAGAGGAGCAAGCCAAGAGGGGCTTCCTGTCCAGAAACAGGGTGACCTGGCCAGTTATGGGGCCAAGGGAGCAGCTGACACCAGGAACTGGAAGGGTGCACACTGGGCCTGGGGGAGGGAGGGAGGAACCAGGGCCTCTGGGTAGGGTCTCTACACCCTGTCACAGCCACAGCAGGAGAGCACAGGGGAGGGGGCTTCCTCTGTCCCCCACGTCCCTTACTTGACTCCCAGATCTTCTCACCCGTGTGGGAATTGTGGCATGAGAACTGAAAGTGACATAACTGTGTGGGGCCTTACCAGGCTTCAGCCCCACCTCTTCATGATTCCTTCGTCCTCAGCCAGAGGAGGACCCCGCAAAGAAGGGTCCCCGCCTCCTGCCCATGCAGGGAGGGCTGGCTGATGCCTGGGGAGGGCGTGCTCCCTGGGTCTTACCTGGATTCCAGCCACACCTCTTAAAACACAAACCCCAACAATGGCACACAGGGCTGCCTCCCCCAACGAAGGCAGAGCGGTGCCAAATGACTTTCTCCTCCTGAGTTCCGTCAAGGGAAGCTGTGAGGAAATAAATTTCCTCTCAATGTGCTGTGGATTGACTCCAGCAAGCTTCCCAATGGCCCATAAAATAATAGTAACATTTATTGAGTACTTGCTTTGTGCCAAGTGCTATTAAGAAGATCTTAAAGAGAGAAGCTATTAGCAGCTCCATTCGTGAAAAAAGAGCGTAGGTGATTTTGCCAACCTCGCGGGCACCAGGAAATCCCAGCGCCCAGGACTGGAGCCCAGGCAGTTGACCACCGAGGCCCTGGTCCTTAACCACCCGATAACCTTGCTTCTTAAGGACAGGTAAGTTAGTGAAATACAGCGAGGAGGGGATCGCAGAGCATGCCGAAGGCTGTGATGCGTGTCTTTTCCTCTACTGAGCACGCTTGCTCTCTCCTCGGGGTCTTTGCGCTGCTGTGCCCTCTGCTAGAAAAGTCTTCCTCCTGGTCTTTATGTGCTGGTCCTTCTCATTGTCCGGCTGCAGCCCAGACGCCTTCCCCTCAGAGAAGCTGCCTGATGCTCTGGCGTGTCATTTCAGTTGAGTTCCATCACCTCTGTCACCTTTTGGACACCGGAAGCCTAACCTGCTTACCGACTTGTTCCCATGCTTACGGTCTGTCCTGTGAAGGTTGGGGCCGTGTGCGTGTTGTCCATTTAGTCCCGGAGCCCGGCATGGTGCCTGGCACCGAAAAGGCTGAGAAGACAAAGACCGGGAGGGTCCCCAAGGGCAGCAGGGGAGTGGAGGAGCAAGCCATCGTGTGCTGTAGAAACACACCCAGCGGGTGAGGCTGGGGTTCTTCAGGAGGGACTTGGGGAGCAGCCAGACCAGAGGAGGGGACTTGGCAGTGCAGTTCCCAAAGGCCAGCATTCAGGGACATCTCTGCCCTGGCCCGTCAAACCTCTTGGGGCCTGGGGTGCCCTTTACACTCTTCATGAGATTTACAGGCTCAAACAACAGCAAAGGAAGCACGTTTTAATATGTGGCTTTTGGTATCCAATTCTAAGTGCATAAGTTTTAGTTTCTAGTCTGGAGACAAGACAACGGAAGACATTCCCCTCCCACCATGGGTCGCCCAGAGCCATAACATATAATGGCCCTTTGTTTCCCTTCCTTATCTCAGCCAGACATCTCTAGAGTCCTGTCCCTCGGTAGCAGCGGGGTCTTTAACTGTGCAGTCTGTCACCCTGACATGACCCAGCTCTGTGCTTTACATCATAGTTAGTAAGGTCACAGGAGGTGCATGGGGTCTTGGGGGTCACACATCTCAGACTTCCCTTCCCATCCACTGTCCCAGGTGGATACGGGCATAGCCACTCCCCAGCCCTTCCTCAGGGGCCATAATACTCTCCCCAAGGCACACAGGGCCATTCCTCCCTCCCCTGGTGTGTTCATGTCCTACAGTAGGGTATAAGATAAGAAGGGTCGGTCCAAAGTACACATCCAACAATAGGGAGCGGGTTAAGCAAACCAGAAACCATCGAGACTAGGGTTTCTCAAGCTCGGCTTGATTGACTTGTTGTGGGGGACAGTCCTATACTGTAGGACTTTCAGCAGCATCCCTGGCCTCCAGCCACCAAATGCCAAGAGCACCTCCTACCCCATTGTGACAACCAAAAATGTCCCCGGACATTGCAAATTACCTGTTAAGAACCAATTCCATTGGTCTGTACAACGGAATTCTATGCACAAATAATCCTAATGACCAGTAATACTATAATAAAAGTAATTATCATTAACACTTATGAAGGAACACTATGTACTAAGCCCAGTTCTGAGCTTTACACATAATTTCTTTAATCCTCACAGCATCCCCATTTTACAAATGAGGGAATTGAGGCACAGAGGGTTTAGTTAACTTAACCAAGGTCACACAGCCTGTTAGAAGCTCATGACATATTATTAAGAGAAAAAAGATAAGAAAATAGTACATGTGGTATAATTTCTCTTTTGTTTGTTTGTTTAAACAAACATGTATATAACCCTCCACACACACGTATGTGTGCATCACAAAATACATGTGTTAACTGTGGTTCTTCCTAGGTCATGAGAGTGCAGATGAATTTTATTTCAGTTTTGTATCTCTGTAGTTTCAGATGTGCAACTATATTTATATATAAGTACTCTATATATTTATACATAAATAATATATAAATTTTATGTTAATATTTATGTTATATATAAAAGTATATTATTTGTGTAACAAGAAAAAAACATGGTGTCCTCCCCAGCCTTGGAGCTGAGGTATCGTCAGCCCCATCCATGTTCAGGGAGACAGGTAGGGATGTCCACGCAGCACTGAGGGTTCGGGGTGTCTCTGGGGTCTGAGCTGGAGTTTCAGGTAAGAATGGACTTCACCAGAGGCTGGGGAAAACCTTCCCAGAAGCCACTGGGAAACCTAAACTTTTTGGCTCTTTCCAGACGGTAGTGAGGTGAGGACACCTGACCCGATGATTGGTATGTGGGGTCTATGTCCAAGCACAGACCTGGCCGAGCTGCCCCCTCGAGGCACGTGGTGCGGAGAATGAAGAGCCGAGTGGCCCCAGCAGGGTGGGGGCGGGGGCAGGGGCAGCCCCAGCAGGGTGGGGGCGGGGGCGGGGGCAGCCCCAGCAGGGTGGGGGTGGGGGAAGGAATGTCAGACAGCCACACAATAACGTGAGCCTGATCCTTTTCAAAACAATTTTAAATAACATCCAAAGCGAACATTTCATGAATAAAAGATGTTATAAATAGCCTATCTGATTATTTCTAACATACCCAAACCAGCCCACATTTCTAAGGGGAGTCTTGAAATGTAAAACCATTCTTTTTAAAGCACGAAAAATCTAAACGTTAACAGCAGGACCAAGGCTGAAGTAGAAAACCTGAGCTGAGCCCCACTCTACCCACCCTAACCCTGCCTTCATGGCCCAGTTTCTCAGTCCTAAAAGGAGGCTCCTGCTGATGTGGGCGGTGGGGATGTGCTGGAGGCAGCTGTGGGGGAGTCCGAAGCCCAGTTCCTGGCACAAAGCCTGCACTCAATGACCAGTAACGGTCATTACCGCAGGACGTGGCCTTGCACTCAGTTCCCCTTTGTGCTCTGGCCAGTTTACTATAGGCGTATTCATCTTAGAATCAGAAAAAGAAAAAAAAAGGCATGAAACAAAGAAAGGCGAGAACTGATAGGAGATGAGTGATCTCAGGGAGCAAAGGGCAGAGAGACAGATGCTCTTTAGATGCACGGCTCTGGGGTCTGGAATTTAACCTGCAGTTAACGAGGCTGAGAGAGGCAGGTGGGCGCACCCACCGGTTTCCTTACTGAGAATTTCCTGCCTTTGAGCCCACCCACCTGTCCGCAGTTTGACAGATGGGAGGGAAATCCCAGGGTCACAAGCCCCTCCACACACGCCCACTCCTGGTGAGCAGAACTGCAGAGAGGATAGGGCTGGGGTTTATGGGAGCTCGTGCAGCACCCTCCCCCTCACAGCTACTCGGAGGGGCTGTGCCCCGGGCTGGGGCGTCTGACACCCAGGTGATGTCGGGTAAGGAACAAAGGTCAAAGACTACACAATCTGTGTTTTATTCCACGTATCTGTTTCACCTCTCTGCTCTTTCTTTGTTTCTTTTTCTTTTTTTGATTGTCAATATTTTTAAAGTCATCGCTTTAGATAAACTGGGCTTCATCTAAATTTTAAACTTTGTGTATGATGAGACACTGTCAACAGAGTGAAAAAGCAACCTACAGAAGTGGAGACAATATTTACAAATTATATATCTGATAAGGGGTTGGTATGCAATATATAAAGAACTCCTAAAACTCAACGTCAACAAAACAACCAACCCAATCCAAAAATGGGCAAAAGACTTGAATAGACACTTCTCCAGGGAAGAGACAGGAATGAGCAACAAACACAGGGAAAGATGCTCAGCATCCCTGTTCCTCAGGGAAATGCAAACCAAAACCACAATGAGATACCACTTTACAACCGGTATGATAGCTATTAGCAAAAAGGCAGAAGGCAACAAGTGTTGGCAGGTATGTGGAGAAATTGGAACGCTGTGCATTGCTGGTGGGAACGTAAGTTGGTGCAGCCTCTATGGAAAATAGTATGGAGGTTTCTCCAAAGATTAAACACAGAATTATCACATAATCCAGGAGTTTCCATTTCTGAGTACATACTCAAAAGGTTTGAAAGCAGGCACTTGGGTAGACAGCTGTACACTAATGCTATAGCAGCATTATTCACAACAGATGACTAGCGAAACGAAGTCGCTCCGTACATACAATGCAATAATAATCTCCCTTTTGAAGAAATGAAATTGATGCACATTACCATATTGATACACCTGGAAGACAGTATGCTAAGTGAGATAAGCCAGACCAAAAAGGACAATCAGGATTCCATGTATAAGAGACACCTGGAATAGACAAATTCTTAGAGACAGAAAATGGAACAGTGGTTACCGGTGGCTGGAGGGGGGAGGGGTGGGGCGTTACTGTTTAATGTGTACAGAGTTTCAGTTTGGGATGATGAGAAAGTTCTGGAGATGGATAGTAGTCACAGTTACACAACGATGTGAACGTACTTAATACCGCTGAACTGTACTCTTAAAACGGGTAAGGTAACATAAGTAAATTTCATGTTATATATATTTTAGCACAATGCAAAATTTAATGCAAGGGCCATTAACCATCTCCTAGTGCAGAGACTACCTCCCTCATTCTGCAGGGGGATAAAATGAGGCTCAGAGAGGTGGAGGGGAAAGTTACTCCTTTAAAATCGTTTTTGATAGCGGAAGTATAACAAGTACTCTTGAATTTCAACATTATAGATAAAGTGAAACGCCCTTCAGGCCACCCTCCTTAACCACATCCCCTCCCAGGGGGTAACCCCAGCACAATCACTTGGTGTGAATTCTTCTAGATCTTTTTTTAGATTGACAGAAATGGAACCATTCTGTGTGAATTTTGCAACTTAGCCTTTACACTTACTTAATGCTATTTCTTGGGGATCTTTTCGTGTCAGTTCATGGGAGCGACCTCAGTCTTCAAAGCCACCATGCATTAAGTCCCAGTACGTGATAAACATTCCCCGACTGTTGGCCACTTCAGTTGTTTTCAGTTATTTGGTGACTTAGACCATTCAGCATCAATTCCTCTTTGTGCACATGTAGAAGTGTTTCTTTAGGGAATAATTATCACTTACTTACTTATTCAGATTTCAAGCATACATACATGAAACCAGTAAAATGGTTGGCATTTATTGTTACTCAGGGAATGTTAAATATGGTCCATCATCATCTCACACGCTGTGTCTCCCCCAGTCAACCCTGTGAGAAAGTCCAGTCACTACCCTCACAAATGGCAGAAAGGCCCAGGAAAGCCAAGTCCCTTGCCCTGGATCGAAGAGCTCATGGGAAGGCCCTGGTCTGACCATGCACAGCATCTTGGTCCGTGGTGTGCTCAAGATGGAGACTTGGATCTCTTTCTTGCTGGGCCCCTCATCTAACACAGGTCTGGAATGTCACAGGCACCGACAAATGTTCTTTGAATGCTGTGGAGCACCCGGGGGAATGGGTGGGGGTGTGGAAGCTGACGGCAGCTCTTGGCACCCTGGGGCCAGCATGTGGCCAGTCCTGTCCCTTCGCCTGTGTCATTGTACCTGCTGCCCCTGCGCTGGGACCCATCAGGAAGGGGAGTTGGATTCTAGCAGTCTCTCCAATGTCATCCTCAGCTGCCCCACGGCATGTCCCTCAACTTCACCCTCTGGAAGGGTGACCCCTCGACTGGACACCTGGCTCCCCTGCCTTGATACAGTCCCTGTCCCCAGGCCCCCAACTGGGCACACCGGCCCTTTAACACTCAGCCTAGCCCAGGTACTCCCAGGGATTTTATCCTTCTCCATTATATAATGACTTTCTTTTTAAAAGTTTGAAAACGCTACCAGGGTTCAACACAGATGAAGGGGCCAAGGGGCACAGAGGTCACGTGCCTTGCCCAGGGCCCCAGCCAGGGAGACAGCAGGCACACCTCAGTGTGTTTTAGTGGCCTCCATGGCTGATATGCTTTTCCGGTTAACACTCAGACGGACTCTGAGATAAACCCAGAGGCTTACTTGTTATCAAATGGAAGTCTCACAGGATCCTGAGCTGGGAGTAGCATTCATCTTCTGATACCAGCTCTGTCCCCAGAACCACACAGAATAAACCCCATCCTCCCACTTAAGCAGTGGGTTCAAGTGCCTGAGTGGCCAACACCACGGTTACTCAGGTTCAGTGGGTCCTTTCATCCCCTGGTTCCCTGGGGCTCTGTCTTCTCCACTCTGAGAACAAGGAATCGTTCATTTCACTCTGTTAACTTACCCCTTTGGTGTCATTACATGAGGTTTATAACTATACTGAGAATTTATTATTTCTTCTATTCCTTTGATGACTAAAGAGGTACAGCGGAAGTCACCCATCTGATTAAGAAATGGAGTCCTTAAGAACGAAGTCTTTGAACTCTCCTTTTCCTGCCGCCTTCTATCATTTCCTGCCCCTGAGTTCCAAAAAAAGATGGATACAGAACACATGGAAAATTGTAATGGTGAGCTAATATTTACGAAAACAAGAGCATGTGTTCAAAACAGATTCTGGTCTCTTCAGAGTATATTTTGCAAATTCAAATTATAATGCTTCTTTGCAATTTTACCAATCTTTACACACAGTGGAAAAACTATATGGAAACTAATTGAATCATCGCCTCATTAGAAAAGGATAAAAAAAAGGGTGAAATACATATGTGATGCTTAATTTGCTTATAAAAATAAGACTTGCTAAATAAATCGAGCGCAATTCATGTTGAATAAGAAACTATTTTTTCTGTTCTGTAGTAACTACCTTATCTTGAAAAGTAGCTCAAACAGTATATTGTTATCTTTAAAGAGAAAAAATAGAAGCACTCATACGTGTTACAGCATGGGTGGACCTTGAACATGCTATGCTAATTGAAAGAAGCCAGACACAAAAGGACAAATATAGTGCGATTCCATTTATATGAATCGTCCACAACAGGCAAATCCATACACAGAGGAAGGGGTTGTCAGGGACTCGGAAGAGAGAAGAAAGGGAAGGAGCTGCTAATGGGTGTGGGCTTGATTTTGGGGGCAATAAAAATGATCTGGAATTAGAGAGCAGCACACAATTTTTGACGGTGGTAAAAACACTGAATTATACACTTTGAAAGTGTGGATGTGATGGTACGTGAATTATATCTCAATAAAAAGGAGTAAAGAGAAACATGTAACAGCAGAGAAGTAAGCACAGAATGGGAAGCAGGGTGCGGACAAGTCTGTCTCTGTGGCGGGGCTTCTCCAGAGAGAAGGCACCACCTGAGAGCCTGGTTTCGCAGGACCAGCGAGATTGATCAGACTGTGGGAAGGAGGAGCCTTTTAATCAGAGGGAACAGCATCGCAAAGGCCAGGGACAAAGACAGAAAACAGCGTGGTGTCCTCTGGCAACCTGCAGTCTTGTGGTCATCGTTGGTCTAAATCTCGGTGCACAAACTCAGAAGTCATGCTTTACTATTATTTCTCACTCTGAGGCTCATTCCTCCAGGCTGCGGAAATGGCTTCTGAGATGTTCCGAGTTCCTACACTGCACTAAAACATGGGGTGAGCCGCCAGTCTCCGTGGCGTAGCCAAGAGTTGCCGCTGCGCCCTTCCTCTCCCTGCCTCCACGACGTGCTGGAGTCCATCAAGTCCAGGAGCCCTGTGTTGGTGGTTCCACACGCCTGGGCACCGTGGGGGCCACTCCTCCCTGGGGGCTGGCTATCCCCACATACCTGCCAGGAAGCAGGGCCGGGGCTCCTGCTGCCGAGGGCATCCCCATCCTGATGGCGAATCATATTCTGGTCTCAGATGTGGGGAACGTGCCCCCCACTGCAACCTGGGGATGCTTGTCCACCTAGTAAACCCTCTCCGTTTAGCTCTTCTGCAAGCTCCCTGTATTGTCCTCAATTCAGAGGAGAGACCCAGCAAGATGGTCAAGCTACTCCTGCCTGAATGGGAGAAAGGAAAAGGAGATCCCATAGACAGAAGAAAGGAAAATTAATATTCCAAAGCACCCAGCTTTCTAAGTGACCACGGCGTTTGATGTGATGGGCTCAGCAAGGCCACAGGGTGACGGTCCCTCTTGAGGGTCTCTCTGAGTAGGCGTGTTGGCCTCCTAAGTCCAAGAGCACGAAGGGGACAGCCAGGAAGAGCAGGGGAAAATGGAAGGGCACTGAGCAGGAGGCCAGCCTGTTACCTTTGGCCCTTGTCAGGTTGGGTGGTGGGAGCCATTGGAAGGGTCGGCGGTAGCAGGGGCTGGCTGCCTCGGAAACAACAGCTAGAGACTGCAGGTGGCAGGTGGCAGGTGGGGGCGGGGGGAGGTCCTCAGGTGGAAGAGGAGGTCTAAAGGCTGTCTGTAGCTCAAGAAGAGTGAGGATTGATCTCCAAGCTGTTCCCACACACATGTGATGGGGGTAGGGAGAGCAGAGAGAACCGGTACCCAGAGGTGAAAACGGTTGCGGGGTCAGCTGGCCGGGTCACCAACTTTACTTTGTGGGGAGGATGTTTATTTAAGGAAAATCACTATGTTTACTCAGAGCTTTGGGCTGCAGCTCTCAGGGGTGGACTTATCAGTGAAAGCTGGGCTATTAATCAATTGTGAGTCCTGGTGACAGGCCTTCTATTTGGGAGAATGGGAGGGACAGATGAGAGAGGGAGGATGGGAGAGAAGGGGGTGGCCAGGCCCCAGCCCATGTGGGAATAACTCTGATCCCAGGCGCAGGAAGGTCACATGGGAAGTGGCCTTGAGGTGGCGCCAGGGGTGGGAGGGGAGCAGAGGCTGGTGTTTCCATGGCACAGGAGTCATGGGACAAAGCTGGACGGAAATCACACTTTGGGATGCTCCCTGGCCAAGGCCAGGTTGCCTGAAGAGGAAGGATAAACTTCCTAGATGGACACCCAGACGCTGAGCCCTGGAGATGAGGGCAAGGGTGGGGGCCATGGGGTCTCTCCAGGCCACTGCCAGGACCTTGGACAAAGCCTGAACAGAGCATGCACTCAGGGTCACGAGCTGGACATGGGGCTGAGCCAGAGGCATGGCCCTCAGTAATTCCCACAAGCCCTTAACCCCACTCAACCTGGCCCCATGGAGAGCAGGCTGGGCAGGTGCAGGAGGGGCGGCAGGGGTGCTGTGGGAGCCCAGGCTGGAGAGCCTGCCCGGGAGGCTGCGAGCAGCCCTGAGGCTCCGAGGGCAGTTGGTGCAGAGAGAGGACAGATGGAGGAGCGAGACACCCAGCATGTGTGCCTGGGGCCTCGGCCATATCCTCTGAGCATGACACAGCGGAAGTCTCTTTACAGGGGTCTCAGGACAGAGCAGGGCCACTCACACTGACCATCTGGTCCATAGTGTGGGACAACTACCCTGTAAGAACACAAGAAGTAACAAAGGAAGGAAGGGAGGGAGGAAGGAAGGAAGCCGGGGTGGGGGGTGGGGGGTGGGAAGAACGGACCCTCCTAATGACAACATCAGCAATGCCTACCACGTCGTGGTGTCGGTGAGAAGGTTCACGTGAAGCACCAGGCCCAGGACACACACAGTGCTCGGTAAATGCCACTGGTGTCGTGATTATGGCAGTTCTTAACTCTAGGCCTCCCTCTGCCTTTGGCCGAACTCCACTCCACGAGCGCCTCCCCCTCCCTCCACTCAGGCCTTAGAACAACCAGTTATGGGAGCATTCAACTGGCCGCTGTCACAGGTCCATAGGGCTGAAGGGCCCTTTTCTACCACTCTTTAGCTGTGTTACCTCGGGCTACCTACATAACCTCTCTGGGCCTCGGTTTCCTTTTTTGAAAACTGAGGATAATAAGGATATCTTACAGCATTATAAGGATGAAATGGATTAACACACGTGAAGTGTTTAGCATAGGGCCTTGGCCCAGAGCGACTCTGGATGGAGGTTACTATCGTGGTGGTGGCGGTGGTGGAGGGGTGGTGGACTGGCTCCAAGGTGAGGCTCCCCGTGAGTGGATCTGTCAGGCTGGGCAGTGCAGCCACAAGCAGTGGACAGACTCATCTCTGTAAGATGTGGAATGGCGATAACATCAGCTCTCACCGAGCCTAAAGATAGAGCTTTGGGAGGACACCCCTCAAGATAGGTTTTCTGTCCCAGCTTTGGGTTGGCAAGGGAAGGAAGAAGAGGCCCCCAGCCCCCCACCCTCCATCCTTCCTGACCTCCTGGGCAGATCCCTCATCTCATCCACGAGAGGTCATGAAAGGTCAAGCCAGGAGACCTCTTCAGATAACCAGCCCCCTGAGGATGCTTCCTGCCCCATAAAGCAGTTTCTTTTACAAGAATACAGAAAGGCAATTAAAAAACCTACCTGGCTCCTCTGTGCTCTCTTAAAAACCATGCAAACACCATGAAATGGGGTTAAGCATCCGGTCAGGTGTCCTTTGAGGGAAAAGAGAAGTGGAGACTGCTCTTTTTAAGGGAAGGGGCACCTCTCAAGGAGTTTTCTGTGGTGGTGAGTTGGCAGGTGGCAGGTGGGGGAGGGGAGCCAATGGGGCCCATCTGGCTGGGGAGGGGAGGGGTGAAGGCAGAGGCCTGAGCTGCCCTAGAGGCCTGCTGGGGAAGGGGGCCATGGGGTGCTTTCCCAGGAAGGCTTTGCAGAATGCAGCTGCCCTGCCCTGCCCCCTCCATCACTGCTGGACGTGGGCAAGTCTGCCCTGTACCCCTGCTGCAAGATCCAGTGTGTGGCCCATGGGAGGGCTGCTGGGCCCCAGTCCACTGGCTTCTCCTCCTCTTCCTTCCCCACACATTGAAGAACACTCTCCAGCCGGCTGCAGGGGCCCTGGTGGATTGGAAAGACCTGGCTGCAGACTCACACACCTGTGGCCACTACAGTTCCCATGGGCGTTTCTTGTCCGCTTCCACCTGCAGCTGCACCGCCACTCCACGAGTGGCCCCTTCCTAGCCTGGCCCACTCTCACTGGCACGCTGGACTCCAGCAGGTAGAAATACTGGAAGATTCCTGACTTTCTCTCCCACTTATGTTGTCTCTGCCTGGGCTGATCCCAATCTTAGATTCCCCCAAATGGAGCCCGAATAGGACTCGAGTGCAGATAATTTATGTGGAAGGTCGCCCTGGGCGGGAGGCATGGGGAAAGCCCACTGAAGGGTGTGCTATCAAATTGGCCTCTGCGGGAAGTAGGGCTCAGCTCCCCTGGAAGCACCCGAGCAGTCTTCAGCAGGCCGGACAGAACTGTCTACCCACTGGCTTGCCCCCCACCGGTGGTGGGTTGCCCTAGGGGAATGAACTTCTGCCACCCATTGTTGGCCTAGGCTCCCCTGAGGACCCCCAAGATACCTGCAGTGTGGCAGAGCCTTGGGGCAGGAACTGGAGAGGCTGTGTCAGGCCGGTGGGGTAATGTCCACGGCAGCTGTGGCTGGGAGCAGAATGGCCAGGGCATGTGGGACGGGCACCAGAAGTCCCCCTATAGAACTCCTGAAGAACACTGTGTTCTCCTCATCTTGGTGTTCTTGGCAAGTGCTTAGTAAATGTGGAATGACTAGGATGCCAGGGTACAGAGGGCCTGAGAGATCCAGCAATGGCTGAGGTCTCCAGCTGAGAACTCTAGGCTCCTGAATTTCCCTTCAGTGGGGCTGGGAGAGATTTCCTCCCTGTTACCCATCCTCTAGCTACTTCTCAGCTTAGACTGTATTCGGAAACTAAATTCCACTGACCGAAGGGACTGAAGATGCTCTGGGGATCAGACACAAAGAGGAAGTAGAATTGCTGGATTTTAGAGTAATCCCCAACTGTTTTCAATTTCTGTGTGTCTCCATGCGAGATTCAAATTCTAGGAAGAGTGTCTGGCCTTACTCAAGTCATGTGAACACCCCATGGCCAGGAAAGGGTGAGGCACTTTGGTGGACAGTCCCACAACACAGTCCAGTGGGAGAGTTCCTCAAAGCAAACTTGGGATGCTGTTGCCAGCAGAAGTCTTAGTGGAAGAGGGCAGCCTAAAACTGCAGGCTGTAAAACTGGGAATAATGGCTGACCTTTCCGTGCCATGGAGTTGTGTGGCTCCCATGGAATCGCGTGTGTGGTGGGACTTGGAAAAATATGAGATACCCTCAAACAGGTCTTCTTCAGACCAGAGAATGTCACCTGGAAAGAAAGGATCTGGCCATGGAGCCAGGACACAGCCAGTTCTCCCTCTGAGCACTTCACTAACTAGCACGCCCTGGCCAGCACCCAGGAATTCTGTCCCCGCCCTTAAACAGGAGCCATCTCTCAGATGTGATCATTCATTGAGCCACATCCTCCTGACCAGCGTCTGAGTCTTCGAATAAGACCTCCTTGCCTTCAAGAAGCAAACAGTCTAGGAGCAGAGATAAGTAAGTCACTATTTCTATAACAGTAAAGTATAATGGCTTCTCGAACCCAGGCAAACAAAAGACATTCAGGTGCTGGAGAGAGAGAAGGGTTCTGCTGATCCATTTATCCAACGAGATTTTGGGGACGGGACCACTAGAAGCTTGGCACTGCGTTAGGTAGGCACAGGATTTGCAGTGGCCCATGCAGCCTCTTCCCTCCTGGCCCAGGTCGTGCAACCTGCGCCTCTGCCTCCCGAACCAGGATCTGCCTTGTCGGCTGGCTGCCTTCCCCCCGCCAGGAAGGTCCAGGAAGTGCCACCTCCTCTTCCAGCCTGTTCTGACTTCCCTGGCCCAGTGTGAACACTTTAAACCTCTCAAGCTGTATCAGTTCAGGTCTCCTGAGGCACAGATGCCAGCAGAGGATTGGACACACCAGGGTTTTACTTGGGAACATGCTTATGGGAGAAAAAAAGAGAGAGAACCAGAAAGGCTGGAAGGGCTGTCCAACATCGATGCATCTTACAGGGAGAGAAGAGCAGAGGGAGGTTGGGTGAGAGCAACTGGGCTACCTGGCAGTTTCAGGAAGGCCTCAGCAGTCAGGGCTGTCTGTTGTCACTAGGAACTGGTCTGACAACTTGCCCCTGCAACCCCGTCAGTGGTTGGGAGCAGCCCAAAGGACATGTGGCCTCAGCACTGAAGGATTTCCAAACACAGCGGCAGGAGCCCGCAGTTGAACAAATGCACTTCCCATAGCTGCAGGTCTGCAAGGCTCATTCTCATTTGGCACCCCCAAAGCACGGGGCTCTACAAATCACACCCTCAGTTTGATGCTTAAGCAAAGACGATTTTCTGCACTTGCAAACTGTTTTAGGCCTATTTTGACCTCTCCACAGGCCTGTGAGCCGCTCAGGCCAAGGGTGGCATCCTAACCCCTCATTTGTGCATCTATCCATTGATCCGTTTGTCTGTTTATTTTTTTCAATGTGTATCTACCATTGCCCTGGCCGCCAAGGGTATAGGAGTGAACAAGGTGGCCCTTGGGAGCCTAGGGAAGAGAGAGTCATTAAATACAGGGAGTTTCTGGATAAAGGTCAAGTGGGTTTCTATTTCCCCTTTCCTCACGCCAGGAGGGGGTTTTCTCTGAAAGGGCAGCTGCCTCCTGGGCACATCTCCTGCCCTGGGGACATGAGTCAGCCCAGGTCAGGAAGGACACTCAGCCCCGCGGGACCAGTGATGACACAGCCCCCTGGATTCTCCTGGGGAATCTGCTTCACACCACTCCCCTGGATCCTGGAGAGCAAGAGAATAAAAACACCCAGGGCCGCCTTTCTTTGAAGGAGAACGGAGGACCGTCCACCCTACCTCTTGAAAGTCTTTTGGGAGTGATCTCTCTCTCTCCACAGAGGGATAAATAAAAAATACGCTGAATAAATGTTAAAGTGCAGACAGAAGAAAGGAAGTAATGAGCATTACGGCTTTTCTTCCCCCGAGGGGGGCTCTGAGCGACATGCTTTCGATGCAGACCCTCAGTGAGTCCCGGCCCAGCCCAGCCAGGAGTCCCATTTCACAGAAGAGAAGCTGAGACTCAGGGTGGTAAGGAACTTGCCCAAGCTCACAGCACTGATGTGAGTCTGTGCTCTTAACCACCTCCCACACTGCCCAGGACCTGCCTCCCTCTGTGGTTTCTCTTCCAGCTTTGCAGAGGGAGTGTGACCTCAGCCACTGACGGGAGTCGGGAGTCGGGACTTGCAAGCGGAGCACGGAATGTGGGTGGGGCCTCTTTGCCCCATCCTGCGTAGTTGGTCTTCACACACAGCATCCCGAGCCCAGAGAGAATCGGGGTGCCGACACCAACAGAGGTTGTGAATCACATCCCTTGCAGGTATGTGTAGGGCGAATATGTTCCAAACCCGTAGAAAGCTATACCCTCATTTTGTCTTAAAAAAACATTTTTTAAAGAGCTAGAGGACACGAGAACCAGTGTAACTGCTATACCAAGAGGGGAACTGACGCCCGAAGCATTTGGCCGACCTGCCCAACTTAACAGGCTCTACAAACGAGTTTTATGGAATCCTTCCATCTCTCCTTCGGAAGCCCAGTGCTATCTTCTTTTGCCTCTTTTTTGTACGTTTTCTTGGTGAAGAATTGGAAGTTCAGAGATACAAAGCTGTTAAAGACGATTATGATAATTATCACTTACTGCTCCTGCTATTGGCGATCAACTATTACATGCTTACTGTGTGCCAGGCACAGTGTGAGCACATGCCCTACGTAAGGGTTTGCAGTGTTATCATGTGGCGTTAGTCGGGGCCCAAGGCCTGTGGAGCAGCTCCAGGCGTCAGATGGGGTGGGTGCTTTTCAGCCACGGATCATCACCTCCTGTAACTACATCCAGGTCTTACAGCTCAGATGCTGCCGGATGGACCTACGGGAGAAACAGGCACCAGGTTTTTGAGAAAGCTTGGCAGGGTGTGGGGCCAAATAGTAATTCTGAGCAGACTTTGGAAGCTACTCCACCTTCCTGGGTTGCTTTGGCCCCTGCCTTGTCCATGGCCTTGGTCGTCACATACAGGCTTTGGAGCCATTGGCAGAATCAGGGTGCTGACACCCACAGAGCTTGCTGAGTCACGTTTCTGATGCCCTGGTCCTTGGAGTCCTTGGCCTGCAAAGCCCTGCTCCTGGGCCTGGAGCCGAGGGCCTGGTGAAGGAAGGCCCATGTGCCCCGGGGGGTGCACACGCTGCTGCCTCTGGCCCCTGGTTCATGACTATCAAAGGATGAGTGCCCCAAGAGGACAAGAAGAGCCCAGAGGATGGGTCCCTGAGGCTGGAGGCAAGGAGCAGCTGGAGAGGAGCAGGTAAGAACTCAGCCAACGGAGGGGAGCCTGGCTGAAAGGGGCCTGGGCCGTGCCCTGGTGGGTCCACTCGCCTTGGGGTATGGAGAGGGCCCAGCTGCCCACAGCCTCTCTGCAGAGAGCCTCACCCTCCTCCCAAGGTTCCTGCGTTAGCACCGCTCTGCCTGGCCCACGCCTGCTCCCCTAGGCTCCCTGTGCGGTGGTGGTGCTATTCACAAGCTGGCTCCTGTTTTCCTTTCATAGCCAAAAAAGGCATCACGCTGTCAAACATCCTTTTTCGACACTTAGGCGTAGGTGCTAGGGAAGTCTTTCATCTCTTTGCTCCATGGGGAAATGGTCAAACACGGGATTTTAATTCATCCTTGGGGGAGAAAGGGGGTCCTCCTTTATAGCTCTTCAAACAGTGAACAGATCACCCCAAAGTCCCTGCATCACTTCCCCTAAGAAAAAGGACAGCTTTGAGCCAGAGCCACCAGTATGTCCTTGTACACTGAGCCCCGTGTGTGTAGGGGCGGGGGTGTAGGGAAGAGCCAGGACACCACCAGCGACAAGAACTAACATTTATTAAGTACTCAGTGCCTCCTGGTCTTTGGGCCTGTACAGCAATCATCTTATTTTATGCTCACAGCAGGAGGATCATCATTCCCATTGCACAGATGGAGAAACTGAGGCTCAGTGGTCCTACAGCTGGTAAGAGGCAACGTGGCGGTTTGAATTCTGGGCTGACCTCAGAGTCTGAGCTCAGCTCTGGAACCGGGGTTCCTACAGTGGCATCCAGAGAACACCTGCCTGGGCATTTCCCAGGATGCTCGACAAAAGGGCAGCATCCTGGGTCCTGCCCGGGTTTACTGAGTCGGAATCTCAGAGAATGGTGCCCAGAAGCTGTGATTTTGACCATCTTTCCAGGTGGTTCTGCAGCACATAAAGTCTGAAATCCCCTGTGCTGTGCTCCACCATCCATTTAGTGGGGAGAAGGGTGGGTGAGCATGAGGTGAGAAGGTCCCAGTGGCAGAGGCTCCCACATGATGCACTAAGGAGTTTGGGGGGCTTCACTGAGCAGAGGCATCCTTTGGGGAACGCCCCAGCCCCTGGCAGCTGTCCTTGCACTCTGCCTGTATTAGTGGGAGCCTAACACGGTACATGCCCGGTCTCAGGCCGGTGCTGTCCAGGTCCCCAGGGGAGTCCTCAGGAGGCCTATTATTTTAGTCCAAGTTCTTGCCAGGATGAGGGCGAACTCGTCCTGAGGACATCTTGGCGTCCACCCCTCCACACCTCCATCAGCGAAAGCTGCCTCAAGAAGACGCCACTCTCTCCCTTTCTGTAAACCTCATCTTGACCTGTCCACAGTCTTAGCACTGCTCTTCTAACCGGGTCACTGGATAAGGCCTCTAACCAGGATGATGCCTCGCTCGAGTTAGTGACAGTGACTTCCTGGGTGGGGGTGTTGGGTGGCACAGCCATCTTCTGAAGCACAGTTAGAAATAGAGAATGGAGGCACATGGCTGATGCCAGTGACACAGGAGAAGCCAGGCAGGCCTTCCTAACTCACGGAGGCAGTAACAAATGACCTTTGGGACACAGGAAAACAGAACAACCCCTCCTGGCCTGGAAATGGCAGTGGGGGGAGGGGGTAGGGGGAGGCTGCTGCTAATACCCAGGGCTCATAGGCCCCTCTGCAGACTCTATAACCTGCCCTTGCCCCCCAGCATCACCCGAGGAAATATGTGGGGCCCACTTACCCTAAGCCCTCTGACTCAACTTATATTCCCAGATGCCCTGGATAATAGTTTTATCCTGCCTGCAGCTACATGTGGCAGGACTCACATTTACCTGGACAGTTCCACTAATAGGGCTGGTCCCAAGCAGCAGGAAGGTGACAACCTCCCTTTTCCAGCACCTCAAAGCCTCTCTGCCCTGGACACCTTCCTTCCCTCTGCCCCCCTCCTGCCCCCGCCCGTGTGAACCTGGGAGAAAGAAGCTGGGTCTGCACAGGAAGTGAACGCCATGCAAGCCATCTGCAAACTGATCTGCTTTTGCTCCCCCATTTCCTGACTCAAGTCCTGGCCATGGCTTGTCTTGGGATGGCTCCTGGCACCCTATGTGGCTGGCATCTCCAGGCCAGGAAAGAAGGCAGCCCCAGAGGCTGTAGAGTTATCAGAGATGGAGGCTTCCAGGCAGCTGGAAGAGGTCCCGATCTCTTTCCATCCGCTGGCTGAGTCTTTCCTCCCACCATGCCACCTCCTCCTCATGTCCTCCAGGAGAAGGGTGACACAGATGGACAAGTACTCTGTCTGTTTGGCGATGGCTGGTCCAGACAGCAAGTTCTGTTCCTTCTCCATCTGGCTCTTGGTGAACTTGCTGCTGAACTCCTTCCAACCCTGTCGGCAGCTCTCCTGCCAGGAGGAGCCGGTGCCAGGAAGAACGGAATAATTGCCTCTCGTGTTGTGCATGCAGAGCCTTCATTAACACATCCCCAGAGTGGCATTTGCAGCCCTCTGTCACAGCAACCCGCCATTGAGTAGCATGCAATTCATCACCCCCAAATTCTCCGCTGTCTTGAAAGAGCCAATGAGCCCGAGTTTCTGCGTGTTGCTTTGGCTCATTCAGAAAGTCACATCATTGGCACTGTTGTTATTTATGAAGAGGAGGTTTCTCTGTGGCCTTGCTCACTCAGTGGCACACGTAAGTGACCTGACCCAGCTACTCTCCATTTTTCTTCCTTTCTTGGTCACAAGAAACGGGTATTTCTAATCTATGGAGAACATGAAAGGAAGAGCATGGGGTGGAGGGGGGCATAGGCAGAAATCAGGAGGCCTGGGTTCTAGTAATGGCTCCGCCAACGGTTAGGTGTGTGACCTTGGGCAAAACGAAGTTTCCGAATGTCACTTTCTTCATCTACAGAACAAAGGGGTTGGCATTGACACAGAGGCTCATGGAACCTCAGAGCTCAATGACTTACTGTCATTTTACAATTTTACCTCCGTTTTTAAGTAAACGGAGGTATAGAGTGGCCATTCAGTTCACCGCAGGTCATGTAGGTAGGTAGTGTTAAGACTTGAGACCTCAGTCTAGGCTTTCTGCCTCCTGGACTGCAGTGGGCCTGGATGAAAGAAGGAAGCATTTCAGACCATGGAGGGAACTAGGTAAGGATGACTTTTCCTTCACATCAAAGATTCCAGAGCTTCAATAAAAAAGGGGGAAAAAAAAGCTTCCAGCCCTGGCTGGTATGGTTCAGTAGATTGAGTGCCGGCCTGCAAACTGAAAAGTCACTGGTTGGATTCCCAGTCAGGGCACATGCCTGGGTTGCAGGCCAGGTCCCCCAGTTGAAGGTGTGTGAGAGGCAACCGATGGATGTTTCTCTCCCTCTCTTTTTCCCTCCCTTCCCCTTTCTCTAAAAATAAATAAATAAAATCTTTATAAAAAAAAGATTCCAGGGCTTAAAGTAGTGGTTCTCACCTACGGGCTATTTTACCCCCAGGGGACATTTGGCAAATGTCTGGAGACAGTTTTGACTTAAAACTGGGGCAGGGGGGTGCAGGGCATTTAGCCAGTAGAGGCCAGGGCGCTGCTAGCACAGGCCAGAGAATGACCCAGCCCAGGAGGTCGGCAGTGCTGAGGCTGAGACCCCAGGTGGACACCAGCCCCCTCTACCGCCACCTTTCCTGGAGCTGTGAAAATTCTTGCTTCCTTAACTTCAGCCTCAAAGGAACTATCTTTTTCCTGATTTTGCTGTTGATGCTGACTTTGAAAATGATTTTTTTTTCTTGAATATAAAAATCACCTATGCTCATTTTAGAGAATTTAGAATATTCAGAAATGTACAAAAAAAATCAAACCCACCACACAGAACTAACTAGTATGACTATTTTGGTATTTGGCTTTTTTTTTCAGATTACCTGAGAGTCACGGAGCTCACTCTGCTTTCTCCTGTCGCTCTCTCCTCCCGCCCCCAGTGCCACCTTCGGCTCCTCCAGGAAGTGTCACCGGTCACTCGGGACCCCACCTATCTCTCCTGTCTCTGCATTGCTATGGCACATTGCACCTCCTAAATGTCTACTTTGACAATTTTTTAAATTTGTTTTTATTCCAGTTTGGCATAAATGCTTTGAAGATGGAGACTAAATTTTAGCCTATTGAATGCGTGTCCTCTTTCCGGCTGGTTCTCTCTCTCTCTAGCTCCCGTGCGCGCGCGCACACACCCACACGCAACCCCTAAGACGGATCTGTCCTCTTTCCTCTTCTGACGTCGCCCTACTCTTACTTCCAGACTAAATAACCATCTTTCAGTTCTTAGTCACAGAGAACATTTCAGTCTGTGGCTTTTGGCTCCATCAAATGGGATTATTCTAGAGCTCTTCTTTCTGGCTGCATGAATCTTGAAGATACATAATTACATAATAAAAATTAAAAGCTTTGATTTAAAGATCCTCTAGTTTCAGACTCAACCAAAACTATAGCAGAAGTATTATTTGACACTTTTTTACAAATGTGAACACTGAGGCTTAGCAAGCCATCGCAACTTGCCTAGGGTAGGGGATGCGGCGCTGGAATTTCACCCAGGGCTGCCTGGCTCCATGGCTATCTGCGCCTCCCTGAAGTTTCTCAAGCCCTGTGCAATCAGCCTGCTCCCGCCCACCTCTGTTTCTACAGCGAGGGGCAGCAGGCAGGTGCATCAGAACCTGTGGTCTGGGTGGCTCCAAGTAAAGCATCTCCCTAAAGGAAGTGAGAGAGCCCGACCCGACCGTGGGAACCTCTGGTCTGCAGTGGGCTGAGCTGCTGGGGCCCCAGTGGACAAGGAGTGTGCAATCTGAGGCCCTAGGAGGCAGAGCATTCCCAGGCTGGATGAGTGGCCTGTGGACAGTGGCATCCGGAAGTCACGCCTCTGGGTCTGGTGCTTCTCACTGCTTTGTGTTAAGTGTACTACAGAGGAGGCCAGTAACAAGTGGCTTCCTCGGCACACACCTGTCTCCTGGAGGCCCATGGCCTCCCTCTTGGCAGGGGGCTGGCTGATCAGCTGGCCTGAGCAAGAGAGGTCAGGGGCTGACCTCACCAGAGGAGGGCACATCTCTCCATCCCTGACCACCTCTTCCTTCCCAGTCAGGCCCAGCCCTGCTCACCAAGCTTCTGACATCTTTTCAGCTACTTTCCAGAGGTTCTTTTCTTTCGTGGTGTGGCAGCTGAAGTACAGGTTCAGGATTAGCTTTGTCTCTAGTCCAGGTCTCCCGATGAAATGATCTTGAGCAAGCCGCTTGCCTTCTCGGAGACTCATTTTCTCCACTGATAACGCCGGAAGAATGACACCCCACCTCACAGGGCTAGGATAAGGATCACATGGACGACAAAGGGAAACTAACAAGTCGTAGGCGCTCAAAAAAATCTCTCTCCTCCTTTCTGGTAGACATTGGGAGATAGTGGGAGGGTGGGTGGAAAACATGTGGGAGAAGGAAGTGGGCTGCAATGGGGAGCTGGGAGGGGCGGTGTGCAGGGAGTGGCCGGTCCCTCCTGTTTGTTTCCCACCTGGAGTCCAGGCAGAGGGGAATCCCTTCACCGGTTGCTGGCAGCCTTGCTCAGACATACTCAGTCACTCACGCTGATTAAGCCTGCCATTCTAAGCCTCTGTGTGGGCTCAGAATCGACTGCTCTCCACTTCCACGAGGCAGCGGAGTACAGTGGTTAGAAAGCTCTGGTGCATAGCTCCACCACTATGTGGCCTGGGGCCAGTTACTTGGTTTTAGACCTTCAGTTTTCTCTTCTGTAAAATGGGGGATACTACTGTCTGATTGGGTGGTCTGGGGTGATTGAATTAAGATCCCACACTGGCTGTGCTTGGCTCAGAGACTAGTATATAGGACAGGCGTTAATAGTTAGCTACTATTGTTCATTTTTGTGGTTGTTGTCACCATTCATTGCCACAGATGGTGTTCATATTCTGAGCTGCCTGTCTTGGGGACATGCTCATTGGGAGAGGGCAGCTGGCGCACCACAGGTGCCACGGCCACCCTGGGAAGCCGCATTGTTCCACGGGTCAGCCTCACGGCGGAGGCCCAGCAGCCCAGGTGTCAGCGGAAGCTGCATTCCGGTGGCATTCTTCCTTGGCAGAAACTTCAAAACCAGAGGAAGACATTACTCAGGCAGATTCAGACGGCATGCCAGATGTCAAACCCAAGGCTTATGACGCAGACTTAACCTGATGATAACATGGAGAGTGAGGAGAAACCTCGACTGAACTCCAGGCCCTCTCGAGGCAGAGAGGGTGCGGGGCAGAGGGAGGGGCTGAGAGTGGAGGCTGACTGCGATCCCACCCCACCCCCAGTCTGACACAAAGCTCCTGGAGACAGAACTCTGGTTCTTTCCACCAGAACATCTCAGGAATAGGCCTTCAAAAGCTGTGACTTCCTCCTCCTGCCCCTCCTCCTTCTTATGAGGAAGTCACCTGGGGTGGGGGTGCAGGTGGAGGCCCAGCTGACCTTTTGACTCCTCTCCCGGCAAAATGAGAACTCCTGGGGCCCCTGTGCTGTGATGGGCAGGCCCTCGGAGGCTGATCCTTTGCTGGGGACTTTTAGTGGTCCCTGTTGAGGACCTGACCCCACGCTACGTTTACTGTTCCCAGCTGGGAAGGTCCCTACAGGAGTTCCCCGTGCAAGGGGAGGAGGGCAGGCATGAAAGCAAAGCAAAGCAAACGAAGTCCATGAGTTGGCAGAATAGCGTCCTGTTTAGGGGCACAGAGCCACCCTAAGGCAGGTGGGGAGCGGTTACTGGAGCCCAGACCAGAGACAAGAGACCTGGCATAGCAGGGGGGTGGGGAAGAAATCCGGGAGCAGGATGCCCAGGTAGGAGGATCCACCGGCCTCCGAACATCGTGGGCAGGGGCAGAGAGGCCTCCAGTGCCGGCAGCACCAGAGAGTGAGCACCTTCACCTGCAGACAATGCGTCCGGAGGGAGGGAAGCGGCTCAGGAAGAAGGGAAAGCGGAGGCTGGGTAACGATACAGACCACGTACCGGCACGAAACTAAGTAGTGTTCCTTTCCTCCGCCAAGCATGTCTCTGATGTGGGCGTTCAAGTTGTGAAAAGTGAGGCCCCTGAGAGCGTCAGGGACTTGCCCGATTCCTGTACTGTGACTTCTACTGCGGGTTCATCTTCCCCCGTGCTCAGACGACCCAGACTTGTGGGAGGAGGCTTGTAGGCTGTGCGGTGTGAGTCCGCCCCGCAGAAACTCCGCTTCACCAGCACAGGTTTCCGACCAACGCGGCCTCACATGACTTGTATTCCCATTTATTTGTTTATTCTGTTTAACGCAATAACCTTAAAGCAGCATCATTCCTGGAGGATTTGTTCATCCATATGTCATGGTCTCGCTGCCGAGTCTGCAAGCAGGAAGGAAATGGGCAAGTCCCGGGGCCAAGACACCTGTCCCCTGTGTGTCTCGTAAAGGTAGGGAGCTGGGACTCTTGTGACTCACGAGGAGACTGGGCTTCGCTTGGACTTGGAGGGAGTGGCCACTCCAGGAATGGCCGAAGTTTGGACCGTTGGCCCCACCCTGCATTTCAGGTGGGAGATGGTGCAGGACAGAGGTCGCAGGCAGGGCCAGGGCCTGCTCCACACCCCTGGCTCCTTCTGGCCACCCCAGGAGTGCTGGTCACTCCTGTGCGGGGTGCTGGTCACCCAGCCCTGAAGGCGCTGACCTGCGGTGTGAACAGGTCTCCAGAGCGTGCACCTTGGTCACTCTCCAGTCCCAAGGAGGGCGGCACCTGGGGCTGATAACAGTCTCTACTTGTTGACAGCTCCTTTCAGGTGTTACTTTATTTTTTTCCTATTTCTTTTGCTTTTTAGGCCTGGAAGTTGCGTTGAGGGGGGAGACCAAAGGTGGAGATGTGCTGATTTGCGCAACCGGCTTGCCTGCGCGTCATCCAAATACCAAGTTCCGTTCGCAGAGGAAGTGAGAGGTGTCCAATTCGGTCATGCAGAACACAGCTGGGCTGCCTGAAACGAAACGCTGTGGTGACTCTGAAGGAGGTGTCACCATCCCTGGGCCGGTGCAGGATTGAGTCACAGCAGACGCCACCCCCACGTTACAAATACCAGGCCATTGTCCCAGAGAGCTTGGCCCCTCATCCAGGTCATTTCCAACACACTCCCTGGAATCCACAAGTAAAGGAAAAAGGGAAGGGAATTGCAGGGAAGGGAAAGGTTCAGGTTGGCTGAGTTGCCAAGTGAGTAGAGAGCTGGCCAATGGGAGCAGCACCAGAGTGTGGGACCCCCCCACCCCCAACCCCCAGGTGTCTGTCTGCCACCGGCCTGGCTAGTGGTTACACCCGTGGGTCATCTTGGTTACATTCTCGACCCAAGAACAAATCCAAAGACTTACAGTATAGAGTTTTCCCTTAATAATAATTAAAAAAGTATAACATTATGAACAAGATTAAATGCAAAGGGAATATTTAGACTAGGGGAAATCACAGCAATTTGCTGAGGCCGGCAGTTCAGGTGTGTTTCTTCAGCGAGCTCTTCAGCCAGTTTACCCGAAATGCACACGTGGAAACGCTTCCTGTTTGTACCCTGACTTTCCTGCCCTGCTTCCAACACTCCCAGCATCCCCCTGCTCTCACAGGAGCCCGGAAGCCCCTGTCTCTCGTTTCACATTAAGCGCACCTCTGGCGAGACTTCAGAGTCAACAGGCGGGCCACTGTGAAAGCTGTGGGCTGAGACAGCACCCGGGGCAGGTGTTTGTCAATCTTTCAGGGGTCCTGGTCCCATCTGAGAATTGAATGAGAGTCACGGACCCTCCCCAGAAAATGCATAATCCTCATACCCACTAAATTTTACGTACAATTCTGGAGATTCTTGGACCCTTTTAAAACCTACCGATGGATCCCAAGTAGGGACCCCTTGATCTAGTGTGATCCATTTATTTCCCAGATGAGGCAACAGACACCCTGACGGGTGAGTGACTTGCTCCAGGTCACACAGTCAGCTGGGAGCAGAGTCAGGACTGGAACTGAGCCTCTGGCTCCCTCTCCTCCTGCACTGCAACGGCCTTGCCTTCAGCACTGGACAGAGAGTGGGGTCTCCAGGGAAGGAGCCCTGAGTTAGGGCCCCTTGAGAGTCTCTCATGACTTCTGGTTTCTTTCGTAGACATGCATTTTGCCAGCATAGCTCGAAGAGGGTGAGTGACGGCACTGAAGCAGAAAGGCAGGAAAAAGAAAAGGCTGCAGGGTCTGGGTTTCAGTGTGACAAGAAATACAAAAGAGAAAGAAAGAGAAAGCAAAGAATGGGGGGCCGTGCTGTTTGGTGTTAGAGACCTGAACCCCGGGGAAACCCAGTAAAAGTCACATCAGATTGGGCCATGACTGCGCTCCTGGCCTCTTCTCATGTCACTCTCTCTCATACCCAAATTGGGTGATTGGTGGCCCTTGGTGGCCTAAGCCACGGGCTCGCAGGTGTGGTTTCTTCTGACTGCACAGCTTGCCCCTCCCCCAGCCTCAGCAGCCCACCCCCCACAAGGCTGCACAGCTGCTTCCACAGTCCCTCTGAGCCGTCAACTAACCTCGGGCCCTGGTTCCTCCTGTCTCAGCACCCGGTTCTTCTCTTTCAGAGCACGTAGTGTCATTTACGGTTTTGTATTTAACTGTTTTGGTTTCGTGTCCCTCAACTAGACATTCAGTGCTGTCTGAGCAGGGACTGGACCCCTGGTGCCTCTGAGTGGCATATGGAGACTCTCCATAGTCACTGGCTGATTTAAATAAATGGTGGCATCTGCTGGTTTGGACCAGGCACCTGGAACAAAAACTGCCTGCTGGCCAGCTTATTCCTGAAATCCTAGCCAGGCCTGCCTGCAGCTGGAAGCTCGCTTGAGCCCTTAGCTCTGGGCACAAAGGGCACATGAGCAGGTGGCCGGTGGGGAGAGGCACCCAGCCCCTCAGAACGGGAACACCAGCCAAGCAGGCTCAGTGGTGCCGAGGCACAAGCCAGGCTCTGGGTGTCCTTGAAGTGGGTTCTGGTGCTCTGCCCTTTTCTCTAGGGACTGCCTCTTTGAGCTGCGAGGGTCTCCCAAACCCCCAGCTGGCTAGCTCACCAGCAGTTGTGCCAGGGGCTGCCAGCTGAGGTCACCTGCAGAGGCAGGTGGCACAGGTAGATGTCCCCAAAGGCTGCAGCACTGGGAATAATGAAGCAAGGAACAGTTTCCTCTCCTGCTTTCTGCTTGAGAGGGCAGCCTGTTACTCAGACCCAAGTGCTTTTTCCTTTCATTCCATTTAATTTGGGGTAGAGTGTGTTCTATTTTTCTAAGCTTGACACCCACTACCCCATGACTGACGCCGTGTGCAATCTTCCCAAGAGCCAGGGAGCCTCCATCGATGCTTCTTTCTGCTTCTTGTCAGCACTGGGCTGGTGAGGTGGGAGTGAGGGGGATTTCGTGGCTGAGAAGCACTGAGGTACAACCTGTTTTTCTCCTCCTAGCCTTGCTGCCTGGGGATCAGCGGCTGTGGGTGGAGAGAGCTGATACAGACTGCAGGCAGTTTCTTTCCCCCTCCCAGCTTCCCAGCAGCTGGGGGCGGAGTGGCAAGAGGCCAGGGACTGGTGAATTCACCTTCGCAAGTGGGTGCCTGCTCCAGTGAGCTCTTGTTTCCTCTTAGACGTACTCCAGCAGAGTGGCCTCCTTGTTTCCCCCGACCTCAGATGTAATAATCAGCAGGAAATTTTCTGTCTCCTGATAAGATGCCAGATATTTATTTTCTTGCCCCAATCACCTTTGCAGGGGGTGAGACATAAGCCACCCCAGGATGCTTGTGCTGCTGAACAAAGCTGATTGGTGCTGGGAGGTAGGGGTGCAATGCCAGAGCTCGCTGACTTGCCCATCTTTCTTATCCTCTCCTGTTAATCATGCTGTGGCTTTCAGCAGAGTCCTGCAGCCTCCCTGGATGTAAAATATCCTCAAGGCCAGAGTGAGGGGGCGTCACCGCAGGGCCCACGGCCTCCCTCCCTCCCTTACTCAGCTGGTGACTCTGTCTTTGATCACCGCCTCGTGGCTGTAGCACTTTGTCTCTGTTCTGGCAAACCGCTTGCATTTGCTCTGTCATAGCTTCCCTGACCTCCCAAGGCCAGTGCATCGAAAGACGGTCACCATTCTGCACATAGTGTTTCTGCTCCCAGTGAGCGGCAGGGTGTGGGGGGTTATCAGGAAAATGCCTGAGCAGAAACAGTTGGCTCTGAGTGTAGGGACTAGCACTGGGCCCGCATCACAGCAGGGCTCTGTACATTCTTGTCCCAGGAATTCATGAATGCTCAGAGTTCCTACGGGGGTGAGAAGCGGTGTGGAGGCACAGCCTCTGGCGTGTGCCCAGCTCTGTCCACTGGCTCTGCCCCTTGCTGGCTGTGCCGGCGTGGGCCTGCTACTTGATCTCTCTGTTCCTGTTTCTCATCTATGAAATAGGGGTAATAATAATCATAAACAGTTGTTATGTATAAAGCAGTTAAAATACTGCCTGGCACATAATAGTTACCATATAAGTCTTTGCTATTATTAGTAAGACTAGAAAGATAGTTACTCCAAGGAGTTGAATGCTACTTTTTACCAGAAACTAGATTTCCTTATATTATAGGCATTTACCTGCTACCCTCACAAGCTCCTTCCATGCACATGGACCCATCTACTGCAGTAGTCAGCAAGCTTTTTCTGCAAAGGGTCAAACAGTAAATATTTCAGACTTCACGGCTTACACAGTTCCTGTCACAACCACTCAACTCTTCTGTGGTAGCATGAGAACAGCCATAGTCAACATGAAAATGAGTGAGCAAGAATTAAGTAAGGTTCTAATAAAACATTGTTTAGAAACAGGAGGCTGCCCTGGCTGGTGTGGCTCAGTGGATTGAGTGCTGGCCTGAGAACCAAAGGATCTCTGGTTCAATTACCAGTCAGGGCACATGCCTGGGTTGCAGGCCAGGGCCCCAGTAGGGGGTGTGCGAGACGGAATCACGCATTGATGTTTCTGTCCCTCTCTTTCTCCCTCCCTTCCCCTCTCTCTAAAAATAAATAAATAAAATCTTAAAGAAAAAGAAAAAGAAACAGGAGGCTGGTGGGATTCAGGCCACTCCTAAGGCAGAACCTACAGAATGCTTGTCAACTTGAGTTGTAGGTTGGGCATACTTGTTGAGAAATCTGCAGTAGTTTCTTGGGGCTGATGCAACAAATCACCACAAAATTGTTGGCTTAAAACAACAGAAATTTATTCGCACACAGCTCTGGAGTCCAGAAGTCTGAAAGCAAGGCGTCAGTGGGGCTGTGCTCCCTACAAACGTCGTAGGGAACAAACTGTTTCTTGCCTCTACTAGCTTCTCACGGTTGCTGGCATTCCTCGGCTCCATCACTCCAATCTCTGCCTTTGTCTTCCCATTGTCTGTTACACTTCTTTGTCTTTTTTCTTCTGCCTCTTATAAAGATGCCTGTCATTTGATTTAGAGCCTGCCTGGGTATTCCAGGATGATATTATCTCAAGATCCTTAATTACTTCTACAAAGACCCTCTTTCCAAACAAGGTCACATTCACAGGCTCTAAGGATTTAGACACAGACGTATCTTTTAGGGGCCACTATTACATCCACTATAGTATCTTACAATTTTCACTTTATATCTAAAGTATTTCCTGTGTCATTGAACGGATCTCCAAAAACATTACTTTCATGGCTGATAGTAGTCAATACGGTAGATATAGCATCATTAACCACAACGATCTCTTGCTCGACACTTAGATTGCTCCACTGTCATAATAAGGGCGCAGTGCATGGATTTTAGAGTCAGACACTCCCAGTTCAAATTCCGGCTCTTCCATTTACCAGGAATGTGACCATAGTCAAGTTTCATAAACTGTTTTGAGCTTCCTTGTAAAAGAAGGACCATAATACTGATGGGATCACTTGGAGGATCCTGTGAAAGAATGTACGTAAACGGGCCAGAAGCAGAGAGTTCGGCACTGGAAGTGCTTAGTAATTTGTAGCCACTATTGTTTTATTGACACTGATGATATGTCAGTTACTTTCCTTAGTTTGGGTTTATAGAAGTACTATTCCCAAACCAAGGGATGGGGACAGCTTTAAGGTTCTTGATTTGTTTTGTCCAATTGCATTCCTGCAATAAA
Organism: Micronycteris hirsuta; assembly: GCA_004026765.1. Taxonomy (NCBI): domain Eukaryota; kingdom Metazoa; phylum Chordata; class Mammalia; order Chiroptera; family Phyllostomidae; genus Micronycteris; species Micronycteris hirsuta. Next base: position 178,674 of record PVJI01000438.1, read on the forward strand.
AGCATCAGCAAAGATACTCAATCTTACCCAGTCCTACACAGTAACTACTCTCACTGGGCTCTGCTGTCTACCTTAATCAATAGACAAGAATTTTACAAACACCTGTTGTGGAACCAGGGTTAAGCTTTGAAGAGCTCGCAGTCCACTTGGGGCAACCCAATTGCATACATGAAGCAAGACAGACAATTCAAAAAATAGAATTCATTAAATCAGCTAATGTGTTGGGCCAGCTACTGCCCTAGACGGTGGTTATTTTACATTGGTAAACATCACAGGAATGATCATTGGCCTCAGACAGTGTATAAGCCAGTGGCTCAGAACTGGGTTTGGCACTTCATTTCCACAGCAGAACTTGGGGGACCAGGTAGTTAGGGGAGGCTTCCGGAAGCAAGGACTAGAGGAAAAGGAGTGGGTGGGCTTGGAGGTTTGTGTCTCACTGCACCCCAGAGTCTTACAGAGAGTGCAAGTGGAAAAGGGCTGGGGCGATTCTGTCATGGAAGACCCGGACAGCCTTGAGCACTGGCCTGGCAGGGGAGGTCATATTTGTCTTGCTTTAGAAAGCAAGAGCCTTATGAAATTTCCTAAGCAGGGAGAGGCCAATGAAAGGCATTTAGGGAGAGTGGAAGGGTCTGGATGGGTCAAGACTGGAGCCAGAGGACCAGCCATGCTTTGTGCTGTAAAGCTCACCAGGCACAGCAGCACGACTTGGTGGCAGTGCTTATGTGACCCAGCATATGGAGTCCTGAGCCCGTCTCAGGCCCTTGTCTCCCCCGCCCCCGCCCCGCATCTCCTCCTGGTGACCAATACCAAACTTGAGGGTTGCCTTTGCTTCCTGGGGCTCTGAGAGGAGTGGATCCTACTTGTTCTGGTCCTGGAATGCATTAGCCTGGTCCTTTGTTATTAACTGTCCAGGTCATAAGTGTCCCCAGGCCAGTGACTCTTCCAGGAATTTCTTATGTTCCACCATGGTGTGCTCCCCAGGAGAAGGCAAATACCTGATAATTGACCACCTCTGTGTTCAGCATATTCCAGTCAGTGATGGCAAGAGCTAGAGGAGGGGAAAGAATGTGGGGGACCCTGAAGGGACTATAGGGAAGCCCCCACAGGTACAGAGAACCCTTATCCCAACCCAGCTGTGTTAGTTCAGGCTACTAAAACAAATTACCATAGGCTGGGTGACTTAAACAACACACACTTATTTCTCAAGTTCTGGAGGCTAGAAGCCTGAGGTCAGGGTGCCTGCCTGGTCGGAATCCGGTGAGGACCCTCTTCCAGGCTGCAGATGACTGACTGACTGACTGACTTCCCCTTGTATCCTCCTATGGCAGAAAGAGAGTGAGCTGGTTCTCCAGGGCCTCTTTTATAAGGCCAATAATCCCACTCATGAGGGCTCCACCCTCATGGCCTAATTACCTCCCCAAACCCCACCTCCTAAAGCCACCATATGGAAGGTTCGAATTTCAACATGACTTTCACAAACATGTAATCCACAACACCAACCATGAGGGCCAACTTCTGAGTCACAGACCCAGTGGGTGGATTTGAGAGACTGGCTCATTGAGAGTCTTCACAAGTCACAGAAAGAGGTGCTTCTCCAATCTCCTTCCATTCCTGTGAACTGGACCTCAAATACAGCCCCTGCACAGCCTGGCACCATGATTGTCCAGGGACATAGGCAGGCACACTGAGACGGCCACATGGTGATCCGTGCTCTGGGGCTTTCCTGGGTTTCAGTGCTGGGAGAAAGCATGACATCCGCTGACCCTGAGCTTGGGGACTCAGGTGAGTCGTCAGGGTTAGAGAGGGACTTGAGAGCCAGACCCTGACCATCTCCCTCACAGTGCAGAAAGGGCCAGCGCCACACAGGGCCACGGTCAGGGCCTGGGGTCAGAGCGGGCTCAGCGCCAAGCTGCTCTACCCAGACTGCCTCCCCTCTTCCAGAAGGTGGTCTGTCCTTCTCAAAGGTGATTTTCACCAGTGCAGGGTGTTTCGACTTGCTCTTGCTTGCTAAAAATCCCTTCTTTATTTAACAGTGGCAACACTGCTGAATGGGTCAGAAAAAATGATGGATCCGTTCAAACCTCAAATAAAAACAATCCAGGTAAAACCACAGATGTTTAGAAAAACTTGTCCTGGGAAGACTACTCTCCCTACCCCACTAAGTAGAAGTGCTGCTGAGGGCCAGAGTTGAGACGGAAAAAAGAGAAACTGAGGAAGATCCTGGCAAATGACCTTTATTTCAAGAAGAATTGGAGTAAGGAGTTTAAACAGAGTGGGTGAGAAAAGCTTACCAAAGGAAGTGCAAAAAAGGCTTTCTGGGGACAAGTGAAAGGACCCACAGGGGCTGGAAACGCTCTTCTGCCTGCACACGGTGGCACTCGGGACACAGAGGTGAGGGGAAGAATGATGGAGCGGCAGCCTCTGGCTCACTGAGATCCTTCGGGACACGCAGCTCCCTCAGGAAGGCTGGGACTTGTGAGGGACCTAGACTGAGCAGGGTGCCGTCACGCGCTCCATGCTGTGATGTTTCAGGCCCTTTGTTTGTGCTGTCCTTCCCCTGAAATTCTCCTCCCCACCCTCTCGTCTGATGACGCCCTCACCGTCCTTCCATTCACTTACTCACTCATCAATAAGTAACGAGCCCTCCACGTATGCCAGGAGCTGGGGACCCAACTGTGAACAAGGCAAACAGAGCACCTGCCCCCCTCGAGTTTACATCTGGGAGGCGGTGGAGGTTGGGGGTGGGAGGCGGGAGGAAGATAGACGTCAGTTCCTGGCGGATTTTGTAGGTGATTATGCTGTGAAGCAGAAGTGCAGGATGTTCTGAGCATGTGGAAGAATCCAGCCCTGTCTGGGGCAGTCACGGAGGGCTTTCTTGAGGAAGTGCCATTGGATGGAGCTCTGAGTGTGAATTAATGAGGAGGGGGAGGAGGGCATGGCACGAAGAGGGGCCTGAATGTGTGCAGAATGTGTGCTGAGTCTCAGGGGGGTGGCCTGTTGGAGGACCTGAAAGGCAGATGTGGAGGGTGGGACCCAGGGGGGCCCAGTGAAGCAGTGGAGGCCCAGGAGAGGGCATACAGTCAAGACTGATAGTCATTCCTCGGAGCTATTTACTTCAGAGAAAGAGAAAGAAGGGAGGGAATCAGTTGATCAAAGTGAACCCAACAGCTGAAGGTCAGAGTAAGATAAGGCATAGTGGACCAGGTCTGTGAAAGCAATAGGGAGTGGTGGGGATTGTGGAACACTAAAGGGTGTGTGTGTGTGTGTGCGCGTGTGTGTAAAATACTGTACCCAAAGATATTTAAATTTAAAATATGTTAAAACTTGTTTCTGATTAAACAAGGCAAAATCTGAGGGTCAATACAGTTTTGAGTACATGATTGTCAGGGAACAATTTGGCTGGAAATGGAAAAATGTGGAGGAGAAAGCTGGGAACTGCTTGACCCCAGAACCAGAAAAAGAGCAAAGGAGCCCTTCGGGTCTTGTTCCTCCCTGCGGCTGTCAGGTGGTCCGCTCCCCATCATGCCCCGGGGCCCCCTGCAGCTTGCGTGCGTATTGGAGCCCACCTGTCCCTAGAGTCACCCCACTCTCTCCAAAAGCAGAGTCAAGGGCAGGGTAGCAACTGTTGGCTTGCCTGACTGCTGAGGCGGGAGAAGGGCTTGTCCACTGGCTGCCATCCCTGCTGGGTCCCCTCGGCTCAGTGAGACCGACAAGCTCCCATGACATGAAGATTTGAGGGTGGAGTGGAGTTGGGCAAATAATCAGAAGAAACATGCAGAAAGAAGCTGAAACAGATGCATAAGCTGAGAAAATAAGATCAGAGAATTGATCTTATCATTAGAGAAGCTCATTGATTATTTCGGGGTGAATTTCCTAGCATAATTTTGGATCATTTGCATCCCATAATTGGCTCTTTCAAAACTTGAAGTTGAGGCAGCTTATTTGGGGACCTCCTCCACATTCCCTTTGTGACAATAAATGCATGGCTGAGCTTATCTGAAAAGCAATCACACATTGGATCAAAACACAATTGCTTTTTTCCTCTTCACTCTGATTTAAACATCCTTCCACGTGTGGAGGAGTTTCCTGCACATCACCTCTGCTCGGCCGTGCAGAGAAAGGATGCTCACTCTTCATGTGTTTGCTTTCCCTGCGACTCTGAACAAAAACTAAAATCATTTTGCTAGCTCTTTGAAGGGGACACCTCTTTACTGAACAGGAGGGAGCGTTTTCTTCTGTCCCATAAAGGAAGAGACAGTTTTAAAGTCCATTTCAATATGTAAACATTTCTTTTACCACAACATGCATGGAATTACTTGTTTCTCCCACCCCCGAAAACAGAAAGCAGAGCTATTCCTTGAAGGGAACTCAGCTGTCCGAGCCAGAATTTTGAAATGACAGGTTCATGGATAGCAAGTCCCCAAATGTAGTGAAAATGTCCATTTCACTTAATGCCAGATGAGCATTGGGTTTACGTTCATATATCTACTCTTTTCCTCTCAGTCCCAGGATTCCACGGGGTTGACTTTGCCTTGAGCCCCAGAACAGGTTAAGACAACCAGAGAATCACATTCTCTACCTGGTGCAGGGATGATCACCTGACTGAAGGCCGGCCAATTAGAGTCAAGGAGACTTGGGTTTCAGTTCCTAGGGAAGAAGATTCTTTCCCTTTTTTTCCTTTTTTTCTTTTTCCTGTTGTACAAAAGCCCGAGGGCCCGTGAGGCTTGGACTGTTATGGCCATTTTGTCCCCACAAGCTGGAGACAAACGAGAACTCGGCCAAGACAGTAGTCCTCCCTCACCCGTGGTTTCGCTTTGCATAGTTTCAGTTTTCTGTGGCCGACTGTGGTCTGAAAATATTACATGGAAAAATTCCAGAAATAAACAATGCATAAGTTTTAAATTGCATGCCATTCTGAGTCATGTGATGAAATCTCGGGCCTTCCCACCCGTCCTGCTTGGGACATGAATCACCCCTTTGTCCGGTGTGTCCCGGCCGCACACACTACCTGCCCGCTCGTCTCGCAGCGGCCGTCCCAGCCATCAGATCGTTTCTCAGAGAGAGACCACATCCACATGACGTTTGTTACAAGGCAGTGTTGTCATTGTTATCCTCTATAATCAGGTACTGTTGTTCATCGCTTAGTGTGCCTAATTTATAAATTAAACTTCGTCAGAGGTATGTATGTACAGGAAAAACTGTAGCATACACAGGGTTGGGTACGGCCTGAAGTTTCAAGCATCATGGAAGGTATTGCCCACAGATAAAAGGTGAGCATTGTACGTGACCAGACGGAGCCGAGATAAGACACTGAATCCTGATGACATCATTTGAACCTTTGAATCTAGTGTCGCCTACAGCCGGCCCTACTCCTTGAGCTTCCAGAACAGAAAATCACACCTTATTGTATCTGTATAATGTTTTCAACTTCTTAAAGCACCTTGACCAACGCGTTAACTGCATTTCACCCAGACCATTCTCAGGAGAATCTTCCCAGCGTGGAGTGGCTCTCCCAAGCTGCTCTGCTGGTGCACAGCAGGGCCCTGACTTCCCAGCAGGCCCACAGAAGACCCCTCCCTTCCTACATCCTCTTTTTCAGAAATGAAACATTAAACATTTTAACAACTACTCACGGAAACTCAGTCTAAAGAAGGACATCGAGACGCAGAGGTTCTTATTCACAGCAGCCTCATTTGCAATAGACAAAAATTTGGGGAAAAATCCCAGTGTCCAGCCATCGGAACCTCTGCATAGTGGAGGGGTATGAAACCCTTAACACGGCAGAGCTAAATGTGCAATTTCCAAGAGATGTCAAGTGAAAAGGCAAACACTGTGTGTAGTGTGCTATTGCTTGAGGTTTTAAAGAACGGCAAGGCTATCTGTACCTGTGACGTCACATGGGCACAGACTGTCTCCAGCAGAAACTGGTGACCGTGTTGCCTCTGGCGGGGGGGCCTGGGAGGCTGCAGACGGGGACAAAGCAAAAGGGACGTTTTTTCTACCATGTACTCTCCCTTTTACCTTATGTATTTTGTGCAATGTGTTCTTTTACCCATTTTATATTTTTAAATGAGACTAATACATTTAAAAAAGAAACACAAGAAACAACTATAAAAATATACCCATTTCAATGTGGAGCCTCCATGCAGGGCTCTGAGCTAATCTTACAACTCCCTTAAGTCCTTAATGTGCTGCAAACATTCCCCACCCCCCATCTGTGGCTTGCTTTTTCAACCTTTGTGAGCCTTTCCATGAATAGAATTTTTTGATTTTTAATGTTGTCTATACATATCATTGTTTCTCAAATGATCTGTGGGTGAGGGACCATTCCCCCCTTTTCTATCAATCAGTGGCACACCAATATGTTCTAAAATAAGACTATTACTATAAATTAGAAATAAAAAATCAAAACAGTGCTAAGACGATTGTCAAGGAAATCTCTGTGACTCTGACTTTTAATTCTCTGCTAGGTTTTCTTCCAGTGAAGCACCTGTATGGAGCCAGACACATTTAGACACTCGGCAGATGCTGCGGAATCTAAAGCGGGGAGGATAAAGATATCGCTCTGGCCTGGAATGCTGAAAATGGAGCATGACAGAAAAAGATTTCAAGCTACCAGACATGAAAAAGAGGAACAAAACCTAGTGTAATGACAAAATGTCCTCAAGCAGAAAAGTCTGAAAACAACCAGATTAAGAATGGAATACATCCTTCTCTAGCAGATTTGCCATACGAACGGTCTACCAGAATAAAAAATAGGGAACGAAGTGATCTTCCTCATTTACATGCCATCAATCAGAATGTTCTACGGGTTTATCATTTTGAGGAAGACGTCTGCTAGCATCAGAGTTGGGAAATGAAAGCAAATTAATTTTAGATGTGACAAGATAATCTATTCCGCTTGCTCATGGCATTCTCCACTAAAGTTTCAGTTTCATATCATCCAACGTCAATTAATTTGCCCATATGGTAACTGGACTATTCTCTAAACTTTCAAGCTTTGGGGAAATAAATTCAGTGTGGCCTATTTTAAACAGGCCTCCTTGAAAGGCCACAGTGCACATTAACTTTTTGTTGAGCTCAGTTCTAAATGGGTCACTCTCCTGGGCCAACTTTTCCCTAATCAGGGATAGAGACAGAAACAGAAACAGACAAACAGGCGGGCAAAGGAAACGTGAATGCACTATGCCAGTTGTGTCTGCATGTGCAAGAATTACGTGCTCATTTTTCCTGATCTTTCCTCCCAACTCTGATCTGGCCGATAAGTGGCATAAAATGATCGTGGAAAGTGCTGAATCTTTCCTGACTCACTTCAGTTTTCCACATTGTCCCACTTTCAGTTTGCTGGGCAAAAAGGCAAGGAAATGGGAAGTACCTCATAGTCCACTCGCATCATGAATATTCAGGTTGTGTGTGAATGTTGGCATAAGTGTTGAATGTGTGGGTGCTCAGGGTGGGTGTGTTGAGTGAGTGTGTGTGTATTGCCCATGTGTATCTGTTGAGTAGTATGTTGAGTATGTGTGGGGACTGAGGTTCCGTGTGTGCTGAGTATAAATTATGTGTGTTGGGGGTGTTTGTAGGTTCTAAACGTTCAGTGTGTTGAATGTCTATGTGTATTAAATGTCTTGGTGTTGAGTGTGTATGTGCATTGAGTGTGTATGTTAAGTGTGTATATACGTTGGGAGTGTGTGTGTGCACACATGCCTGCAGGTGTGCCTGTGATAGGGATGTGAGTGGCAAAAAGAATAAAAACACACCCACGTTAGGTCACAGTATTGCGTCAGGAATCCAAAGGGCTGCTCCCAAACTCTGCTTTCTTTTGTGTGATGTGCAGCTCAGTACAAGTGAGACAGCAGAGGCCAGCTAGTATTTATTTGGAAGAGATGACTTTGAGTAATCTGGAAAAGCAGAGAGGACACCAGGGCTGGTCCCATCCCCAGCCCACACTGTGATCTCATGGTTGGTGACTTCTTAGTCATCTCTTCCCTCACTGGGACTCACAGCTCACTTTTGCTCCCTTTCAAGTGAGAAACTAACCCTTCAATATCCAGAGAGAATCGTGGAATGGGGCGCATTTCACCAAGAAAGTGTGTGGGGGCGGGGGAAGGGCAATGGCAATAAACTGACCATCAAGACGCCGGCTCAGAGGCTCTTGTCCAGTTCTCTAGGTAATGGATATAAGACCCTCAACTCGAAGGAAAGCTCTTCAAGGCCTGGCATTTTCTCAGCCCCCGTCCCACCTCTCTGCACTCGGCACCGCTAAGCTCTTCATCATAACAATGGCAATAGCTAACACTGGGCACCTGTTCTGTGCCAGGCCCACGGCTGAGGCTTCACTCTAGGCGACAGGGAGCCGTGGGATCAGACCCCTGCAGGCCTCGCCTTCTCAGCCCACACCCCTCTTCTTCGTGCTCTAGCCACACCGGCCTTTTCTTCTGTTTCTTGAACCCACTAAGCGTATATATTCCTACCTCAGGGTGTCTGTGCTTGCCCTTCCTTCTGCCTTTGGCTTGGTCAACTCTGTCGAGTGCTGCCGAAAGGCCAACTAAGCTCAGAACAGAGCCGGGACCACTGCACTGGGACAGTGCAGACGCTGGCCTTCTGGACAGGCGCGGTCTCGGTGGCTTAGGAACAACGGAAGCCCAACTGCAGAGCGTAGAGGAAACGTGTGGATAAGCAGAGACGGTAATTACAAAACCTTTTCCATGAAGGGAAGCAGAAGAATGAAGTGATGGCAAGAGAGAGGTGTGGGGTCAAGAGGGGGTTTTGTTTGTTTGTTTCCTTTAAAGGCGAGAGATAATGGCGTGGGTCTCCATGTGGATGGAAATGGCACGGGCCTCTGGCACGGGGCCCAGAGGCAGCGGGAGAGGGGATGATTTCTGGGAAGGGACGTTTCAGAGAGGAGCAGAGTGAAAACAGGATTTAATAGAAAAATCGTACATTGCCAGGTAATACCGAGTTTTCTCAATAAATCTAATGCTCACAAAATCCTATGAGGTAGATGTTGTTATTCTTTTTAATTTATAGGTGAGAACTCTAAGGGCCAGAGATAACTCCACCCATCACTCTACAGGAAAGTGGAGGAGTCGGGGTTTGAAGCTGAAGTTCCGACTCCTGGTTCATTACAAGACCCAAGTGCAAGGTTTTGAAGGGTGAAAAGTTAGCTCCTTACATCAGAAAAAAGCCAGAGAGTATGAGAGAAACACCTAAAACCCAAGGCTCGCAATGCAGATGCTAGAGAAACTGAATAGCTCCAATGACTTATAAATAGGGACATTTTCAAGATTTTGTTTAGTTGTCAAAAAATGCATCTGTTGGTAATGCTCTATTTCTCAACTGGAAGGTGGACCCTGGTGTTGCTCTGTGTGCTTTTCTGTAGGTGTGACGCGTTTCACAGCAAAGCTGTGGGAGTGCACCGAGCTGCCTCATTGATGGCAGATGATATGTGATTATTTCCCTCAAAATGCGGGGAAAAAATGCTAGGGATTATTTCCCTAGCTTTTTAGTTCCCAATCCTGACCAGTCACCAGAACCACCTGGGGAAACTTCTAAAATGAAGAGTCCCACCCAAAACCAGGGACTCAGAATTCCCTGGCACAGGGCCCAGAATGTGTATCACCGGAAAGCTCCCCATGACTCCAACGCTCGGCCAAAACTGGGAACTGCGGGCCTCAAGCACATCAATCCCATTAAAGAGCAATGTTTTCTGCAATGGTGTTTCCTATGGCCTTTGGAGATGCTCAAAACATGACTCATGCCAGACAGAAGACTGGTTAATTCACCAATGTCTTACGTTCTGCCCTATATCCTGAGCTTGACCCTATTCCTTACCTTCCTTCTGATTTTTCCATGGCTGTGAACCACGGAAGTAAGAAAATACATGCAAGTACAATACGTTATAAGTAAAATCCTTTAGCTTAAGCACCAAATGATCATAAAATGATTGCAGCTCTTCCTTCTCTTTAGCATTCCTCCCTCTTGACACCTCCTGGGGAAAGACCCCAGCCACCCTGAGAAGAGAGCGCTGCTGGGAGGTCAGGGTCACAGGCGAAGGCACTTGCCCTTACGTGGGAGTTGGCCAGCCTGCTAGCTGAAATGAACCCAGCAGCAGTTAGATGCTGCACCTGCTGAGAAGACCAGAGCAGTGTGCTGGCCGGGGAAGGAGGACCTCTTCACACTCATCTTTAATCTAGAGCTGGCTGAGGAACCATTGTGATGGGGGCCACTCCTGGAAGACCAGGGCAGAAAGGTGAGAGCCGAGGCGGCAAGCGCCAGCCTGTGTTCATGATCACAACTCCCAGAAGCCCTAAAGAAGCCAGTTCTGAGAGTATCTCTTTCCCACATTCTTGAGCCTAGAAAGAATACAGCCACGACACAGTTCCAGTTGCTGCCCTTCCCACAAAAGGAGGAGGAAAAGAGCGTGAGTTCAGGACTTGCTTTGCAATTTGAATCTCAGGAATGCATAAGAAACAGCAGTACCTTCTGAGCAAAGAGGCTCTGTTGAAACTTGACTCATCCTTGGCAGTTTAGTGTGTTTCCCCCCCTCCTTCCTTGTGACACAGAGGAGTGAGGTGAGTAATGCTCTGCGCAGAGAGAGAAAAATAGATCCCAAATGCCTTCCATTATGCTAAAAGCCTGTGTCACCAGCTGTGGCAGCGGGGGGTGTGGTCACCATCTATTACCGGGGAAGAGTCAGAACTTCTGACTCCCTCACCAGGGCTATTTGTAGTTCTAAAAGCGCAACAAGCAGGGACTGAAAACTGATAAGCACAGAGAGGTCTAAAAGCCCTGCTGGGGGTCTTATGAACCCCAGTGGTCAAAAGCCCTGGCATGCAGGAGCTCCCAAGGCCACGCAAAAGGAAAACAGATCCACTTTCTGCTGCCTCGCATTGCTTTCTCCACTGGCCTAAGAACCACCTCTTCTTCCCGGAGTAAAAACAGCTAATATTTACTGAGTGCCTGTTACCTGTCAGGCACTGAGCAAAGCACTTTCCATGGACGGTGTTAACTAATTCGTGTGTGTATGTATGTGCACATGTGTACACCCCCCGCCCCAAGGTGGGTACTAAGAGCATCCTTCTACAGAGAAGGACACCAAGGCTCAGGACATTTCGGTAACTGGCCCAGAGTTACCGGCTAATGCAGGACACAGAGCCAGGAAGTCTTCAGAGAGTGCTAACGAACACTCGCACATCGTATTACCTGCTTGGCCAAACAGAGTCATCGGAACGATGGACAAGAGAAGGTTAGAGAAAAATTTCTGTTGCTCCACTGATTTGTTTCATAGACTCTCCAGGCCTTATGCTCAAGAGAGGAACAAAGATCCATGACCCCAGGCGTCCTAGAAGCATTTTTTGTTACCAAAGTCTTTCTAAAAGGAGGAAATGAGTCAGTCATTGCCAGAGCAAGAGGCTTGCTAATAAGGTAGTAGCGGGTACCAAGTCACAGGCAGGTAATTATGTGAAGCTTTTTTTCTCCCTTACAAAAACTTTTTTAAAAAATTAAAAGCCTCCATCTTTCCTTATGCAGGTTTAAAACACCTGTCAAGTTCCAGTACATCAGAAACACATTTTCCCCTTCTGGAATTGACCACGTTATCCTCTTACCCAGCTGGAACCAAGCTAGGGAGAAAAATAAATGTTTGTCTCAGTGGCATTGTCTTATTCAGCTAATTGATTTTTTCAAATAACAGTAATGCTTGAACATCCAGCCGCCTAATTACTAGCGCTTTTTATTTGCACTATCATTAACTTCACAGCTGCCTTGCCAGTGATGAGTGGCACCACAGAGACGTCAGCGGCCACTGTTAGTTTTTGAAAGGAGGGAGATGTAAGAAGGCCTGACTCCCCATCTGCTGAGGTCGGCAGGGACTTCGGGCCGATTTCAGTAGCACAAGTGCCTGACTTCAAATGCAGGAAGCCTCCTGTGGACCATGTTGGGTGGAAGGGACCTTGGAGGGTCTCTGGCTTAATCCCCTCTGTGGACAGGTGAGGGAATTTGATGTCCAGAGAGGGTAAGTGGTTTGCGTGCAACCACACAGCTTCAGTGCTGGAACTGAAGCCCAGGCCTCCTGATTCCTAGATATTTAAAAAAATTTTTTAATTGAAGTATATATACAGATAAGTATACAGATAAAAAATGTGCAGCTTGAATAATTATCTTTAAGTGAACACACTTATGTAACCACCATGCAGGTCAAGAAATAGAGCATTTCTAGCACCCCGGAAGGCGCCCTTCCATTCACTACAAAGTCTCCTCTCTTCAAAGGTAACCATGATCCTGACTTCTAACACAATAGACTGCTTTGGCTTGGCTCATGTTCTTTCACTAAAGAGCTGTTTTCTGTGGAGTTTAGCTATTTGGGCCTAAGAAATAAATCTTCTATTCTCTTGGAATATATTATTAGGTAGTGTATTAAGAAAGCATATAATATACCTTGACCCAAAAAGCCCCACACCCATTAAAGAGTATAGGGTCTCCCTTGGGAGTTTTGAAAATATTTGGACAATGGTTGGACAGCATTGTGAATGTACTAAACTGTTCAACTGAAAAATAAAAAGAGCATCTCCATGACAAGGTGTGACACATTCCACATGTGTAGCCCTACAGTGCCTGGTCAGCAAGCCTGACATCGACTGCCACCTTGGGAGTTGTCCTCTGGCTCTCTTCTCATTGCTCTGCCACACAGCTTGGTCCTTATCCCTCCACGGAAAGGGCCCTTACCAGGGTTGTCTTGCCAAAGTCAATGGTTGGTTCTCTGTCCTCATCTTATTCAACCTCTGGGCAGCACCCACCCTAGATGATGACCCTCTTGTTCTTGAAGCACTTGTCTAGGCTTGTCCATGATGTCATGTGTGTCTGGTTTTATTCTTACCTCACTGGCCCTTCCTCATTCTCCTTTGCTCCTTCTCGCCGCCTCTGAATGGTGCAGAGCCCAGGACTCTGTTTTTGACCATCCCTCTTCTCGAACTGGGTGACCTCATCCAGTCCATCCCTATGTCTGTGACTTGCAAATGAGTATCTACAGCCTAAACGTCTCCCCTGAGCTCCAAGGGTGGCTAACCGTCTGCCCACTTGACATCTCTACTGGGATGTCTCACGTGGCTGAGACAGAAATATGCATTCTTTCCTACCCTGTTTGCTCCCCAGCTTGGCTTCGTCAAGTTTGTAAATGGCATCATCAGCCATCTAGCTGCTCAAGCTAAAACTGAGTCATGAGTGGATCCCATTGGCTCTGCCTCCAAAATGTATCCTGAATCCAACCACCTTCCTCCATTTCCATCTCTACTGCCTCAACTGTGGTCGAGTCCGTCCATCATCTCTTGTCTGGACTATTTCATTATTTCCTAATAGGTCTTTCTTTCTTCCCTCTTGCCTTCTTTAGTCCACTCTTCCCCCGAAAATGGGAATAGTGTTTTTATTCATAAAAGATAAGTCAGGACCTGTTGACACTCCAGTGCATGCCCATTGCATTCAGAATAAAATTCACATGCTCACAAGGTCAAGGGGTCTGCCCCAGCTTGCCTGCCCAGTGCCATTTCCCTCCACTGCCCCCTAACTCAGCACACTCCAGCCATGCTCACCTTATTTCTGTCTCCCGAACAGGCCAGTCTTGTTCCTGCCTCAGGGCCTTTACATTTGCTCTTCTTTCTGCTGAGAGCCTTCTTCCCCAGTCTCCGAACAGCTGCCTCTCCTTACCATTGTGGCCTCAACTCAAATATTTATCACCTCCTCCTTCGAGAGACCATCTCTGGCTACCCTCACTAAAAACAGCCTCCCCTCCCTGTGATTCTATTTACTCTTCTAGAAATCTCTTATCTATAGCTAAAGTTAAGTATTTACTGTTGATTTAATGGCTGGCTCATGCTTCTAGAATGTAAATTCTTTGAGAGCAAGGGCCCTATTTTATTCAAGGCTATATCCCCAGTGCTTACAGCTATAGTTGGCAACAGATAACACTACATAAATGTAAGCTGACTGGCTGGATCTCATCAACGCATCTGGGAAGATGGGAAAGAAAAGTTATTTATCATAATATGGTCTCCATTATTTAACATTTCAGGGTGCCAAGTTGCAAGTATTAGAAACCTAATCCAGGTTGTGCTTAGCAATGGTAACTGAAGACCAGGAGAAGGCCTGTCTTCAGTCACAGCTGGTATGAGAGACTCAAATTATATCACCAGAATTGTCTTTCAATTTCTTCTTTTCTCTCTCCGTTTTGGTTCCCACTGGATTGGTTCCACTTGCTGGCAAGCCCTCTCCATGCAGTGGCCTCTGCCAGCTCTGTGCTTTCACATTCTACATTGTACAGTTCAGCAACGCCGGCAGAAAGTGTGTTGCTTCTTCCTAGCAGTTCCAGCAAAAATCTCAGAATTGACTTGCATTGGACCAACCTGGATCATATGCCCATCCCTGAATCAACCACTGTGTCTAGATGGGATATGCTCATTGGTCAAGTGCAGTCACCCATTCCTAGATGGGAGAGTGTGAGTGGGAGGGAGTTGGCAGTAGTTGGTTTGGGAACAGAAGGAAGCAGTCTTCCAAAGAAAACTGCAATGCTATCCCCAAGGAAAGAAGTGAAAGTTGTTGGGGGGGGGGGGGGAATGATGTCTGCCATGATTGTCTTTTTGTTTCAGGGAACTGAAGTTTTTGTCCGTTCCTGAAGAACCTGTAATTTTAGAGCTTAAGAATGAAGGACTGATTACTGCAATCTCACAGGGCCCTGTGAGGAGCTTACTGAACATTTACACATACTGGCCATGTACCTTCTCTCACGAGCCTATGTGAAAACCGCTGCCCTAGAAGGTGTCATGCCTGTCAATCTCCTGTCTCCCTGCTGGTACTGAATGTCATTACTACCTCTGTGAGGCCCCATGTGTCTAGGTCTAGAGGGTTTACCTTTGTTTTGCATCATAGTTGATCTTCCTGATTTTGCTCCTCATTTCATCTTGCTGGACTGCTCCTTCCTACCTCACCTGCTGAATTTCCTTTCTGACCACCCACACTGAATCACTAGGCCTATTACTGCCCAGATCTGTCATCACTGTAGTTATTTCTCTCACCAGGTTATTCTTTCCATAATCTTCAGTGATGGGTCTACTCACTTACTAGTGTTCACTTCCCCAGGAAAGTAATTAGACCATCCCATCACATGCACAAAGAATGCATCTAAGGCAGTCTTAAATGAGAGTCTATATCCTATACTAAAATATCTCTAAGGAAGGCTATCTTCCAGTGTAAGTTGGCACTGGGCAATCTTTAAGGAAATAACTTTCACGCAGAGGGAAGACCTGGAGATGAGCTGATCGCTACCTCTTGTGATTCCCTTTCACATAGTCACAGACTGACATTCAGTATGTTATCAGTTTTCACTTCTCCAAATTCCATTCATTTATTAAAACCAAGTTTTCCTAACTCCTTCAGATTGTTTCTCCCCATCTGGTCCACTGCAATTACTTGTCTCAGGCTCTGGGGCTGAGAAATGGTAACAAGAGCCCCATAGTGTCCCCTTTGAGTCGTAAACTTGGAGACAAGTATTCTTCACGATCTCTCTTGTTTTCTTTTCCTTTAACTGCAGAAAGTCACTCTGGTGATCAGGTGAATTTCTAAGCAGTGGCCCTTTGGAACAGGTGTTCCCATTCTACCTACTTATGTTGGTTGAATGCATTTCCTTTCTGCAAAAGGAGAAACATAAAGCTTATTTCTCTAGAGAAGCTGCTAAACTGACCCACAAGTGTAGTGTTATGCAGTGTTATTCTCACCAGAATATAAAATCCAAGATGATGGGGACTTCGTTTAGTTACTTGGCATATATAGTACTCAAGGACTACAAGTTCATTCACTCATTCATTCATTCGTTCAACTAATGCTTTATAGAACATTTACTAGAGGGAGCAAATGCCAGGTGATACTTGGGATTGAAGAAATAAAAACAAGTGTATCTGGGAGGATGTTTCAGCCACAAATAATAGAACTGTTTTAAACAATTAGGCATTTATTAGTATTCATAAGATGAAGTCCAGCTTTAGGTGAACTCAGGTTTGCTTGATCCACCATTAAGGACCCAGATTTTCCCAGATTTTTTTTCAACACGTTCTTCCTAAGACTTGTTCCCTCTGGGGAAGGCAGAGAGGGGAGGGAGAGACATCACTGGTGGCTGACAGCAATGACTAGGGTAACAGCAAGAGAAAGAGTAAAACTTCCTATAAGAGGAGGACCCTTCCCAGAAGTCTTCAGCACTCCTCTGGCTTCTCAAAGGCCAGTTTCAATCCTGAACCATGGATGTAACCTCAGACCACTCAGTCCCTCACCTCATACTGGGGGTGGGTGAGCTGCCCCTGAGGCAAGGGGCCTGTGCTGAGGAAGGGTGGCCCTCTGAACACACGGAGGTTCTGTTAGAAAGGGAGTAGGAGCTAGGGGGCTAGGGGTGGGTTTAGGGGGCAGCATTAGCATGCATTACAAGCCATAATTAGCATTTATAATGAAAGTCTATCATTTTAAAAAGTGGCTGTTTACATATCAGCTCATGTAATCCTTACCATAATGGTAAAGTTCTAATTATCAACCTGGGTTAAGTCGGATTTACCCAAGCAGTGATTCTGATTCAGCAGGTCTGTTCTGGGGTCTGGGCAGGGGTGATTCTGACGCCCAGCCTGCATTGCGCACCAGTGCTGTAAGCTAAGAACCGCCACCCCGTAGGTGTGCCGATAAGATTTCAGCTTGGTCCCTACCCTGGAAAGCCTACACTAAATGTCAATGAAAACATTTAACATATGTGCCAGAGGAGTTCAGGGGAGGAAAAGCTCCCTCTAAGCCAGTGAGTTGGGGATGGTTACTGGGCGAGAGTGGGACCTCCAAAGACAAATAAGACTTGAATAGGCAACCCTAGGGAGCAATGTAGCCACAGGGGCACAGCATGAGCCGGTTAGAATAAGACGGAACACTTGTCAAATTCATGTGTCATGACTGCCAGAGGACAAACTGATCTCTGGTTTGTTGCCATATTAGTGCGTGAGAATGGGAAGTTTTCTCATCTTTAGAGTTTTCTCATCTTGAACCATTGATTGGAGAAACTGAGGTTTGTTTCCAGGACTCAGTGAATCAGACTATCTGATATTCCTGACACTTTGCTGGAACTGTTCACCAAGCTTCCTCTTTGAGCACAAAGGGGGATTTTAAGAGACAATGATTGGGGCTTTCACATATTTGTTTTAAAACTTAGCATCATTGGATGGAAAAACCCTATGAGATCACCCCTCTGCTCTACTCAACCTGTGTGAAGTGATCTTCGAGAAGGAGGCATTTAATTCCTCCTCAAAGGAAACAGGTAAACCTGATCAAATCTAGCCAGGCTGCAAAAGTGATTAGGAGGAAGGTTAGAAACAACCAGGAGAATGTGGAGGAAGTTTGTAAATTGGCTGGTAGTTGGATTACATTTAAAGATTCAATTAGTGATAGATTCAGAATAGAGTTTCCTTCAGTGAATTTGTGGACTCTCAGGCGAGAGGCTGGCAGTTTGTTGATAGCACAGCAAGTGAGTCATGCAGCCCTGGCTCAGCCAGGCTGGGACAAATGTCGCCCACTCACTTTGATGGACGCACCCCTTGCATAGAAATATGTGGACAGATATTGATTTTTGAAAAAAACTCTACCATTACTCATTGTTCTTGACAACTTATTTTCCTTCTTTGGTATAACTTCTTTGTTACACCTTCTTTGTTACTACTTCTGCTGCATCTAAATTGTGAACTCTTAAGGGGTCTCCCTCATGCTAAAGGAGTGTCTCAGAGATAGAAAGAAAATTAGCAATAGAGTTCCCATGTGTGGTCTTGGCTGGACACTCTGGTGAAATATTGCCCTCCCAGGTTTCAAGAGCCCTCCCTATGTTATGTATTAAGTGAGTTCAGAGTGAGAACTCTGGGTAGATCAAGAGGTAACTAACTATAGAAAGTACAAATGTAGTAGTTAGGTTGAGCAGTAAAAAAATTACGTGCATACTTTTACAGCAACCCTTTTTTCCCCTAAAGATTTTATCTATTTTCAGAGAGGGGGGAAGGGAGGGAGAAAGAGTGAGAGAAACATCAGTGTGTGGTTGCTTCACACACACCCCCAAGTGGGGACCTGCCCTGCAACTCAGGCGTGTGCCCTGACTGGGAATCGAACCAGCGACCCTTTGGTTCACAGCGACCCTTTTGTTCACAGGGCTACATGCATACTTTTAAAGGAGGGAGTCAGACTATAAACTTTGGAAGAGACTAGTCATTGCCTGAGTGCCCCTGGAAAGAAAACGCCAGGCCACCGAGAAGAGGACTGGCGTAAGCCAGTGAGGGCAGAGGTAAGAGCTGGCTCACCTGGTGCCCAGTCCTGTACCCAACCAGCTTTGGAAGATGGAAGACGGTGCAGAACCAAGAGCGGTCCTGTGCTAGAGGGCAGGTGACATGTGGGTGATGCTATGGCAGAGGCCTCCCTACAAAGTTAAAGGTGACTCTCACCTGTTCAGCTGAGAGAGCCAAACCTTTCTGTGGTACCATCTTTCTTGGTCTGAGCTGGTCTCTAAGTCAGAGAGAATCATTTCCCTAGTGTCCACTCTGTAGTCTTCTCTTCAGAGTGGATTAGATAAGCTGACAAGGTGAAAGTGAAAACAAAAGACAGTATTTTGAAAAAATTGGGCCTTGATCTGACAAGTGAGTTGCTTAAATCTGTTCTACAAAGAATCACAAGGGGGCCTAGTAAATACACGTTAGAGGCAAAGACCCCAGGAATATGAATGATGGGCATGAGAACTATTCCATAAAAGGTGGTATAAAAAGCAAATAAAGATAGTTTATCACCTATAGCTGGGAAGAATACCAAAAAAAGTTTCACTGAAAAAGAATGCTCTCCCAATTTAAGCCAGCTGGTCTACCCATGTGCTGATGATTGTAGGAGGCAATCACCTGAGGAGGTGAATTATTTAGTCCTCTTGATGGGAAAGTAAGCTCAGTACACCTCACTACTCTCAGGTCTCCTCGCCTAAGCATGTGTACAAAATTCCTCTCCTTGAGCCTTTGCCTCAGGTTATTTTCTGCTTTTCTCACCCAGATATTTATATCTTGGAAAGTTTATCAAGATCTTAGTGACTATGAAATGGATAGGATCCATATAGGTAATCAATTCAAACAATATTCACTCAGGCACTCACTCATTCAACAAACATCAAGCACCTACTATATGGCATATTCTGGAGACCTACAGACAAATAAGACATGACCCTAAAGGAAAATCAATGATGAGAGTACAGTGGGTATAATAGAGGTATAATAGAGGTAAGGAAGCACAGGCTGCCATGACATCACAGAGGAGGAGCATGGGGACATCCGATTCCGCCTGGAGAAAGGGGTCAGGCAACTTTTCTAAGAAAAGGTGATCCTTCAGTTGAGGAGTCAAGGATGAGTACAGATTAGCCAGGGAAATGAGAGAAGAATCTTACACACACACACACAAGATCAAGATTGGCAAAGCCTAGATCAAACTAAAAAGTTTTTGCCTAGCAAAGGAAACCATCAACAAAATGAAAAGACAACCCATTGAATGGGAGTATGTATTTGCCAATGATACATCTGATAAGGGGTTAATATCCAAAATTTATTAAGAACAGATAACTCAACACCAAAAAAACCAAACATTCCAATTAAAAAATGGGCAGAGTACCCCTACAGACATTTCTCCAAAGAGGACATACAGATGGCTAACAGACATATGAAAGATGTTCAACGTCACTAATCATCAGAGAAATGCAAATTAAAAGTACAATGAGATATCACCTCACACCTGACAGAATGGCTATCATAAAAAAAATCAACAAACAACAAGTGTTAGTGAGGATGTGGAGAAAAGGGAACCCTTATGCATTGTTGGTGGGAACGCAGATTGGCCCAACTACTATGGAAAGAAGTATGGACTTACTTCAAAAAATTAAAAATGGAGCTGTCTTATGACCCAGCAATTCCACTTCTGGGAATATACGTGAAGAAATCTGAAACACTGGTTTGAGGGAATATATGCACCCCTATGTTCATTGCAGCATTATTTATAAATTGCCAAGATTTGGAAACAGTGCAAGTGCCTATCTGTAAATGAGTGGATAAAAAGCTGTGGTACATTTACACAATGGAGTACTATTCAGCTGAAATCTTTTCCTTTGTGACAGCATGAATGGACCTGGAGAGCATTATATTAAGTGAAATAAGCCAGTCAGAGAGAGACAAGTATCATATGATTTTAATCATATATGGAATCTAATGAACAAGACAAACTAACAAATAAAATAGAAACAGACTCATAGGCAGAGAACAGACTGACAGCTATCAGAGGGGAGGGGGATTGTGCAGCTGGGTGAAAAAGGTAAAGGGACTAGGCAAAACAAACAAACAAACAAACAAACTTATAGACACAGACAACAGAAGGGGGGTTACCAGAAGGAAAGGGGGTGGGAAAGGCAGAAGGGGATGGGGGGCACAAATGGTGGCTCAACCTGAGGTGGTGAACATAGGATACAGTGTACAGATGATGTGTTATAGAACTGTACACCTGAAACCTATTAATTTTATTAACCAGTCACGCCAATCCAATAAAAAAGAAAAAATTATATATAGACGCTGTATTGCAGAAATGCACACTTAAAACCTATATAATTTTATTAACCAATGTGACCCCAATACATTTTTTTTTACTTTTAGAAACTGTTTATTTTCTGTCAACCTTATTACCATCCTATTAAGAATTTGTGGAAGAACAGCTTAAGACCACTCAGTGGTTGTTCCTATCCATTCCACAGCCTGCACAGTGGGAGCTGCAGACCAGTCTTCAGTAGGAAACTGCTGAGCAGGCCCAGAGGGCACCTGTGCCTTCAGACCAGGCTGAGCAGCACTGAACTTGGGAGCTGGAGTGGTCCATTGACCCTGAAATTCCTCCTTGGTCACAGCCTTTTTAGCAATGGCCTGCTCTTCCTTCTCAATCTCTTCAGGATCTCTGTAGTAGAGATCAGGCATGATCTCCCATGGGTGTTCACAGGGGATGGTGCCACACATGTGCAGAACTTCCTGGGCCACCATCGAGCACATCAGACTCACTGAGTGAGCCCCCTTGTTGTTGTAAGGGGTGGCAATGTCCACAAAGTGCAGAGGAGAGCGCATTACACAGAGCAGTGGTAGGCAGGTTAACATAAGACACCTCAGGGAGAAGCTGGTGGTCAGCCCTGGGATCAGTAACCACCAGAAGTCTTGGCTCCCGGAAGGCTGCCTGGATCTGGTTAGTGAAGGTTCCAAGAGTGAAGTGCCCAGCAATAGGAGTGGTTCCAGTGGCAGCAGTGAACTTCACCACTGCTTGCTGGCCAGTATTCCTGGATGATATGACAGGCAGGGCTTTCAATAGCAACAGTGGCACAAGCTGCCAGCAGAAGCTTCTCCTGGGTTCTCTTCAGAATTATGGTGTAGATGCCATCACTTTCCCTTTTGTAGATGTACTGTTCCATTTGGAAGTCAAGGTTGGTGCCCCCAAAGTGGATTCCTGCTGCAAGGAATTTGAGGACATCCTCCTCCTTCATTTGCGGGGCATGAAGGGCTCTGGACATTGTGAAAGTTTCCCTGTAATTTACATGGGAACTGAGACCAACACCATGTGGGCTCTTCTCTGGGTAGTGAGGAAAGAAAATTTTTTTAAAAAGAAAAAAAAAGGGAGACTTCCAGCCAAGATGAAGGCGTAGGTAGACACACTGTGCCTCCTCGCACAACCAAAAGATGGAAAACAACAATTAAAAAACAAAAACAACCAGAACTGACAGAAAATCGAACTTTATGGAAGTCCGACAACCAAAGAGTTAAAAACACATTCATCCAGACTGGTAAGTGGGGTGGTGTGTGAAGACAGGTGCACAAGGCTGAAAAGGCCAGGGGGACTGTGGCTGGTGGACCCAGATCTAGTGGGACCTGGACCCAGCGGGACCGAGGTCGGTGGAGCAGATGGTCCTGCATTTGCGTGCAGATAAACCAGGAAAAAAAAAAGCTGAGGAGCAGAGCAGACCGCACAGCCCAGGGGCCCAGCGAGGGGAAACAACACCTCAAACCACCGATTGAAAACACCTGTGGGGGTTGAAGTGGCAGTGGGAGGAACTCCTAGCCTCACAGGGGAGTTTGTTGGAGAGACCCACAGGGTCCTAGAACAAGCCCACCCATGTGGGAATCAGCACCAGAAGGGCCCAATTTGCTTGGGGGTAGTGAGCGGAGCAAGCGCCATTGTGCCCTCTCAGACCCCTCCCCCACAAACAGCATCACAATGCAACGACATGGGTTACCCCACCCTGGTGAACACCTAAGGCTCAGCGCCCTTATACGTAACATGCACTGAGAGAAAAAAAATGGCCCAAATGAAATAGCAGATCAAAACTCCAGAAAAAATACAACTAAGCCACGAAGAGATAGCCAACCTATCGGATGCACAGTTCAAAACACTGGTAATCAGGATGCTCACAGAATTGGTTGAATTTGGTCGCAAATTAGATGAAAAAATGAAGGATATGCTAAATGAAATGAGGGGAAATGTGCAGGGAACCAATAGGGATGGGAAGGAAACTGGGACTCAAATCAATGGTGTGGACCACAAGGAAGAAAAAAACATTCAACCAGAAAAGAATGAAGAAACAAGAATTCAGAAAAATGAGGAGAGGCTTAGGAACCTCCAGGACATCTTTAAACGTTCCAACATCTGAATTATAGGGGTGCCAAACGGAGAAGAGGAAGACCAAAGGATTGAAAATTTATTTAAACAAATGAAGAGAACTTCCCCAATCTGGCAAAGGAAATAGACTTCCAGGAAGTCCAGGAAGCTCAGAGAGTCCCAAAGAAGTTGGACCCAAAGAGAAACACACCAAGACACATCATAATTACATTACCCAAGATTAAAAATAAGGAGAGAATCTTAGAAGCAGCAAGAGAAAAGGAGACAGTTACCTCCAAAGGAGTTCCCATAAGACTGTCAGCTGATTTCTCAAAAGAGACCTTAAAGGCAAGAAGGGGCTGGAAAGAAGTTTATCAAGTAATGAAAGGCAAGGACCTACATCCAATATTACTCTATCCAGCAAAACTTTCATTTAGAATGGAAGGGCAGATAAAGTGCGTCTCAGATAAGGTCAAGTTCAAGGAGTTCATCATCACCCAGCCTTCATTATATGAAATGTTAAAGGGATTTATATAAGACACGGAGGGTTATCAACAGGGGAGTGGGAGGGGGAGGGAGGGGGGAAAGGTACAGAGAATAAGTAGCATAAACGGTAGGTAGAAAACAGACAAGGTGAAGTTAAGAATAGTATAGAAAATGTAGAAGCCAAAGAACTCATGTGTATGACCCATGGACAAGAACTAAAGTGGGGCAAATGGGGGGACGGTATGCAGGGCAGAGGGAAATAAAGGGGGGGAAATGGGACAACTGTAATAGCTTAATCAATAAAATATTTTTTAAAAGAAAAGAAAAAAAAGGAGCCCTCAGGACATTTGGTGGTATGACTTTTGTCTTTCACCTTCTAGTGTAGGATTCAATTTTCTTTGATCTAATAAGTTACTACTTAAAAAAAAAATTGGCAAAGCCACAGGGGTATGATACCATGGCTCATTCAGAAAACTGCAAGTGATTTGGTATGACTAAGCCTTCAGATTTTAGCAGGACCCAGACCTTGAAGGACCTTCTAGGTCATGCTAAGCTACAGAAACTACTTCCAAAGGGATGGAAAACCACTGGACAATTAAGAACTGGAAAGTGACTTAACAAAATAATGATTCTGGAAGCTGAGAGAGCAAGATAACAGTATAGGAGGCTTCCAGGCTAGAAATGATAAAAGATTAAACTAAGATAGCATCTGTGAGGGGGGAAAGGGTTTGAGCTATGTAATGATGTAATGGAAAAAATGGAAGCCCCATTGAGGTAGAGAAGAAAGGAAAGGATGAGCCCAGAAGGACTCTAGGCTTCCCTCTTGTAGGAGAATGGCAGGTGGCATAATTTCTTGAAAAAGGCAGTATGATGATCACTTTGTAAGGCGCATAAATGTGAAATATGTTATCACTATGTTATATCATCACTGTTCTACACCTGAAACTAATATAATATTGTATGTCAACTATACTTTAATTAAAAAGAGCTTTATATTCCAGAATGAAAAAAGAAGAGGAGCAACTTTGGAGAAAAGAATATAAATTACATTTCAGACATATGTATGAGAAGTAGCTCATCCAGGTAATTGTCAGTTGATATTTAAAAATATGATATAAGAAATATATTGGCTGTGAGCAGAGGGACACACTATCATGTGCATTTTTTTATTCCAGTGGCCAAATATGTAATTTGCACATAGTGCTCCCTATGTATTTTTTTAAAGATTTTATTTATTTTTAGAGAGAGGGGAAGGGAAGGAGAAAGAGAGGGAGAGAAATATCAATGTGTGGTTGTCTCCTGCATGCTCCCTAATAGGGACCTAGCTCACAACCCAGGCATGTGCCCTGACTGGGAATTGAACTGGTAACCCTTTGGTTCGCACGCAGCACTCAATCCACTAAGCCACACCGGCCAGGGCTCCCTAGGTATTTTTAAGAATCTTTGGCTCTTAGCAGTTTGAGTATGATGTGCCTAGCTTTAGTTTGTTTGTTTTATTTAATTTACTTATCCTGCTTAGGTTTTACTAAGCTTCTTGAATGTATAATTTCAAGTCTTTTATCAAATTTGGAAAAATTTTAGCCATTATTTTCTAAAATTTTTTCTGAATTATCTTATCTTTCATCTTCTTTGGTGATTACAATTATACCTATGTTATACATTTTGATATTGACCCAGAGTTTAAGTAGTTTCAACATTCACTTAAATATTTATTGAACACCTACTCCACACCGGTGCTAGGGACGCAGCAATGACGAGACCTTGTCCTCATGGAGCCTGTATTCCAGTGATGGGAAAGAGAGATAGATAGATATAGCTAGATAGAGATATCCAATTGACTCGTTGACATTTCCATCTGAATGTATACTAGGCCTTTCAAAAGCAACATGTCCCAAACTGGGACACTCCTAACTCAGAGCCTTTGCACTTGCCATTCCCTCAGCATGGGATGGTCTTCTACTAGATGGCCACACGGTTCACAGCTCTCACTGCCTTCAGGGTTCAGCCCCAGAGTTGATTTTTCAGTGAGGCTTTCCTGACCACGTGCTATAAAATGAATACAACCCAGCCCCTCCTTTCGCATGACCTCTCCCCTTATTCTCCTTTTTCTCCATAGAACTTAGCAACATGTAAGTATTACAGATCTGCTTTTTCAACTTGCTGTCAATCTCCTCTCACTAGAATATAAGCTCATGAAGGCAAGGCCTTGTCCCTGCTGCATCCGTAGGACTGAGAAAACAGCCTGGCATGGAGTAAGTATTCAGTCAATAACTGTTAAGTAGCTGTGGAAGCTACCTGAGCAGAAGAGAGTAAAGGGAAAACATGGATGAGGAAGGAAAACTAGCATTCACGGGCTGAGTGGTAGAACAAGAGCCTATAAGAGACCAAGGTCCTGGCAGCCAAAGGGAGGAAACTCGAGACAGAAAAAGGTGACAGAAGTCACAAGAGGAGTTTTTATAAGGATGGTGTCCAACATTGCAAAGGTCAAGTGAGGTGAGAAGTGCAGAGTGGATCCCTGGCTTTGAGAGTTAGAGGGCCGTGGTGACTCTGGATGACGGACACTTCAGTGACGTGGTAGAAGAGAAAAGCAGACCACAGTGGGATGGAGTGGCAGCAACTGGAAACGTATGGTCAGAGACTACGGCAGCAGTGGGGAAGCAAGGAGGAAGCTGCAGGAATGCTGGGACAAGGACAGAAGAGAGGGGGAGAGATGAGCTCAGCCCTGCTGCAGGGGTTTGCTTGGGCGGGAAGATGGAGACCTCACTCTGACTCTGAGGAAGGTGAGTTTGTTTTGTTTGATGTGCAGAGTCAAGTGTGATACACAGTCAAGGCTGCTACAAACGGTTGTCTAGGTTTTGTCCCATATTCAAGCCACCGACTGAGAGGGCCATTCTGCCCTCCAAGTCCTAAGTCCTGATGTGGGGCTGTGTTGGCACCTTGTACTAATAATGTTGTTGTCCAAGCCATGCTTCTGCAGTGTGGGCACCTTTTCACAAGGTGTAAAAAAGAGGCCACGTATAGGAGTTACATGTTTTTAAATAGACATGTTAAGCACTACATATTAAAAATGAAATATTACACACGTACTGGAAAGCCTCCTGCACACTAATCTCTGATGCCAAAACCCTCCTTCTTCTCCCAAGACGACACTATGGTGCTTTTCCTTCCCTGCCTGGTCTTATGCCTTTACTATATACGTGGGTTCTCCTAAATAATGTAGTTTTGCATGACTTTAAAGTTTGTGTGAGTGGTCTCCTACTCTGCACACTATCCTGCAATTTGTTTTTGGCTGAATATTATTGAGATTTATCCATGTTCATATAGGTACCTCTAGTTCATTCACTTATCAATTTCATGAATATTTATTCATCTGTGGACTTAAATGTACCACATTTTTTTCTCCATTTTCCTGTTGGTGGCCATTCAGGTTGATTTTTAAGTTTTTGTTTTTAAAAACAAAGCTGTAAGAAATTTAATGCGTTTCCTTATTACACAAGCAAGAGCTTCTCTCAGAGTGGAAGTGCTGTGCCCACCCTCCACTTACTAGATAAGCCGAACTGCTCTCCACTGGGTTCTGTTTTCTTACTGATATACAGGGTTTTTAAAAATCCTCACCTAAGGGCAGTTTTTCATTGCTTTTTAGAGAGAGCGGGAGGGAGAAAGAGAAACATGGATGGGAGAGAGACACATGGATTGGTTCCTCCCATACGTTCCTAGACCCAGATCATACATTATACATGCTCAGACTAGGGCTCGAACCCATAACCGAGGTATGTGCCCTGACTGGGAGTCCAACCCACAACCTTCGGTTACGGGACAATGCTTTAACCAATGGAGCCACACCAGCCAGGACTGACATATAGGATGTTAAAAAATACTCTGGTTACTAATTCTTTATGTGAATATCTTCTCATGGTCTGCGGCTTGTCTTTAACTTTTTAATGATGCTTTGATTGTATACATTGTATACATGACTTAAATTTTAATATAGTCATCTAAAACTCTTTTCAAGGATGAATCAACACAAATAATTTTTAGCTGCATGGGCTGAAGGGGGAAATTATCAAAGGAAGTTGTTGCCAAATGACCTTTTCTCTGTAAAGTAAAAGGAGAAGTCAACACTGAAGAGACAGGTATGGAATCCCTGAGCTTCCTCCTTTAGCTGACACGTACTGCATCTATAACAGATGCCTAGGTCTGAAAGCTGGCTGGGGGGATGGGGAGGGAGGGGGTGCGATGGGATCTCACACAAGGAAATCCCTTATTAGAGCTTAGCATCAAAGGACTAAAACGGGTTAGAAAATGTAGCCCTGATATGCCTCAGCAGAAATTCACAGGAAGGATATATGGGAGTAGGATCAAGTAATTATCTACGTATGGTTAATTAGGGAAAACTGTATGTCAGCTTTCTTGACTTCCTATAAATTTAAGAATCACAGAGTCTCGGGCTGTTAGGAAATGTGGGCCCACCGAAGTTAAGATCTTCCTCCTGCAGGTCTGTCTCACAGCTAGTGAGAGGCAGGACCCACACTAGAAGTACTGATCCCACGTCCAGTGCGCTAATTCAAGGGCCAGTCAGACGCGCTGACTTGCCTTCCTTTGATCATAAAATAGAGATCTGAGAGCAAGCAAAAGAAAAACAGCAACACAAAACAGAATGTCAATTACAACCAAAAAAAGCCCATGACCATTTAATCTAGATTCACAAACTGTTAGAAGCAGCTATTATATTCACATTAACTTGTTTGTTTTAAGAGAATACAGGGAAATATTCTCATTTTTTCTTTCAGATGGGACAGAAAAAATTAACTTGACTTTACCATGTTATGACTTTAACATGGGCACTTTTACCAGTCATAACAAAAGACAGTAAATAAACATAGGCTCTGTGTTCAATGATTTTCATCAACCACAAGACAAATGGCCACATAGATCTATAAATTGTAACTACTTTCTTGTCTCAGATGCATGAGTGTTGCACTCCCACTGACTATTGGGTTAATTGGTTCTCCTTTATCCTGCCTGTGGAGAAATCATCAAATTAGGCAGCTAATCAGTAACACTGAAAACAACAACAACCAGAAATACATTGATTAAATTGCTCATAATCAAGTCATTACAAACCTGTTTTCCTATCTGTATACCTTTACCAGTAAACACAAATGTGAAAATCACTTTTAACTGCCTGCAAAGAGACACACCATTAGTTAGGATCAGTCAAAAGTCCTCTCCAAGCCCTGGCCGGTGTGGTTCAGTGGATTGAACACCAGCCTGAGAACCAAAGGGTCATCGGTTAGATTCCCAGTCAGGGCACACGCCTGGGTGGTGGGCCAGGTCACGGGTGGCGGGTACTCGGGAAGCAACCACAGGTGATGTTTCACTCCCTCTCTTTCTCCTTCCCTTCCTCTCTCTCTAAAAATAAAAAAAAATCTTAAAAAAAAATAAAAAGTCCTAAGAAAATGCTTCAAAATATTAATTCCTTGTATCTTACTACAGTAATAACCTATGAAGAAGCTGATATCATGTGCCCACTTGTCAGAGAAATATAACACTAAAATTACAAGATATCTTTAGAATATTTTCCAAAGTCAAATGTAATGTTCACTGCTATCAAAAGTTTGCTTCTTCCAAGTGTTCAATTTTCCTACCAGGCACATCTTGCCAAGTGCTAAAGATGCAAAGAAGAACAAGATGTCATCACTGCCTTTTGGATAGCATGCCTAGAGGAGCTCTGTTCTAAACGCCAATGGTCCAGGGTGCCCTGCCTAGGTGTGGAAATACTAAAGGAGAAGAAGAGAGAAAGCAAGGTGCTCCATCCGTGAAAGCTGGTGGGCAGTCATCAATGATCCATCCGAGCTGGGCCTTTAAAGGTATTCTTCCAGGCAGGAAAGTGGGAAAAAGCACGAGAGGCTAACCAGTAAGGCAAGAGAGAGCACGGAGGTTTGTACATGGCGTATGTGGCCAGCGCTCAGGCCAAGAGGCAGACTGTGGCCCTACCATCCATGGCCTCATATGGTGGGCTAACCAGCTGAGATTTTAACAAGGATGTGTAGGCATGTTTAGATTAGTGTTCCCAGAAGATCGATGTGGCACCCACGTGTGGAAGACGCATCTCAGAGAAGGAATCCCATTCTCAGTCTACTGCACCAAGGGGGCCGAGAAATGACGACAGCCTGGCCCGCAGCATGAAGCGGGGGGCACACCCAAAAGTCTGAGGCAGTACAGTTTGTCCAACGACTGCTGTATAAGGGTGGGAATGATTCCTTTAGTTGAAACTGAAAAAAGGGTAGGAAGAGCCTCAGTGTCACAGAATACAAAAGGAGACAAAGTCAGGCAAAAACATAAATTTAAAAACTTCTTTACAAACAGTCAATGATGCATTTTTCTTCCTGCAAAGAGGCTATTTTCAGAAAATATTATTTATTCCTTCTTTTAAAAAAATAAAATTCACCCTAAAGGCTTTTGATGTGTTGGAATAATCACCAATTGTGCCAAAAATTTCTGGAGCATTCTTCAAAAGAGAAAATGCTTAGTCTTTGTACCTGAGCTACCCATGCCTCAGCAAGCTCTGCTACAGTAATACATACATATCAGAAATCAACCTGAAACAAGCGTGGTATCTGCAGGAAATACCCAGGCATTTTTCCACTAGCTTTTAATGCAAGGAAACAATATTGAGAAGGCGACAATTTCACAGTTTCTGATATGAGTAACTTCTGTAAGCAAGGCAGCATCAGAGATGCCAAAAATAGGGGATGCTGTGGTGGGCTGCCCAGATTCCCCCTTGAGGACCAAGGTTCCCATCCTCCCAGACCTAGGGAGAGTTGGCCCCTGACAGTTTTCAGCTGAATTGCTCTTAGCCCCTTCACAAAGGCAGCCTGCATCTGCTGGCTGATCATTTGGGGCTGGGTATAAAGCCCTGGCTCCCTTAACTTAAGGAGGGGGAGCGGCCGAGCCTTCCTAGCTCCACAGCCCCTAGAGGATTGGGCTGAGGCCTCTGTTGCAACTGCATCACAGCAACTTCTCCCTCTGCCTAGTGCTGTTCTGTCACCTCTCACAGGTGATGTTCCCAAGGGCATTCCCCAACAAATCTCTTGCACAGAAATCTCAGAGTACTTTTCCCTGGAAACACAACCTATGCTGCCTACCAGGTCCACAAACAGCCTGTCATGATCACTAATTACAGAGAATGAGCCACGCTTCTAGCTTGTTTTCTAAAACTGACAACACAGAGATGCTGTAAACAGCACACAAATGATGATCTAAAGGACTTTGGATGTAAAGTTATTTTATTAAAAGAATCACAGCAAGGACAAATAAAAATGTGTATATTAAAACCAAGAGCAGGAGTACAAATGATTATCAGTTCATTACTTGAACACTTGAAGCCACAGTTTTTTGGCTGTTTGTTTTTCCCTGGCTACCACCCCGCAAAGCTGCTTGGCGATGTCCCTTCACTAAGGCTTCGTCACTGGGCAGAAAAACAATCGGACGTCAGAAGATGCCTGTGTCCCCACTGCCACCTAATGGGTTCTTTGAGCATTAAGGTCTCCATTTTGCAACTGTCCCTCCCCCCTCCAACTGTTGAAACTGTATCAATAAAATGGCTAAATGTGACTATATCAAACTATGGGCCAATAGTCTTAATGGGGCAAAACTCTGGGTCTCATTTTGGCTTCTGCAAAGTCATGTTAGTTGTCTTTTTCCTCTTTACATTTGGAAACGTATGTATGT
Organism: Micronycteris hirsuta; assembly: GCA_004026765.1. Lineage (NCBI taxonomy): Eukaryota > Metazoa > Chordata > Mammalia > Chiroptera > Phyllostomidae > Micronycteris > Micronycteris hirsuta. Next base: position 209,586 of record PVJI01000438.1, read on the forward strand.
CCCCTACCACCTGTTGTTGGATGTAAGTACCCTTAAAAAAGAAGACTGTTCTATTACCCACCGTGCATAAAGGTAATGTGGAATGTTCCAAGACTTTTCTGCAACAAATTTTTTCTAGAATAAATAAGTACACTGGTAACATGAGCTTGCAGGTGGGAAACACCCCGATAATCAGGAGGGTACTTTCAGGGGCTCTGCTGCAGATGAGTCCAGTTAACTCTGGTTTGAAAGCCCATTTTAAGACTACCACTGGAGCCTATTATACAAGAAAGCCAAAAAATGAAAAAAGCCCGTCACCACATCAGACAGCAAGACCCACTGGAATCTCTCCTGTGTGTGGGGAAGTCAAAGTAATGCTTTCTCATGCTTTCCTTCCTGGCCTTCAAAGAGACCCTGTGACTGCTTCGGCCTCCACTGCCCACATCTTCCTGCTAGGCCTTGACCCATCTGGCTTTTTACAGCCTTTAGTTCCTGACAACCACATGGGCTTTTGTAATCTTTGATATTACTTCTCAGTTGTTAAGCTATTGCTACCGCCTAGAGTTCCGCTCGACTATCTGCTGCTTTCCCCCGCCATTCTCCAAACATACAACACCGCTCAAAACTATTCTAAGCTAGCCTATGGATACTCTCTCCTTTTTATTTTTGAAAAATCTGAAACATGCAGAAAAGCATAGACTAGTACAATGAACACATATGTCCTTCCATGATGACACTCAACCTTTTGCCACATTTTAATTCTCTCTTATATATAACGCACACATATGAATACATATATATTCATATACACATGAATATTGTACAATCCAATTTTTTGGCTGAACCATTTGAAGTATGTTACAGGTGTTATGGCACTCCATCCCTAAATACCTGAATAGGATATTTTCCTAAGTAACCTAGGTTTCACACCTAATAAAATTAACAATAATTCAATTATCATCCAAAATCCAGTCCATAGTTACATTCCTTAGTGTCCTCAAAGTTTCTTTTACAGTTTTATTTTTCCAAACCAAGACTTGATCAAGATTTACCCATTGCACTTAATTGATTTGTCCTTTGTCTCAATCTAGAACAGTCTTCCACTATTTCTAATGACATTGACTTTTGAATAATTTAGGACAGTTTTCTTTTGGAATGTCCCACATTCTGGATGTGCCTGAGTTTTCCCTCAGGATCATTTTACTTGTTCCTCTATCCCTGTATTTCCTGTAACTGGAAGTTGGGTCAAAAGGCTTGACTGGCCCTGGCTGGTGTGGCTCAGTAGGTTGACTGCTGGCCTGTGAATGGAAAGGTCACCAGTTCGATTCCCATTCAGGGCACATGCCTGGGTCAAGGGCTGGGTCCCCAGTTGGGGGTGTGAGAGGCAACCAATTGATATATCTCTTGCGCATTGATGTTTCTCTACCTCTCTTTCACCCTCCCTTCCTCTCTCTCTTAAAATAAATAAGTAAAATCTTTAAAATAAAAGGCTTGACTGTATTCAGGTTAAATATTTTTGGCAAGATTCCTTCACAGGTGACGTTGGGACGTCGTACTGCATGAAATCATGAGGCCTATGCAGTCAGTTTGTTCTACCACTAGTGGTGGTGATCACTAGGTTAAGCTGGTGACTGCTGAATTTCTTCATTATAAGGTGTATCTTCCCCTTTGTGATTAAGTGCTCTGTGGGGTGATACTCCGACAGTGTTAACATCCTGCTTTTCCCTGCTTCTCCTTACAAGATGGGTTTTAGCTTCTGTGGATGACCTGTGCCCAAATCATTGGGGACTGCAATGGTAATTTTTCCATTTCTACTATTTTATCTACATTTATTGGCTGGCATTCTTCTAAAAAGAAAAAAAAAACCCTCCCCCACCTTTGACTTTGAGTATCACTCTGGACTTACAGATTTTAAAAACATACTCAATGCTTTGATAATACATGGCAGTCATTATTCAAGACTCATATTGACTCACTTTTGGCTAGGAGAGTCCCCTCTAGCTGGTCTGTGACCTTTTGATTTGATCTTATTAGTCTGGGGGCACTTCCTTGCTTTCTGGCAAGATGTTCTAGGCTCACTTTTGTACTTTCTTGGCCTGAGACCTGAAATCAACCATTTCTCCAAGACATGCTATTTCTTTTGTGGGGGACGGCATCTAGATATCAAGATATGGGCACTCTCCACTGGAGTAACATTACATCTAAGAAATATACAGGGTCCAGTAGAAGTAAGGCTCACTTGAATGTGGCTGGTGGGGTACGTGAATGTCATGCATGAGATGGACAGCACTTTGAACACTTTACCTCAAATGTCACATGGTGTGCTTGAGTATGATATTGTTATGTTACAGAATTACATGCTTATGATTTTGTAATAAAATATTTTTATAACAAAAAAGGGGCGTTATTTGTGCCAGACCCTGTATATATATAAACAAATCATCAGAGTGCTACCCCCCCAAACTCTTATTTTCCATTTTGTTTCCTCTTAATAGTTTTAAACAAAATATATTATTTACTTTATCTATACTAGACATGAGTTTCAAAATTACATTATCAATAGTACTGTTAGCAATACATCTGTGACAGTATTTTTTTTGTTCTTTTTGCCCTCAGAATATATCCCACAAAGAAGTATGGAAGAGTACTATTGAACACCATTTTCCAATAGGTCTAAGGAACTTCGAATGACTCTACCATTTCTGATCTTTGTAAAGCCTCTGATTATAATCTTTTCCAAACTGAAAGAATCCTTGTTTTCTGTTTTTAGTGGCGCATTTTTCCTCTTCTTTAGTGGTACACATCAGTGGAACAGAATAGATGAAAATGCACATCCCAAGACTAGCAAGGCAGTGCAGACTTATGTGAACAAAATCAGGAATTCTCTGACTGATGAGCACCTGCCCGGGTCAGCATCTATTTAAGGTTGTTTTTCCATCAACCTTAAATGAACAATGCCTTGTGATAGTCTCCCCAGGGTATGTTTTCAATGCACTATATCTCAAAACACTAAATAAGTACAAAAAGCCAGTAGCTTGCCCTGCAGCATATCTCCATGCAAACATTCAAAATACTTATTCTGACTAAAGAGGACAAAGGGCATAAGCAGTTATTATGACTATGTACATATCTCTAATTCATCTCCTTAGGCATTTGTGGAGAGCAAACAACATGGGCAAATATGGGGCCATTCTTAGTTAGGAAGGAATACCATAAAAGGTAAATTAAAGAATGCGATCTCCTATTTAACTAACATGTATTAAGTTTATTGTGCCCTGCAGTGGATGGGCACATTTCCAAAGGCAGCTGCTATACTTTAATTTTCTTTAGCAGTTTAAAATTTTCTTTGAAAAGAAGGGAAATGAAAGTGAAATAGCTGTGTATTCTAATGATAATTTGGAGTCTTTAAATTTCATTTACTACTGAGTTTCAATTAAATAAATGTCAGGCTTAAAGAACTAGAGATTTTAAATACTGCTCTTTTTGAAGAATAAACATGATTAAATCTGAATGAGAATGTTTCAAAAATCAGATACTTGAAAGTATATTTTGACACTTCAAAGGAGGTGGGAAGTCAGAATACCTATTTGAAGTATCACTCTTAAGTCAGAGCTTATATTTGCTCCAGTTTTGTCTTTAACTGCACACAGAATTGTCGTGAAAATTAAATGAACACACATAAAATGGTACCTGGTATACAACTGCTACCATCACAATCTCTCTGGGAGAAACTAATATTCAATATTGCTTTTCTTTCCAAGTATAATCTATGCTGCACAGAAGAGATTAAAAGTAAAAATTATCAAGATGATAAAAAAACACACTATACTGGAGATTATAACAAATATTTCCCTATTTTCTGATGGGGGAGTTCATGAAGAGTTATTTGAGAGATTTTTACACAACTGTAAATTTCATTTGATATTCAAGAAAGATCCTCCTCGGATTAATTTTATAAATACAACTAGACTAAGAGCAGTTGTCAAAAACGACATTATATTTTAAACAAATTTCTACTATACATTAACAAAAAGTTCATCCTTCTTGTTTGTCTTCTCCCTTTAGCTACACACTGCTGCCCTCTGCAGCATTTTCAATTCTTGCAAATTGTCACTCCAGTCATTACAGACCTGGTTTCCATCTTGTAGATTATCTGACACGATAGGAGGGATCTGTGTGTGGAAAAGGGAAGTCCCCTTCAAGAAAAACAAACAAACAAACAAACAAACACAAACAAACAAGCCAAGAAGGCACTAAGGCAACGTTGTCACAGTCCGAAAGTTAGTCCATCCGAGAAGGGGCCTCCTTAAGACCCCTTCTCCTGGCATTCCTAGCGTAGCCTGTGTCGCAAATCTGTATTTTTCTTTATAACTACTTTCTAGTATTTACATAGTAGTTTCCTTGGCACTCATGTAATAGCCTCTTTGTGTCACGGGTCTGTATATTTTTTTTATAACTAGTTTAATTGGGGGAAATGTACGTATAAAAAACGGTAAATAGTAAAAGGGGTAATCAGTGAAAAAATATCTGGTTTTCGCTTCAAACCTCTAGCTAGGTTTGTGAACTTATCCGTTCATAAGTAATATATCATTAGAAACATACAGAGTTAATGGACATTCCTTTTAAACATAAACGTATTTACACCACTGTTTATCACTCAGGACTATAACTTCGCGATTGTTCCCTATCAAGAGCGATCAACCTATATAATTAATTTAAACCAAATAGGTTGTAACTAAATAGGTTTCAAATAAATCACTCTCCAATAGGTTCTGCCACAATTTAGTTTTTTGTTGCTACTATTGAGATTATAATTAAAAGCGGTGGTTCTCAAACTTGAGCAGACACCCGGTTTACCTGTTCACCTGGATTGCTTGTTAAAACAGGGACCCATCCCAAACGTTTCTGATTCAAGTCTGGGGAAGTGTGTTGAAAATTCGCATTTGTAATACATTACCAGGCGATGCTAATGTTGCTGGTACAGGGACCACACTTTGCGAACCAAAAACCGGTAGGAATGCTGCATTAAACCCCGTAATTCCCATCTCCCAGCACTACCCGCCCAAGAACGTACACACGATTACCCCTCGGGAACCTCAACAAGTGACCAACAGCACCCACTCCCAAAACAACAAACCCACGACAACCACCTCCCCAGCCGGAACTAGTAAAGTGAACCTACAGCCGGCGCCGGGCGCAGCCCAGCCACGCCATTTCCTTCCTACTAAACCCCGCCCACTTTGCGTCCTCAACGCGAATAAGGACAGGCAGCCCAATGGGCGCCAAGAGTCACGTGAGTCAAGTGAGGTCTCGCGAGGTTTTTTAACGTCTCGCGAAACTTCACCCGCCTCCGTCTTCCTCCTGCCAGAGCCCGGCTTTCCTCCCCTCCCCCTCACTGCCGGCCGAGTTCTTCTCAGACGAGTCGCCTTGTTGTCACCGCGGAGATTTTTCTTGCTGCTGCCCCTGTCGCCACTGTCGCCGGTGCCATCCCCGGGCTCATTTGCCCCGACCCCTTCCCGCCGCCCCGTCCCTAGCCCCACGCAAGGTAACGAACCCGGCGAGGGAGAGAGGAAGGCCTCGCCGGGCGCGGCCTCTCCCCAATCGTAGGAGGCCCGAGGCCGAGTTGCCGGCCGCTCTGGAAAGGCCTGGGCGCCGGCAGGAGTGTTAGGAGCCCCGGCCTCCTCTCCCACCCGCTGTTGGGGCCTCCGGGCCGTGGCGGAGAACCTGGCTAACCCGGGGAAGCCGTCGGGTGGGGTTGGGACGCGGGAGGCCACTGAAGGACAACCTCGGCAGTTTCGGGCGGAGCCCGTTTGGGGCTGTGGGGTCCCGGCCCCGCGGGCATCCGATCGCTTCGTGTGTTCGGTTTCCGTGGTAGCCGATGTTTGAGTTTGGAGGTCTGAAATAGTCGGCCAAGTTATGGCGGGCTTTGAGATCTTGGGTGGGTCGGGGAGCAGCCCGGCTTGCTCTCGCCGCCTTGGAGCCCTTCCAGCTTCCAGGCTGTCGTTGGACGGGAACTGTAAGGCAGGGGAGAGTCCTCTGAAACCCTGTGCGTTTGTTACTCATCGAGAAAGGATTCGTTCATAATCTAATTCTCAGGAGGAGGAAGATCCGGATTTGGTGAAAAGCTCGTTCCTTAGGACACCTAAATGGGAGAGGACTTGCGCTGTTTCTGTTATTGAAGGAAATACATCTGCTCGGAGAAGAGCATCTAAAAGCACTCGTTATGAATAGAGTTCTTTGTGTAGTTAATGTAAAAGTCATTTATAATTGGCTTTGGAAGTATTCTTTAGTGCTTATAAATTTTGGGGGGGTCCAGACTCCAATAGATTAGTGCTTTAGTGCTTTTTGGGGGGTGGGGGGTGAATGGCAACCCTGTCAATGGAGACTAACACAGTGCCTTGCTTATTACAGGAGTTTTAAGAAACTTAGAAATTCTCTTTTTCCCCTCATCACTAAGTGTTTTCTGTTTCTCTTTCTGTATAGAATTTATCTGACTTGTCTGTAATTCAGAATCCATTCCCTTGAAGTTTGTGGTTTGGCTCAGAGAGACAGCTTTTCTCTGAACTAACCAGTAGACGTGATGGGGATACACTAAGCTGCAGTGAATTGTGACTTGGGAGCAGAATTGGCAAGGTTAATTCAGGCAGACAGGGAATTATTTTCTTTATGGTGTTTTTGTTTTGTTTTGTTCAGTTTTCGTGGCCTTACCCTTTTTTTCCCTCCAGATGTCAGAGGATCTAGCAAAACAGCTGGCAAGCTACAAAGCTCAACTCCAGCAAGTTGAAGCTGCGTTGTCTGGAAATGGAGAAAATGAAGATTTACTAAAATTAAAGAAAGATTTACAAGTAAGTATGAGGGGACACTAATAGTTACTTTATTCAAACAGAGTAGTTCTGTGTTTTTCAAATGATTTATATTGCTTATCCTCTGGATATCCAAGGCATCCCTTGGAAGGTGGTATTTACCCCCTCCTTTTGTGTATATTCCCACAGGAATAAGGAATATATGGCTTGTAGAAGTAGGGTTGCTTTCTCAGTTTGCATACATCAAAATGAGTGGAGCACTGTCCTTTTTATGTAAGTCTTGTATTCTTATAATTTTTAAGTTTATTTTAGAAGTCTGTCAAACTTATTAGAGAAATGATACATACAGCTTTACAGTGGAAAGTGCATTTACATCTAATGATGCAAAGGATTAAGTTCAAAGAGAACTAAAATTGAAGGAGAAAAGTAAAACCTGATTAAGAGTCTTTTTAATGCCACAAGATTCTTTGAAAGTGAGTGTGTGTCAAAGCTAGTGGATAACACCTTACATTGAAAACACATTATAAAAATATCTGAGATATTTGTTTTCTGCACAAACATTACATAATATTTGAACTTAAGTATGGTTTACAGTATAGTCGTTGACATTGAAGTTACATTGAATCCATGTGAAAGGGATCTTACCTTGTTGTTTGTCATAGGGGGAGTTCAGAAGGTGTGGCACCTACTTTTAAAAACCTGCGCTGGTTGGTGGGTGGTTCAAGACAAGTAAAGCTATAATAGTAAATATCTGTTCCTTCGCAGAATACTAGGTTGATTAATAAAAACACCCCACAATAAGATATCTAAATAAATATGACTTTTCATCTTTCACAACTTTGGGAACTTAAAATTTTGAACCTGGTGTTTTGGAAAATTTTAAAAGGTGTTTTGATTAGATGATCTTCCTTTACTGAGTCAATACAGAACTTTGATCATCTCTGTTTTATCTAAGTAATCCTTTTTCTCTCTTTTATCATCTTTTGCCCATTAAAATTATTAATGTTTTAGGGATAATAGAACTTCAAACAAATGAAATTATTTGACATGGGGGTCCAGATTCAGGATTCTGGAAGAGCTTATCTGGGCATAATTAAGATGTTGAATATTTTCAGGTTCAATTCTAGATTTAGGATAAAGCTATAGGAAGCTGCGATGGTATGTTATTTTTAAAAACACAGAAAACAGAAACCCTTTTCAATATATGGAAGTCAGGCCAGTGGATTTCAGGATGCTAGTCAAAAAGGAAGCGATATTTGGGGAAAACTTTTTCCCACTCCAGCTTTCTTCTTGCCTCAAAGAGAGATCTGGGCATGCCCCTATTATCTTTTACCATTTTAAAAGCAGTTCTTTTTTTCTTTCAAGAAAATGAAAGATTGTGTGCAGTGTGTATATCAGGAGAAAGGGTCTATGTGGCACTGGTCATGGGGAAGTTGCAAGTGAAAGTTGAAACAGCATCGTGATTATGAGGTCTTTTTAATGCGCCTAAAATGGATTGTCAGAGCCTGGGCAGAATTGCCATGTAATGACATGATCTGTAGTGGGAGTACTGTAGAAAGACTGATGCGTAGGCCTTGTAGTTAAGCACATAAATGGCTTACTTAGGACTGAGTTAATAATGCCCTGGGGGTCATTTATCTATAAAACATTCTCTTTCTATAACCATTTAGAACAGCACTGTACAATAGAACTTTCTGTAATGATGGAAATGTTCTGTATCTGCTGTACAGTGCTGTAGGCACTAGGCACATGTGGCTATTGAATATTTGAAATACGGCTAAAGTAACGAAAAATCTGAATTTTTAATTTAGTAGCCACATATGGCTACCTTATTAGATGGCACAGGTTTAGAAGCTTGAGTTCTAACACTTCGAGTAGTAATAATGCAGAATGTTTCCTGACCAAACTTGATCACATTTTCTTTTCCTCATAACCTATCATGAAAAAAATTTTCATTCTGGTTACTAGATTTAGGTCTGTTTTGACTAAAAACTACAAAGACGAAAGGCAACATTTAAGATTAGATAAAATACGGAACAGTGTTTGGATATCTGCTTCTACCTAGTAATTGTTGTCTCCAGTTACAGCTTCTATTTAAAGTGGGTTTTAAATTTTTCATTTTTTTCTCCTCTGCTTCCTGGGCTATACCTCAGGTCACTGATATTTAATTCTGGCTTTTATACTTGCTAAAAAGTCTGTTCAGACTCACTGAGTTTGTGGCCTCTTTTGTTATGGAATATACTTATTCTGGTTATGAATTTGTTTGGTCTTTCATTTATGACAAATACTCTTTCTGTACTTTTTTCAGTGACTTTCATTTTGCCAGTAAGGCTTCCATTTTTATCTCTCACATACTGTTTTTCCTATAGAATAAATTTACTCAGCAGGCAACAAATTGATCTACTGAAGTTCTAATTGCCTTTCTTTTTTTACTTAAAAGAGTGGGTATAGTAAAATCCAGGCTAGCTAGCTGACTAGCTCCCCAGGCAGTCTGTGATAATCACAAAAATAATCAATTTATTAAGCTGTTTTGCTGAATAAAACTGGTTCTAAAGGAGGCAGGGGTCAAGTCACTTGTCTCATATATTACAGTGGCTCTCTGCATCCCCGAAACGCCTTCCTTCAGTAAGCAGAGTGCTTGAGTGCATCCCTTTTGACCTGCTGATATGTAGATCACAACATCTGATGCTTCCTGGAATTGCCGATTACTGTAACTGCTGCCCATCTGTCAATGAAGGAGCAGTTTCAGAACTCAGACTTGGGGGAGGAAAAGTAATTAATGGTATGTACCTTTAAGAACCCCCTCATACATAAAATAGTTTCTCTGGTACTTTGGTCCATATGCACATGTGAAGAAGAAAACTCAGAAGTGTCTTCATATTTTGTTGGGAGGGAAATGGTAAAGGACAACTAGGGATAAATGTTGTGGATTTTTAAAAAAGTCATTTCAGTCCAGGGCTCTGAAAATGCTTTGTAACATGTATAACGTTTCAGGAGATTGTCTGGGTTCTTGAGTCAGGCTTACATTAGATTACTTTCCTGGCCCTAAAGGTGGTTAATTAAAAACAAAACTGGGTAGTTTACTCACCTTTGTGTAGTACATGATATATTTATTTGGAAATTCTTTGCTTTATTTGCAAAGGAACATCAAATTAAAAGTTATTTGAATGGCTACTTGGCACCTAATAAAACTTCATTAAAGATACTACTATACTAAATTTTTAATTCACATCTGAGTCTTCCTACCCACCCCCCAACAAAATTTTTTAATTAACAAAACTGACCTTTCTCCAAGGGTTTAATGTCCCTCCCTTTTTAGGCTCAAATACTAGTTTTTCAGAAATAGCCAGGAAGATTTACATTCTTAGGCAAGAGGTAATTAATATTCTTGGCTACTGAACCAGAACTACTATTTATACAACTTCAGTGGGAGCTAGAAAAAACTCAGTAGAGTTCATTTTTCTCCCCAAACATACAAGGTGATGTTTTAAGGTATTTTATATGCACTAGTGGGAAACAGGTATGTAGGTTCTTAAATAAGATGATGTATAACATGAATCTTCATTAGAGTAAAAATATAGCTTATTGGTAGCAGATCTATCATTTGTACTCTTTAAGTTTTTCTTTAACTAGCCCTGCCAAATACATTTGAGTGAAGCCAATAAATGTAAGCCTGAATTACCAAAAATACTTGCCACACAGAAAGATATCGCTTGCCTGTGTGTGTGAACATTTATTTTTCCTTTTAAATGAAGCTGTGCTAATGTGCTTATTAACATTAAGGTATTGGAATATTTTAAATATAATCTTAACTTGCCTACCCAGATGAGGTAAGCTTTACAGTAAATGAATAGGAAGACTAATGACTTTTTATATATTCCTACAGTATTTTAGTAGAAATGTGTATGAGCAGGAACATTTTTATTACTTAATAAGGCTGCTTCAAATGTTTGGGGGCTGTGGGGCATGTTGGCTAGGCAGTTAATAGTAGTGTCATGTCCTATAAAACAGTAATTATATGAAATATATGTGACAGTGATACGAGATTAAAGAGATCTCTAGCTCAGTGTTTCATAATTGACTGTTTCTCATCTTTACAGAGATCTATTTAGCTAAAATTGACACTTAGAAAAAAATGCACGTTATAAGCTCAAGTCTACCCTATTTCTATTAGTATTTGAAGTTAATTAAATTGAAAGGCAGCTGTCTGGGTTTAAATCCCAGGTACACCACTGTATAAAATAACTGTATCTCAGTTTCTACATGGGGATAATCACAGTACCTACATTATAATATTGTTACAAACTGCAAATAAATGTGTAGAGTACTTAATAAGTGCTATATGGTGAGAGAGCTGTCATCAAAAAATGAAAGAACTTGTTGAAAATAGGTGACAATGTGAATTATAACAATAGTGTTAATGGGTTTTGTTTTTCCTTTTTAGGAAGTCATAGAATTAACCAAAGACCTTCTGTCAACTCAACCATCAGAAACTCTTGCAAGTTCAGACTGTTTTGCTTCTGCTCAGCCTACTCATTCGTGGAAAGTAGGGGACAAGTGTATGGCAATCTGGAGTGAAGATGGACAGTAAGTGTAGAAAAAAACTAACTATAACATGAAATAATAAAATACAATGGTAAGATGTTTTTATTCAGTTCAAACTACCCTATTTTAATCTTTCTATATAGCCAATATGGTTAATAGAGCCTGTTTGATTCTTGGGTGGTTACGATTAATACAGTTTTGTTCTTAGTTTTGGATTAAGTATTGGGGCAGAAGAATGGCTAGGATTCTAGAGGAAAGAAAAACTAAAAGCAGAGGGAAATGAATGGATATTTTAAAAAATAATCTAAATTCTTTTTTCTTCAGCTTGAAAATCAAGTGAATGGTTGACTTGACTGTCCTAGATGTTTATGAATTACCTACACTGAAATTATTCCTATAAGAAATATCGCCCGCTGGTGTAGCTCAGTGGATTGAGCGCGGGCTGGGAACCAAAATGTCCTGGTTCGATTCCCAGTTGGGGCACATGCCTCGGTTGCAGGCCAGGTCCCCAGTAAGGGCCATGTGAGAGGCAACCATACATTGCTCTTTCTCCCTTCCTTCTCCTCTAAAAATAAATAAATAAAATCTTAAAAAAAAAAAAGAAATATCTTTTGCCGAAGAGATCGACTGAAGCACATGTAGTAGACGTGTAGGAGACTTCCCTGCAGTGTTGGTTAGGGCTGCTTTTAGGGTAGCAGCTGGCTAACTCCAGCCACTCTTCTGCGTTAGCGTTGTCCAAGGACTATTTGATTATAGAACTTTCATTTTAGACACATGTAATAGTTGAATCACTGCAGTGTAAGTCTTGTAGGCTGAGTGCTAAACCTTTACTCACCTGCTTACAGCCATGATATCTTTACAGGTGTTACGAAGCGGAGATTGAGGAGATAGATGAAGAAAACGGCACCGCTGCAATCACCTTTGCTGGCTATGGCAATGCTGAAGTGACCCCACTGCTGAACCTCAAGCCTGTAGAAGAAGGAAGGAAGGCAAAGGAGGACAGTGGCAGCAAACCCATGTCAAAGTAAGTGGCTTTTTAGCATTTCAAGTGTAATCTTCCCCAATTAGGTATTTGAGATGGCTGCAGAATCTATGCAGGTTAGTTTAGGATAAGAAGGCTACAATAGTATTTATCATTATTTTGAAAATTAGCGATATAAGGTCAGTCATTCTCTGTATTTGTATGCTTAAGTAGGGTAAGGACATTGGGGTTCCCACTTAGGCATTTAATAAATATTTCTTAAGCAGATACTAGTATACGATCACTAACCCAGATGCTGGGGTTCCACCATAGTGAAGCCCATCTGAGGTCTTCTCCTGACTGAGTTTATAGTCTAGACAACAAAGTACCTAAAGAAGAACTTCAATAGTGAAGTATAGAAGTTATGAAGGAAACACAGTGGGTACTTTAAGGGAACAAAACCGACAAGGTCCCTAAACTGCACTTAGTCATTAGAGCAAATATCTTTGAGAAAATAACACCTAAATTTTAGAGATTTGAAAAGGAGTTAGCCAGCTAAAGACCTGGAAGATAAGACTTTGAGCAAGCTGCTTATCTTGTTTCCTTATCTGTACAACAGAGACAATAGTATCTACATCATGATGGGCTTGTGAAGATTAAATAGCATTAATAAAACATGCAGCATCATTCTTGACGTGTAGTAAGATCTCAGTAATGTTTACTTTTAAAAAGGAAGATAAGGTGGGAACACAGAAGTAACAAAGAAATTCCTATGGTAAAAACTTGGGACTTGAGGATGGATGGTTTGACGAGAGAAGCGGTTAGAGAGGTAGCGGCCAAATGATAAGCTTGAAAGCCACTGATGCATTTCGGATAGAGGACAAATGATGTGATCAGATTGGAGCTTTCCACTGGTCATTGGCAGCAGAGAGAAGGCTGCTACTGCTGTAATCCCCAGGTGTAGATGGTGGCCTGAACCCAGGGAGTAGTAGACTGAAGACGGCAAAGTGTACAGTTTGACAGGTATTCAAGAGGCAGAATTAACAATGTTTTGGTTAAATTCTGCATATATGCCACAGTTGGCTGTGTTTTGGATTTGTCAAGAGTTTTCAAAACTTAAGTTGCTACATAAATATATTTGAATTTATGAAAATTGTTGCCTATTAGAATAACATTTGATTAAGCATCCCAGTAAGAATCAGATTGTAGAATAACATAACATCTCTATATTTAGTTTTTGATATCTGTAAAAAGCCACACTTAGTTTCATAGTGATGATTATATGATTCAAAGGAGTCTAGATATTGCTTTTTTTTTTTTTTTTTTTTTTTTAAGATTTTATTTATTTTTAGAGAGAAGGGAAGGGAAGGAGAGAGGGAGAGAAACATCAATGTGTGGTTGCCTCTTGCACGCCCCTTACTGGGCACCTGGCTGGCAACCCAGGCATGTGCCCTGACTGGGAATCAAACTGATGACCCTTTGGTTTGCAGGCCAGCACTAAGTCCACTGAGCCACACCAGCCAGGGCTTATTGCCTATTTTTACAGACCTCTTTCTTCATCCTATTTTGGTGAGAAGTCAGTTGACTGAGCAGACTTATTGTGAGAGCTTTAGGCTCTGATCTTATTTACTGTTTTTGGAAAACCCCAGTTGTTTTTAAGAATTGTTAGCTCTGATTTCCTTTTGTGCTGTTGTGCTCTTCCAATCTAAGTGAAATGAGTTTTATGTTCACTAATCTCTTCATACGCTTTTTCCAGATGCAGCATTATTACACTTGCTAATTGTCCATTTAGAAATTGGTAGAAGGTTTAGACATCTGTTGACACTCATTTGTAAAAAACAACTGGCAAAAGCTATGTACACATCAGATAAAAAGTCATAGTTGAAATATCTGTAGTGGGTAATCGATTACAGTTATACTTCAGAGTTTCCAAGGATGCTGTGTATTTCAAAAATCATTTGTTAGCACTGAGTGATTGGCAGTGATGTTAGTGCTTTTTTTCATGGGGAGAAGTGTGTGTAGGTTTATTAGTTTTCTGTTTTGTTGTTTTTTGTACTCCTAAATATGCCCGAGGAAGTCATGTTTTAAATCTTAAGAGTTAACATTTAGTTGTTATATCCACACAGAAAAGAAATGATTGCCCAGCAGCGTGAATATAAAAAGAAGAAAGCTTTGAAAAAAGCACAGAGAATAAAAGAACTTGAGCAGGAGAGAGAGGACCAGAAAGTGAAATGGCAGCAGTTTAACAACAGAGCCTATTCTAAAAACAAAAAAGGCCAGGTTAGTAAATCCTTTCATCATACTTTATAAATTTGAAAAGTGCAGCTGTCATTAAAATAACTTGAAAATGAAAAAGGAGGTACATAGATTTTTAAAAATACATAACTGGATCTTAAATTCAGAATCCCCTTCAATCTTCAGTTTGGCTATTGAAAAAATCTTCATTAGCCACTGTCTGCAGTAGAAACACTATGTATGAGAGAGTTTATATCAAGAATTACAGAAGATCTAGGTTTTTAAAAAATCTGTAAACTAAAATTTGAAAAATTATTTGCTATCTTACTACTTAGAAGGGAGTGTGTTGAACCATACCTGCTTTGTTGACATGCCTTATGCTAACATCGCTGGTAGATTTTATTTAAAAGAGCACTCAGTTTCCCTTGATACACTTTTCTTTCTAAGTGTATTTTGCAATTTTTAATTGTTTCCAAAACTAATCAAGAACAATTTCTATTTTGTTTCCCCTAGGTAAAGAGGAGTATTTTTGCTTCACCTGAGAGCGTAACTGGCAAAGTCGGAGTAGGAACTTGTGGAATTGCTGATAAACCTATGACACAGTATCAAGATACCTCTAAATACAATGTCAGGCATTTGATGCCTCAATAATCAGAAAAACTGTTGGATTTCGTCTCTGCAGGGCTTTACATTTACCTTTTTATCCTTATATTTTTCTAAAGGTAAATTATTTGTTAGATGAGTAAGGAAGATACCTTGTCATTGTTTGACTTCAATAGAATGAAACTTGAAGAAATTGCATTTGATAACTGCTATTCATTTAACTTTCTTCATTACCACCACCACCACCACAGTTTCCTCAAAGTTTGTTGGGTAGAGCAACTCTTCTAGACAGATGCTGCTTAAATAAAGCACTTAAATGAATTGTTGATCTTCCTAATATCAGGCCCCCACTTACCTGATGGCATATACCTTTTGTAAATTCCTAACCTAGAACTTTCAGAACCTTTGAACTTGCCACATATTCTAGCAATTCAGTGGAACATCAAGGCAAAACACCAAACTTCTAGAGATCTTTTTTTTTCTTTCTTATCTTAAACTTAGCTGTTGGCCAGTTAAACCTAAAAATAGATTAATTTGTAAATGGTAAAGTCTCTTTTGAGGTTTTTCCTTCAATAACCTGTTTCCCAAACCTACTAGGCCATCTCAAAAATTGATCCAGCTCTTTTATTCTTTTCATTGAGTTTTAGTTTTATGTAAGAAACCATGTTTAGGACCAGCTACCTTTTCTAATGTCTCTCTCCCCCACCCCCCTTTCTTTTTTGTACATTTGCTTTTTTCCTGTGTTGGTTTTTCACTTACGGTAGTGGTACCATTTTTTTGGATGTGAAATGTTTATATGAGAAAACAAAAAGCTGATGTATAGCCCTGTATACAGTGTAGATACTATTTTTGTAAAAAAACAAAAAACCATAAACCAAGGCTAAATTAATGAACAAGAGTACTGAATGTTTCATCATTAAAAATTTACTGTATTTCTTGTGCATTAATCTGACCATAATTTCCCCTGTACATTATGTTCATGTTAGCTGAATTTGGAATTTTTGTTAACTAGATCAAGTTGTCAGCATTTGCTGGTGTAAGTGAACATCACAGTTATCCTGAGTTGAGTTTAAGCCAAATATATGCGTAGAAAAGGATCTTCCTATTAATGGAAGATGGTGATTTTTTAGGATGTGTTAATTTGTTTTTGTATGTTTAACTTTTATTAAATAAAATGTTTTAAAAATCTCTAGGGTGTGTCCTCAGAAAGGTGAAGTCTTAGCTGCCAGCATTGATAATGATTAAGCCTCAATGTACTTGCATACATCATTTCCACAGAAGAGAATGAGTATGATAAAGATTTCAGTAAATCCTTATGTACTCTCCTCTTCCATTAGACATAAAAAATTGGATTCTGAAGGGTAAACCAGTTTTATTTCAAGGACTTGAGCTTTGTGTGGAGTTGGTAAATTTTTGGTAAAAGGGGAAGAATTTTTTATTTCATGAACTTTAGTTTTTTGGTAAGTTGGAACTTTCAGGAGGGTAGTGGTGAGAGGGAGAATTTTTCATTGTGTCCCTTCACCTCCCAGCCTGGGAGATTGCTTTTACTTCCTTTAATTTATGGTCACAGGGATAGAATAAAAGGCGAAGTGTGTTTTAAATACAAGTCACAAATTACAGTAAAAAACAGGCCACTTAGCCTGAAAAACTTATTAAATATACTAATGTTCTTGTTTACTAGTTGTAATGTGCTAGTAATCAATCGTATCCTTGAAGGATTGCAATGGACCCCTTTTAATTAAAAAGCACAGGACAGACATTTGGTCTAATTGAGTGACCACACAAACTGGGTTTTGGTGAGACCACCTTAGTATGTTTGTCAGTCACCTGGTGCTTGTGTAGGCAAGACTGTTGTGTTGAGACATGTGCCTTGTTTGACCCTGTGGACCTTTTCTGTGTATTAATTTCTTTGGAGGGCTTTGCAGTAGGACAAGGAGGAGTAAAGGTGACCATATTGTATGACATTTAAAAAAAAATAGGCATATACACATTGAGATCAGGAGCCTTTGTGTCAAAGACTTGGGTGTCAGGATGATAGTGTCTCTGGATTAAAAAGTTGGGATGCCTGGGGTGATAGGGCACCTGTCTTGTGTTAAAGTTGAGAAGATGCTTAATGAGAAGCATCTCGTGATACCAGTAGGATCTTACAAATGAAGGCGGTTAAGGTCTCAGTGTTCTGAAACTAAGTATGATACTTGGTCGTACAAAGTTCCATTAAGAAAGGCGGCCAGACAAGCTTGGTAACTGACAGATCCAATGATTAGTCACTTAGGGCCCCTATGTAGCTATGATTGCATACATCTTTTCAAAACCTGACATTTGATTTTGTTATTGAAGAGTTCAAGGAAAGAACAGTCCTACCACGCCCAAGTAAACAATTTAAAATTGTATTAATCACAGATAACATGCTTTTAAAATTAACATGTTGAAAGGCTGTATTAGCAAGATACAGAGCCAGACCGCTGTGTTTGAATCCTGGACCCCTTATTACCTGTGTGCCTAACTCCTTGTTGCTTTAGTTTTCTCAGCTGTAAGTGAGTAATTCCTGTTTCATTAAGTTGTAAGGATGAGTGAGTTAATATGTATAAGTGCTTAGTAGAGTACCTGGCCTATGGTAAGCACTATAGAAGTGCTGGCTGTGACTGTGCAGAGTGGTAATGGTGAATATCTGATCTTTTTTCCTTAATTTGAACAGTGATTCATATTAAAATGAGTAATATCCATTGCTTATAATTTGTGGCCCCTAATTATAAACATTACTGAAATGTCAAATTACCAAACTTGTAAGTAGTGTATCCTAGTAAAGGTTAAACATTTTATATTAGAATATCTTAGGGCACAATTCTTAATGGGAAGGTGGTACAGGTTATACTTGTTTAAAAATAAAGAGGGATTCCTAGGTACTACCCCAGACCTGTCTTAAGCTGAGGTGTAGCTGTCACTCCACAGGTGATTCTGATGTGCATTCCTGGCTGAGATCCACGTTTTGGGGTAAAGACAAGTGTGGGCAAAAGTAGGTTTACTATGCCATTGTGACATTCTGAGTTAATAAAGCTATTGTAATAATCATAAATTTGGATGTCTTTTTCCATAACACTGTAAACCTACTTTTGCCCACCCCATATAAAAGCAGTTTAATTTCTGAAATGAAGGAAAAACTACCTTATGTGGCAGTTTTCTTAGCCCAGTTATGAAGACTGGGCATTAAACTAAAATGAAATGGATCCATTTATTGTAACTCATTAAAAAAAAAAAAAAAGCTTGTTTTTCACACAAGGGTGTCCATGTTTCCATTACGATGCAGTTTTAACTTGAGTGTGTTCACCTTTAATAAAGCAAAGGAAAACCATCAGGTAACAAAGGAAAATCATAGTTTTTTGTAAATTGTGTGTGTCTCTAGATTGTAATTATGAAAGGTGACAAATAATCATTTGCAAATTCAGCCAGAAATATTTTTAAAGCTTTGATTTGACTCTGCCTTAATTTGGATAGTAAATGAAAATTAATTAAAACCAAGGTTTTACAGTTGTTAAAATCTTTAGAGTTCAATAAATACCTGGTCAATTTGTATTAAATATACTATGAAGCACCCAGTTACTGTAAATGGTAATTTACATATAAATGTGAATATTCTTTAGGATTTTTGAGTTGCAAGCTAAACTGAATTTTTACTGTAGTGGAGAAGGGTATAGCAGGCAAAATAACAGGTAATACAGTAGTTGAAGTGAACAGAATCCCAAGTCATTGAATCCCCTTAATTTTAAAAAACCGTATCTGTGTACACACATATGTTCTTAGGTTAAGAAACCAATATTGACATGCTAAGAATTTGTTCTGGCCTGGCTAAAAATAATTAGTAAAAGAAAACATAAGATGGAAAGTGTTAGGTTTCTGTAAAGTTCTTCAATTGCCTTTTCTGCCTTTCAGCTTATATACACAGAGGTGGTTCTTTTGTGGCCTTTGAGTGGAGTAAAGCAGATCTGAGAGTAACACTGGGCTTATGGTAGTTGACAGCTGAGCTAGCTAAAAATATCTAATTATGGATACTTATCTTTCAGTTCCCAGGAAATAAGAACTGGTAATTTACTTCCACCAAGCACCTCACCAGTTCATTTTTATAAAACCAGAGCAGACTTAAGTTACTGGATATATTAAAATTATAATTTGTATCCTCAGTCTTTTTTAAGAGCACAGCTGAAGAAGCCATGGTTATACTCATTATGAGAAAAGGTTTGCCTTTTGTTTGAAGAGCTCTTTTTCAGCTTGAGGCCAAAAGTCATGATTGCTGGCTCATGATTTCCCTTTCTTGGTGAAACTGATGGTGCTTTTTGTTCTTCCCCCCATTTCAAGCCCTGTACTCATTTTAGCAAGATGCAGTGAATTTCTGACCAGAGAAACAAAGAATTTAGGCTTGGAGAAAACCCTTGACTCTGAAGTCCTTGGAATGCTAAGGGTTGAAGCCTGAGAGCTGCAGTTAGGCTAGTCTTTAATAGATGGTAATTGTCCCCAATTGTTCATTGCTCAGAAGTATGCAGAAAACTGGAGTAAGTATCCCTTTAGTTCCTTTTGCCCAGTTTTGCCCTCCAAAAGCACTGTCAGGTTTAGTTGGCCTAGCTTTCAAAGTGGGATGAAGCTGGTAATTTAGAAGAAACCGATGACTTAACTTTGTAGTATTTATACGCACTTTATAGACATTTTATTTCTGGTTTTGTTTTCACAGTGCTGTTCTGTGCCTTGGTTTGAAAATCTAAAATAAATGTCCCAGGTATTGGGTTGGCCAAAAAGTTTTAGTTTTTCAGTACAATGGCTATATTAGTGCTTAGTTGTCTTTAACTTCATTTGAAACAATTTTGTTAGATTGTATTGTGACAGCTGTCATATCAGCATGTTTAAAAAAATTGGTTAATGTTTGTGCAGCCATTTTAATATTTAAGATAGAAGGAAATACACAACATTTTTGGCATATTATGCTTAATTATTTCAAGAAAGGTAAAAACGCACCTGAAACAGGGAAAAAAGATTTGTGCAATGTCGGGGAAGGTGCTGTGACTAATGGAACATGTCAAAAGTGGTTTGCGACTTCTGGCCAAGATGGAGGTGTAGGTAGACACACCGTGCCTCCTCACACAACCAAAAGAGGGAAAACAACAATTTAAAAAACAAAAACAGCCAGATCTGACAGAAAACTGAACTGAGTGGAAGTCCGACAACCAAGGAGTTAAAGAAGACATGTTCATCCAGACTGGTTGAGCAGGGCGGAGCTGAGGGAAGGTGGGTGGGGAGCGCTCGGCGAGACACGGTTTGTGGAGCGGTACCAGCAACGCTCCAGCTGCCGGGAGAGGCCCATGGCGGGGCGCCTGGCCAGGATGCAGTGGGCGCGCTCTGCGAAACCAGGGCTGAGACTGGTGGACTGGGCAGTCCCTCATTCTCACGCAGATAAACCAGGAGGAAAAGCTGGGGAGCAGAACAGACCACACGGCCCACCAACGCAGGGCAATAAAGCCTCAAACCAACAATTGAACACACCTGTGGGGGTTGAGGTGGCAGTGGGAGGAACTCCCGGCCTCACAGGAGAGTTCCTTGGGGAGACCCACAGGGACTTGGAACTGTGCAGGCCCATCCACTCACCCCAGAGTCAGCAAAGAAGGGCCCAACTGGCTTGTGGGTAGCTGAGGAAGTGTGGAGAACAGAGCAAGTGCCATTGTTCTCTCAGGCCCCGCCCCCACAGGCTGTGTCACAACACAGCGAAGTGGGTTGCCCTGCCCTGAACACCTAAGGCTCCGCCCCTTAAAGTAACAGGCGCACCGAGAAAAAAATGGCCCAAATGAAAGAACACATTAAAGTTCCAGAAAAAATACAACTAAGTGACGAAGAGATAGTCAACCTATCAGATGCACAGTTCAAACAAAGCATTGGTAATCAGGATGCTCACAGGATTTGAAGAAAGATTGTCGCAATTACTTGAACAAATAAAGGATAATATAAAGGAAATGAGGGGAAATCTGCAGGGAACCAATAGGGATGAGAAGGAAACTGGGACTCAAATCAATGGAGTGGACCAGCAGAAAGAAAAAACATCCAACCAGAAAAGAATGAGGAAACAAGAATTCAAAAAACTGAGGAGAGGCTTAGGAACCTCCAGGACATCTTTAAACGTCCCAACATCTGAGTCATAGGGGTGCTAGAAGGAGAAGAGGAAGACTAAGGGATTGAAAACTTATTTGAACAAATAATGAAGGAGAACTTCCCCAAGCTGGTGAAGGAAATAGATTTTCAGGAAGTCCAGGAAGCTCAGAGTCCCAAAGAGGTTGGACCCAAAGAGGAACACACCAAGACACATCATAATTACATTACCCAAGATTAAAAATAAGGAATCTTAGAAGCAGCAAGAGAAAAGGAGACAGTTACCTACAAAGGAATTCCCATAAGACTGTCAGCTGATTTCTCAAGAGACCTTTCCAGCAAGAAGGGGCTGGAAAGAAGTATACCAAGTCATGAAAGGCAAGGAACTACATACAAGAATACTCTATCCAGCAAAGCTATCATTTAGAATGGAATGGCAGATAAAGTGCTTCTCAGATAAGGTCAAGTTCAAGGAGTTTATCATCACCCAGCCTTTATTATATGAAATGTTAAGGGGATTTATATAAGGCATGGAGGGATATCAACAGGGGAGTGGTAGGGGGAGAGAAGGGGAAAAGGTGCAGAGAATAAGTAGCATAAATCGTAGGTAGAAAACGGGGAGGTTAAGAATAGTATAGGAAATGTAGAAGACAACTTATGTGTATGACCTATGGACAAAAACTAAAGGGCGGGGAATGGGTGGGGGTGGAGGGGAATAAGGGGGAAAATGGGACAACTGTAATAGCATAATCAATAAAATATATTTAAAAAAAAGTGGTTTGCAAAGTTTCTTGGTACTATTGACATTTTGGCCAAATCTTTGCTGTGGGGCTTTAGGCATTAGAAGATGTTTCAGAGCACCAGTGGCCTCTACACACTAGAAGCCAATAGTGGGAGATAGCCAATACACAATACCCAAATCAATAAAGTTATTGGTGAAAATGAAAAAAAACATGTCTTTTACAGAAAGTAAAAGGACTTTTTGGCTAACCCAATATTGCCCTATCAATACAGACTTTAAGTGTTCCTCCATAGCTCAGAGATTGAGGAAATGGAAAAAACTGTAAAATTCTAGGAAATTAGCTGGTTATTTTAAAAGCTTAATTTAAAGCCATTTCCCTTGATAATGTATGATTCTACGTAAAGGTAAAACAGAACCAAGAAGTAAGCTGTCAGCCAGTACATATATTTTGAATTATACTGATTGATTAAAAGAATCAGATGTATTCCACAAGAAAACTGTTTTCCTGTTAGATCTGGTACATGAGCCAGGAAGATTTCCCCCCCTTGGCAAGGTGAGCACTAAATATTAACTGCGGCATTCAATTATTATGCAATGGTTACTATCAGTGAATGACATGCTCAAGCTCAGGTTATCCCCCCTCCCCTTTTTTAGCAAGACCAGGTAATCACTAACACCGATGATACATCAGGCTTATAAAGGCTTTATTTAAAAAATTCTATACGACATCAAACTTGACTTCTTACAAAGTATAACCTGCCATGGAATTTCGTGAAAACGAACCATTTATTTAATAGAAAGTCATCTTCTGCAAGACCTACAGTCAGAATAACTAAAATCCAAGATCAAGGATGGGGAGATTAGAAGATTGCATTCATCAGAGAAAGGAGAGAAGTACATACCTCTTATTATCATTTTGGTGCTACAAACTCCTAGACTGAAGAGGGGATAGTAATTTACATATATCAATTTTAATCCTTACAGCCTTTTGAGATAGAGGTAGTATTTATCACAACTTTTCAGGAAAAAACAGTCTCCATGAAGAAATTAAGTAACTTGCCCAGGGTCCTTAGCAAATACTAGAACTGTGAATTAAAGTGATCAAAACCCTTGTTCTTACCATATTATGCTGTTTTTGGTAGGGAGTATGAAATTTTCTAGGTGGAAGGTAAAAGAAAAAGGCAGCTAGTTGCTCCAAGTAGAAGAAAAACTCAGCAAACATTCCCTAAAGGGCTAAACAATTTTCTCATTAGAAATGACCCAAGAAGTAGTGTGGACTTAGGTTAGGAGCTTTGCCTCAATAATCATCACTAAAAATGCCTCCATAATCCTAAAAGCTATCATTGTCACTGGCGGAGTTACAGCTTTTCTAATCAGAAACTAACAATGACATCATCTGAATCTTCTTTGGTAATATGCACTGAGATAGGATTTACCTGTATCATCACTCAGGCATTTTACATACAGGATACCTTAAGTCAGGTCAGTTGGGACTAAACAGGAACTTCAGATTTGTTTCCAATGTGAGTATGTGCTACCAAAGGGATCCTTAAAAAAAGGTATTTGGAGAACAGATAAGAATGACAAATGGCTTTGTGTCCTACCTGAAGCAGTTAAAGATTACCACATACAGTAAACCATCTGCAGTTATGTTGGGAAGAGTCATCAGTCAAGAAAGCACCTGTTTCAATTCTAGAACAGGACATGGCAAAGATTCAAATTGCCATTAATTCTGGATTCCTGAAGTAGTATCAACACAGACATGTATGTGACAGTTGCCTCTCAAAGTGTGGATACTTATTTATATTTTTTTCCTTCATAGAGAAGGGTAGTACAAAAAGCACTCAGGTATTCTTCGTTCACAATTTTTATTTCTTGCAATTAACTTTTGTATCTTCAAAGTCGATTTGTCTTTTAAAAAATTAATACTTCTTACTCATACATTCTACCGCCCCTCCCCCAAGTAAAACAAACCCAGGGAAGGAGTAATTTAGGGGGCAGTTGAAATAGGTACTCTAGGTTCGTGACAAAGGCTTCTCACCCCACCATCCAATATGTATACAACAAAATGGCAGCACCTCAAGTTCACCTGAATGAAGTCCCAGATTCCAGCCCGAGGCAAGTGATGCAAGTGAATGCCATGGGAATAACAAAATGGAAGCTTAGTCACCGGCTTCTGTTTACTTTCCATGGTAGTTAAGAGTCTTCAAACTGTCTTACTTGGGAAAGTCAAAGTAAGCAACTACAATATATAGAGCAGTATTTTGACCCAGCCAAGAGTAATTTTAAATGAAACCAGAAATAATTTACCTGGGCCACAGAAATGAATTTATGGTTTCCTTAAGTCCCCAGCACCTGAAGTAGCAAGTTCTAATAATGGGCTTCTAAAGGCATGCAGTTTTTCACACATCTATTTCAAAGAATTTCTTCCACTCAAACATAGCACAATCAAGGATAAAGTTTCTGGAGGCACAGGAAGAGCACGAGAACAAGTAAGTATATGCTGAGGCATTGTGTATGACCAAGATGGTACACTTCATATACAGAAGCAGTGAAAGTTGTTAAAGTGCTACTTACAAAGGATAGTCTGACATTACACACACAACTCAACTGCACTGCTAAATAAGGTTGTCTTTATTTTCTTTTTCCTTGCCCAGCCCTATCTAAACAAAATAAAACTACAGGACTGAAATTAACAACCCATTAAAACCGGCAATAAGTTATGAAAATCATAAAGCTTTTTTAAAGTAATTAAGGGTAGTTAAATTATTTAAAGTATACAAAGTTCAAAGAGCCAGGGGCAAGGTCTCCAAGAAGGCTTCCTGGGGTAAGGGAGAGAGAAAAGGGCCAAGGGGAAAACTTGGGAATTTGAAAGACAAAGGGAATACATGACATCAAAGTGCAGGCTAGAAATTTCGCTTAAAATAACATTTATGAAAACATTAATAAGAGCAACCATAGCACCTGCACAGTGGGACTGTGAGGAAGGAGAGAGACTGCCTGTAGGAAAACAAAATCAAATCTTTACATTAAAATGAGACAAGTGCGGAACTTAACTATGTTAACTATGATAGTGTGTCTACTATAGATATGAAATGGTTAAAAGCTGGTAAAAGATAATGATTATAAAAGAAAACAAAAACAGCATTGACCTTTTTTCTACCTAGCCCAAACCTCATTCATTTTGTGCACTATAAATAGTGAGGTGTGAGGTGTTTTGTCATTATCAAATGCTGCATCAAAATAGATGATTTTTCCCACGTTTTTCCACTACAAAAGACATCTATGTTTTTTATGGACAAGCTTTAAAAAGATGTCATTTTGGTTTTCAACACATACAAACAGTTATCAAAATCTGAAATAAAAATGCTGCCATGGCTCAGACCTTGGCCTGCTAATCTGCGTGCACAACTCTCCTGGCCCACGCAGACAAAGAGGCACGTGGAACTCCCCCTTCTGGCCCTGCACCCCGAATGCAGAGGCCCTGTGTGGTGGAGGCTGTCACGCATGGACTGCCCCCATGCTGCCCAAGGGCCTAAACAGTGGCTAACTGTGGAGCTGGCGGTTGGGTTGGTGCCCTAGTGCTAACAAGGCAAGGATAAGGTTAGCTTGCTTAGCATGGAATCCAACAGAAAGCTGAGCTGCATGATGATCCCTTTCAAAAGGCTTCATGGGAGTCTCTCCTTTTGCAGAGCATAAAATGAGCTTTTATTTATTTTTTTAATTAGAGAATTGATCATCCACAGGCTTCATGATAAGCTGGCCCAGGCTGAGTTTTAATAGCTCTTTAATATGCAAGACTAATGCCTGATTATCTTGTCTTGTCATCTCTAGAGATCTGATTTTGTTTTTAGGACCACAAAGCTCAGGAAGGGTTCATAATCCCATCCTTAAATATGTCTACACAATATACTAGGAGCAAACTAGAAAAGAAAAAAAGGATGGAATTTCCAATTTCAAATCAACCAAATCAAATCAAGAAAATTTCACACAGGTTTTCTGCTGCCATTAGAAATTGTGATTTTCAAAAATAAATATTATGAATATTTGTTCTGCTGGGGAGGCTCTAACCCACTTTTTGCTAAGTATTTGCTTAAAAAGAGGTTGTCTAACCTTTTTGTTCAAGTATGATTTTGTTTAGTTTTAAAGAGGAGACTGCATCATGAACCCAATTTAAGAGATTGTTTGGATTGAATTGGCCCAGTGAATGTTTTGCCCTGCACTGTTATATCATGCTGGGTTCTAGGAAGTGAACGAAAGTTTGACACTGGCACTGGAGTAACCCTCGTCACTCCCAATACTCTGCAGGCTGCTGTGGTCATCAATGTCACTGATGCTGGTGGTACTGATATTGTCCACTTCTCCATGGGAGAACTCTGTGCTTTCAACATCCACTTCGATCTCCTCTGCCAAAGGGGAAAAAGAAAGAACATTAGCAATCTAGTATATAGGCACTTTAAAAAACTAACAGAGGAAAAATGATTACTTTTTATAGTATAAAATAATTGTTAAACGAACTTATTATCAGTGATGTCTAGAGAACAGAAGGAACCAAAGGTGAAGAGACACAGAGATAATTATGCAAAAGGGAATGTCTGGTATACAGTGGTGGTCTCAATTTAGGCAGCAAGTTTACTAAAGCCTTTGACGCCAGTCTGTCTGGACCTCCCACCAAAAGCACTTGGCCTATTTGGGAATTAGTACTTAATATTAAAAGATCCCAACCCCAAGTGGTTTAACAACATCTGTTTTGCATTAAACTAGAAACTGATTTTTAGTGCTGTTTATTAATCAGAGTTGCCTTTAAGGGGGAGAAAAGCATAAACGTAATATAGGCAAACTAGAAAATTTATCCATCCATGCCTTTGGTGGTATCATTCTACAGATGGCTCTTCAGACTTCTAGGATTCATCAAAATGATCTTTGACTGTTCAATAACCAAAATAAGCCAGTCACTATAAAGTGGACTCTATGGGTTTGTCTTTGATTTAATTTTCTCACATCAAATATAGCTTGGAATGATGGTCTGATGCTTAAGTCTCTGGATTGCAGTGAGTTCTATAGTAAAGATTATAGTAAAGGCATTTATTTCAGTGGTGGTATTTAACTTTACTTCAAAAATCAAACATGATGAAAAAAACCCTAAATACATATGACCCAGCTATCAATAGATATCTTGTTAAATAGTACATATACAATCACCAATAATAAATAAAAATCAATACACAATAAAAAAATAAAAGGCAGCTGGAAAACTGTTTTCTCCCATAACAGTTAGAATGAACTCAAGGTTCTTCAACTCTCTTAAAACAAACTCAACGCCTGATGTTTCATAGTTGGCACTGACTTTAAGGGTTCACACTGATCACAACTGCTTTAGGAAAAGTGGATTCTTGCTGAGCCCAAGAAGACAGAGTAGGTTAGTTCAAAGAGTATAATTTTCAAAAGGGCTTGTTGTTTCAAAAAGTTTTAGAAATCTGTTTTTAAAATGCAGGCAGCTGTCCAAACAAGCTGTACAAATAATCCTATGAATTCATAACTATTTGTTTCATACCCATAATGCTTCACAGGCTATTTAGTGTTTCCCAGTATCAGAGGACACTTATCCAAACTATAATTGAGAAATAAAATGAAGACAGCCTATCTAATAGAGCATGTTGAATTCAATCAAAACAAACTAAAATGAGAGACTGTTCTAGCCACATGGATTAAAGGTGTCAACTGAAAGTTACTGGGAAAGAAGGCTGCCAGATAAGGACAAGAACAGTACTAGATAAGGTACTAGCATACTGGGAGTACTAAAAACAAAAACAAAAAAGAACTATAGTGATGAAAATACACCCTCTAATATTTGGAAGTGGGTAGGTACAAGGAGGAGATAACAGCAGGAAGAGCAGCTAATGCCTGAAGACCTGACAGCTAGTAAGCAGTAGAAAAGGACTAAGATCAAAGACAGCCTCCTAATTCAGGGGTATTTCTGCTACACCTCACTGCCACTCATAAATGTAGCAGAACCGAGTGGTTCTTCCTGTTGCCCCTGGTAAAGTCCTCTACTTCAAACTGAGTGCCACATAAAAATAAACTTTCATATAAACAACAAAACTAATAAACCCAAGAACTCCCTCCCAATGTGTGTCAAAAGGGATCAAAAACCAATTTGAAAGGCTCCTACAGAATACAGGAAATTTGAGTATTGAAAACAAAGACTATAATGGATTTGAACACATTCAATACATGAAAACATGAGTTCATAAGATTAATCACAAAGAAACTGCAAAACAAAAAGCCCTATTACCTCTGGAGGTTGCCAAGGTACCAACTTATTCAGAAAACTGATAAAGCAAAAACAAGCATTTATCCCATCTTCCCTGCATCGACTTTATTTCAGAGTAACCAAAAACTTGAGGAAATGCTCTTCTTTATAGAAGAAAAAGTTAAATGTAAGAATAATGGAATTAGAAAATCATTATTTTGTAACACCTAATGAAATAACGATCAGGGCGATAATCACCAATGATTCCTAAAACTATTAAGTGAAAGGTTGATATATTTGCATAAAAGTACCCAGATGACAACACCTGAACCTACTAACCAGTGTTTTCACTAGAGTAGAATAACTAGACATAATATTGATGCACCAGGAAGTACATAGCTCCACCTATGAAATATTCTTACCTCAAAAAAAAAACAAAACCAAAAACACCCTGAATTTAATCAAGCAACTAGATCTACCAACCAGTTTACAGGAAATATGAGGTACTGTTAAATGATACACCATGAAGACTGAATCATCCAAATCTAAAATGTGAGAAATTCTGTAAGAAAAATGACTGAGTTCTTTAGTTTCTACAATAAATAAATGGTACTGAAAAAAAAACTGGGGAGGGAAAATTTTATAGGTTAAAAAGTACTTAAAAGGCGCAAATTCAATGTGGACTTTGGATTCTAAATCAAACATACCATTGGCAAAATGCTATTTTTGAGAAAATCTGTCATGACATTAAATAAGATCATCTGATTTTATTAATTTTGTGGGATAATAATATGATTATGTTTTTTAAAGTCCTATTTATTTAAGATACATACTGAAGTATTTAGGGAAAACATGATAATGTTATCTGGGATTTGATTTAAAATATTCCAAGAACAATGGTGAGTGTGAAGGTGGTGGAAAACAGATGAAATAAAAATGACAGAATTGTTGACAGCTGTCCAAATTGAATGATGGAATCTTCCATAATAAAAAGTCAAAATAAATTTTGCAAAATTTTTTTTGTTTTAGAATTCTCAAGAATCTCATGAGCCTGATTTTCCCAAATGCAAAGTTTAAAATCACCAGAGTTTACCTCTGGGATCCTTTATTGTGGTGTGAGGCCTGATGCAGTAGAAGCTACAGATGAATAGGTTAGTAAAAATCAAACAATTTCTTTTTGGTTGGCTTTTCTTCTCAAATTCTGCCAAAGATAAGTGTTCTGGGACAGACAGAGAAATGAAGGGTGTGGCACTTTAAAATATAGGTAAAAAAAATTAATATCTCCAGTAATAAGACATACCAACATCATGTATCTTCCTGATACAATAAATTGAGAAGGGTACAATATCACTTCCATGATATTTCTTCCCCCAAATATATAACCTCAATCTAAAAATAAGAAAACATCAGCCCTGGCTGGTGTAGCTCAGTGGATTGAGCCAAGGCCTGTGAACTGAAAAGTCACTGGTTCTGTTGCTGGTCAGAGCGCATGCCTGGGTTGTGGGCCAGGTATTCAGTTAGGGGCACGTGAGAGGCAACCAACTGATGTATCTCTTGCACAATGATGTTTCTCTTCCTTTCTTTCTCCCTCCCTTACCCTCTCTCTAAAAGTAAATAAATAAAATCTTAAAAAAGGAAAGAAAAAGAAAACAGCAGACAAACCCAAATTGAGCAGCACTATATAAAATAATGAGCCAATGTTCTTCAAAAAATATCATGGTCATGAAAGAAATACTGAAGAACTGTCTAATGCAACATGAAATCCTGACTTGGATCCTATATCAGACGAATGATATTAATAGGAAAACTGGTGAAATTTGAGTAAGATCTATAGACTAATAGTATTGCATGAATGTTAATTTCCTGGTTTTGATAATTGCACAATGGTTATATAAGATGTTAACATTAGGGAAACCTAGGTGAAGGGTATATGCATATGAGAACTCTAATTTTCTGCAGAAAACTTACAACTCTTCTCTAAGTCTAAAACTGTTTCAATGTAGAAAATCAAATATATATGTATATAAAATCAATAAAAAAGTTCTATAGTTCATATGGGCATTACTAGGCAATGTTGTGATTGCATAAAACCTAGAATGTTACAGTGTTGGCCAAAGAGAAAAAAGCAAATAAAGTGCCTCCAATCCTACTCTCCCTAAATCCAGATACACGGATTCTTAGTATTTCATTAGGTAAGAAGCACACTGCCTACCTCGCTCTGAATCAGAGCGATCTGAAGAAATAGTTGATCCAATGCTGTCCATTCGTATTCGTTCCATCTCCTGAGGACCCTGGAGCTGTTCCAGTCGCCGCTTTAAAAATCTCTGTTCTCTTTCCAAGTTCTCTAGCTGGTGCTGGCTCTTCCTTTCAGCTTCTTCAAGTTTCTAAAATGAGATTTATGTTTGTGTATAGTCCAGTACAAACAGTAAAACTGATTTTTACCTAACATCTCAAAAGATTTCTTTGTCAAACATGAATGAATATACAAGTATGAGGAGGGACCCCCAAAAACCCAGAATTTATTTATAAAAAATTGTGTATTTATTCTTACATGTTTAAACGTCAGTCACCTTTAAAGTACTCTCCATTTTATTCAATACAATTTTTGAACTCATCGATTTTGATGCCTTTTAGTGTTTCTACTGTTTTTTGTTTCACCTCTCCTACATCAGCAAATGTTTCCCTATGAGGACTTTTTTCACCCAGGGAAACAAAAAAAAGTTGCTGGGGGCCATATCAGGTGGATAGAGAGGGTGAGGCATGAGGGTCATGCCTTTTTGGGTCAAAAACTGCTGAACACTCAGCATGGTATGGGCAGGTACGCTCCCATCACCCATCAGGAAATGGGCAAATTCATTGAAAGAGTCTTCCAAAAAATTTCACTGAGGTCGAATGCAGCCTCTCACAACAATGCCAGCTGGTACACTGATACAGATGGATTACTAGAACACTCACCTAGTGGGGGGAGCCTGTTTGTACAAAGGGTCTGCCCTCCAAAAGATAACTTGTTTTTTGGGGGGTACCCCTGTGTATATATGTGTATGTGCATATAAAAACGTATATAAACACATATTTTTAAACATCAAAAATAGTCTTTCTTCACTTTTTTGTGTGTATAATGAATGCCATATTACTAGAACAGTACAGAATTCCCAAAGTCTGTAAAGTTATCTCCACAAAAGAGAACTTGCTCTGCAGTGTAGTTTGATGGAAAAATACTAAGGGACACAGCCAAATGAAGTCATCTCCACCAGAGGGCACAACTGCCTTGTCTCTGGGTATCATCAGAGTAATTGTTATTTTTCTAGTCTTCCCAGCTCTTCAAATGACCATGCTGTCAAAACAATTTAGTTTGATCAGGTTATGTTGCTCCCTCCCATCAGATTAGCTAACAAGTTTTTAGATTTCTCTTGAGTTAGTTTTTAAGGAGGGCCCTGGTGAGCTAGTTGATGTATATGAATAAGGAATCATTGCTTCTAATGAAACCAAGACTGAAAGAATCATGGGCAAACATGAAAGTTAAAATTCTCACCTTGATGTGTGCTTTGGCTTTGTTGAGCAAACCAAGTGTTGTGTGCCTGGTGCAGTCTGGTCCTAGTGGAATCAAAACTTTTAAGCGTTCTAAACACAGGCGCAGATGAGCTCGTCTAAGACAAAAAAGTCAAATCACAGTCTGAATAGTCCACTAGAAACATCCTAAAACCTATTTTAAGACAAATAATAATTTGCACATTACTTAGTCTATTACCATGTTACACCCCTACTTCTTCCATATCTGCAAGTGCAAGGCATGCCTACTGGTTTCCAGTCTGCTCTTTCTGAGTGCCCTACAGCTACTGATCACTTCAGATGATCATCGTCCATGGTAACCTCTGTCAGAGATGATTTCGTTTGAACCCACCCCGTAAACTATCTCAAATGGAAGTAGAAGAGCATACTAGGGCAATTGTATTCGATTCTGAATGCCTAAAACTGCAGGCTAGAATACGGGTTTTTCAGCTAGGGTACCCCAAGTAGAGTTATTGAACTCAAGATTCCCATTTCCTCCTTTCCATCTTTTACACACACACACACACACACACACACACACACACACACACACACACACAGAGCCATTCTACAGTGTTACATGTTATTATGTATCAGGTTGAACCATACGAAATTTATGATATTCAACCATTTCTCACTTATAAAAATGACAACTTCATGTGAGCCAACACCACAGAAACAGCAAAATTCTGCAACCAGCTAGGAAAATAGGATTAGGCAAAATACATGGGTCTGTGAGCAAATCTAGCCACTGAAACCACAACCTATAAAACAGCCCCTTGCTTCCTAATATCTAAGTGTACCAGCTCATTGGTTGTTTTTATTTCTGTCTCTCTCCCTCTCCTCTCTCTTACTACCCACATGCAATTTTCTACATGTGGGAAAAAGCCAGGTGAAAAATTCTTTACTGAAAAGTAAATTCCTTAAAGAAAAGTCATTGCATTCCTTAATCTACCTATCCTGTGGGCAAGTTAGGGGAAATTTCTCCTGGAAATAACTAGCAGGCAGCCTTATGGATGTGCTCCAAAGGAACTATGATCACCATGATGAGAGTTCTGGGTACATAATTCCACCCTAAAACAATACTAGTCCTTATCTTTGGACCTGTGTTTTATAAGGCATAACATAATTCAGTAGTTAACAATATATCTGAAAATAATATTCACAAATATGTTCATAGTTTACCCCTACTTCTTAAAGAGCTATAACTGAACATTTAACAGCTGTCTCAACTGTACCAGGAACAAACCCATCTTCCACTTTTTCCTCAAAGAGGGCCAAAATGGTTTCATTAGCTTACTCACCAAACTATGCTTTCTCTGTCTTAATACACATAAAATAATGTCAAGTGAAATTCTCAAATGCTTGCATTCTGAAAGAGGGGTACACAAGCAAGAATGATTAAAGGTAGTAAAATCAGAGATTCGGCTAATGAATCATTAAGATTCTTCCAGTACCCACTAGCCTAGCTATACAGGTCTGTTAGTATTTCCACTCCAAATCTACTGAGTTCAATAATTCAACTCTAATAATCAGCTCCAGGCTGAAACCTGACATACCTGATGTGGATAAAAGAGTTTTTATTTTCCCTAAATCAACAGATTCCCCTTAATGTGATTTAATAATTAAAAAGTTGCTTTCCTCTCCTGCTGTGCTACCTCAAATCACAGACCCTTTAACAAAATATTCATTTTCAACGGGAAAACCTCTTAGGTGAGGTCTCTCACATGATCACAGAGTGAGTGCTCTTGCTGAGCAGACTAAAAACAAAAGAAAACCCACAGTAAAAAAATGTCTTTAAACTCTTCATTAGGATTATTATAGCACATACCTAACAACTGCACTGGTGACATGACTGGAGGTTGGAGAGAGTTACTGCCGCCCTGGGAGCCTTCCTAATGATCAGAGGCTCCCACGGGCTCCGACTTAAGTCATCTAAACAAGTTAAACAAAGCAACTAACTAGTAAAGTTAACAAGTATGTGGCCACAATAACAACTTGCCAATTTTGTTTAAATTGCTCTAAACAAAAAGTTCAGTGTGTATATATGTATATAGGAAATACCTTTTACTTTTACAAACTTCACAATGATATCTTTATATCACGGAAAAAATGGGCGGGTCAATTTTCTATTTTGTGAGACATAAGTTAAAGTCATTAAAAGCTGGGCAGAAATTGACTAACATAATATTAAAATGTCTACATTTTCTCTCTCGTTTAATCATTCAGTTGTACACTTATTAGATGACTTTTGTATGTCCAGCAGTGTACCAGATGCTTGCTTGAGTGGGAGAAGTTAAAAAAAAAAAAGTAAACTTTAAGACTGTATAATCTAGACTGAAGAACAGAATATATTGTTTTGCTACATTTGGTTCATAATGAAATGAGTCATACAGATAGCAAGGGCAACAGAATCCAAATAAAAAAGAAGAGATTGTAATTGGAGGAGGCAGACATAAAAGGTTGAAACTTGACTTTGGACATCAGGGATATTGAATTTGTCTATGAAAAAGCAAGGATCTTCCAGGTAATTAAAAGAAGAGTAAGGAATTCAAGTTCATATTTGGGACCAAGTGTAATCCTAAAATTAAAAATACCTTAGTTTTTTTTCATTCAAGGGAAAGCAACTGAGTTGAAATGCTATAAAAAAATATATAAAATAGCCAAGTTTAGCAGCCTGGTGATCTGCAATAGCACAGTCAAATCAGGAGATACACAGGTCAAGGGAATGAGGTGTAAGAATGACCAAGGAAGGCACACTGTCTTCTAAAATAGTTTTTATTAGCTACTGCTAAACATTTCTTCAGTCAAATAATTGAAGTGTGCTCCAAGAAACAGCCTACACCAATAAAACATATTCTGAGATATCACGTCTCACAAAGGCCAATGATGCCATTTTCTATGTTTTCTAAGTACAGTCCTCAAAATAGATAACAATATAAAGGATAAGTGGTGAATGATGTCCTCTGCCCTCCTGTGGGAAGAGGTGTATCTTTGGGAGCCAAAAGTCTTTTCTTACAGTTTTTGTACTTGTAACTGAATCAGGCATTTGGAGAGTAGAATGACAAAGGGTTAATAGCAGTTGAAGGACAGCAGCTAACCAAGGGGAAGCCACCCACACTTTTCAAAGTTGCCATCCAAATACTGCACACAGTTTTCCATATGCGCTTAATGCACTTAGGTACACACTTTCAAGAGCAATGGATACCCTGTGACTGTAAGGTGTGAGGCAAAATTCTTCTTCCCTTACAACGGTACTCTGCTGTTCTCCACCCCTTCTCCCACAGTCTCCCTGCTGGTAACCAGATTGCAAGCTTAACCACCAACGACCTAGAAAGGCATATCTTTTGATGCCATCTGGTCCTTTCTTTTCTTGCCTTCATTATCACGTGACTGGTGGCTCAGGAGACTCCTGTACGTGTTTGACAAATCTTAGGCTGTATGGTACTAGTGGAAGAAAAGAAGGCAAGAGACAGAGAAGAAAAAAGCTTGATTTGAAAATCCTTATGCCCTGAGAAAAAAAATCGAAGTATCATATATATGAAATTTTTCAAGTCTCCAAGGAGTAGAAGAGCTGACAGACAACATGGACTGACCCTGCACCTTCACAAAGTGGGGTGAGAAGGCTGGGGAAAGTTGAGGCTGCCGTGCTGAAGAACGCTAGGCTAGCAACCAAAAGAAAAAACCTGACATCATAAAACCTATGGAACTGGACTTGATTGAAAACAAGAACAAAATTTAGCTCCCTGGTTAGCATTTACTTAACTTTTCACAACACATGAATGGCACGATAAAAATGATAAAACTAAAATCTTTCTTAATTTAGCATGAGGGACTGTAAAGTTAGGATTAGACACTGCATCAGGAAGTGCCCTGTGAGAAAACTCAGTTTCCTTGCTGAGGGACAGGGAGCAAGAGAATGGAGAGATACCAACGTACTTTTATTTTCAAAGATACTTTGAGGTCTATTTTAAAACGAGATTTAAAAGTGGGTTTTACTCAGGGGAAGAGGCAATTCCCAGCGACTAAACCTGTCAGAGAGAAGGTCCTATCAAAATTACCCACACCTTCAAAAAGGGCAAGCCCCTTGTGGGAAAGGGGACAATTAGAGTCTGTTTGGCTTTCATTTTGGTAGACTAGGATCATTTTCCTCTGAAGGAACCCAAAGCTGCTTTTGATTTCAAACCCTGTACACTCCACTGCCAAACTGAAATATCACAGACCATGAGGGGAAATGATTTTGCTATTAAATGGCCCCTCCTAGTAGCTGTGACATTTTAAAGCACAGGTACATCAACTACAAGAAGCACATAGTGTTGAAGAAGAAAGAATTCCCTTTGAGAAAAAAACTGCAAGTAGCACACGAGGATGTTTTTCAAATCGTCTCTGGAAACTCTAATCCCTCTGCCCAACAATAAGAAACTTAATGCGCCTGCCCAGTCTCACAAACCATCCACTGGCCGATGCCCTTGAAGGCACGGTCCTTCATTGGAACTTGTCTTTCATTCCTTCACCAAAAGATACGAAGACTTTGCCAAGTAACTAAATCAAAATGGAAAACAAGTCAAGTGATAGGGACAGTACTTGCATTTTCCTCTCTACTGAATGTTACGCAATGGGCTTCGAGTCCTCCCTTGAGCCACATTCTTCAAAGCTGCGGTGGCTTGTGGCCAGGTTTCCCAACTTGTTACACAACAGTTCTGCACAAGACAGCAACTAGCTGCTTATCCTACACATTTTATATTCCAACGTTTCTCTAACATTCTGTGTGTTGAGGATCTTCTGAAAATTTCCCAAATTTCTCCCCAAAATCTGTCTGCCTGCTTTTATAAAAAATGACATTAAAAATGGATCCAAATATCAGGTACATTTGTGCTGCTAGTGAATTTTATTTATAAAAACAAATATCATCATATTCTGCCATTTAGCTTATTTTGTTTATGAAATAAGAAAGCTTAAGCCCTGGCTGGAGTGGATTGAGCGCTAGCCTGCAAACAAAAGGGTCGCTGGTTCGATTCGCAGTCAGGGCACATTCCTGGGTTGTGTGTGAGGTCCCCAGTAGGGGGCACATGAGAGGCAACCACACACATCGATGTTTCTCTCCCTCTCTTTCTCCATCCCTTCCCCTCTGTCTAAAAAGAAAATAAATTTTTAAAAAATTAAAAAAAAGCCTGGCTGGTGTAGCTCAGTGGATTGAGCGCGGGCTGGGAACCAAGTGGTCCCGGTTCGATTCCCAGTTGGGGCACATGCCTGGGTTGCAGGCCAGGTCCCCAGTGAGGGCCATGTGAGAGGCAACCACACATTGCTATTTCTCCTTCCCTTCCCCTCTGCCTAAAAATAAATAAATAAAATCTTAAAAAAAAAAAAAAAAAAAAATTAAAAAAAAAGAAAGCTTTGACAAGTGGATCCCATAAAATAGCATATGATATTATGTTTCACTTACAACTTACATATTATCTCTTTCACAAAAAATAAATGGACTATTAACTCCCAGGTGGTAATTTGGTAAAGGGCATTTCCCTAGTGTCAGACGTAACTGAGGTGTAATGGGGCTTAATGACAATGACATAAAAACTCAGGGGAATAGCTAGGACCCCCTTCTCAATTTTCAAAGAAAGATGCTTTCATTAATATTCCTCTTAATTCAATTGGTGTCTTGTAAAATAACAAAATAGGAATATCAACAAGTGTTATAATGAAGTTTCAAATTATAAATACAATTTATATAAATTATTCTATGGTCACGCTGTCCACCTAAGCACTAAAGGGCTCATTTATATACAAATAAGAAATAAAATCAGTAAGGCTAAGATACACGTTACTCAGTCTTGGAAGACTTTTAAAAATCACTTTCTCCTAATAAAATCTAAGTAGTTCTTAGAGTAGGGAGCCAGAGAGTATTTAAAGCCAGAATGTTAAATATAGCGTGCCTTCCCCAAGTCATAGTTTTCCTCTAAGATTTGGAAGAAAAATACTATTTTATAAAATAAAAAAAAAGCATAGATCTTAACAATATACTTTTATGATGAAAAAGACTTCAAATAAATCTCATGCTACATCCCATGACCTCCAGGAATCTATGTTGAAACTACCAAAGCACATTATTGCAGATCACTATCACAGCTTAGGATCTCAGAACATCATTCTGAATCATGACTGGGATTATGTCTCTCAAAGGTTTAGACAGAGAGGAAGAGTGGAGGAGCAGAGGGGAGGTGGGGAGAAAAGAGAAGCGATGTGGGTATTCAGTAAATTAATGATGAGAAAATAGTGACATATTCTTTCTCTAACTATACAGAATCTATGTTGGCTGAAATTTATTTAGTCTTAACATCTTAGAGATATGAAGAAGATGAAGTGCCATTAGGGCAATAAAAATGATCATCAGTAAACAATGAGCTCCACCCTATTATGTTGCTGAACTAGATGTAAAGATTTTTTAAAAAGATGCCAGTAGTAATCTTTATCCATTTTAGCCTTCTGAGTACCACCTTTCCAGCCCCACTTCCTATTACCTCCTGAAAACCTCTTCCACAAACCAAATGTGCTTTCATATTTACTGATTTCTCCATCTGGAATGTCCTTCTCTCCACTGTCCAACCAGTGAGCATCTAACTCATTTGTCAGCCCATTGCCCTGGGAAGTATACTTTCTTCCATGAGGCCTTCCTTGCCATACCCCTCCCTCACATAATTAATACTTGATTTTCACACTAATCACACTGTATTTTAATTACCTTCTAGATAAGACTAAATCCATACTTTTAGTCCTTTCAGTTTGTCAAATACCAAACAAAAACACTGAACCACAGTGGGGAGGAAGGATGTAACATAATTTCCAGTGGATTTATCTGGGACTCTGCAACTCACCAAAGTTGAGGTAACAATACTGGGGCCTCTAAACAGTATAATCAGATGCCAGGCCAACATTAATTAGAGATCTGCTTATGGATGCCAAAATTCTACACTGAGTTTTTTTGTGTGCAGCTGAGATCACCACAAAAGATGACTATATGTAGAGTAACCAACAATCTTCAACTTAACTCTTGATTAGAGTCAACATCTCTTTTAATAGTGAAGTATAGGGTTAAGAATTGCAGGCATTTACAACAAAGTGACTTATCAAAGGATTTATAGTGATGACAACAATGTCAAACAAAATTAAAAAATAATTTTTTCAAGTCCAATTTTTTGGGCACCAACTTTGACTTTTAGAGGTTATTAACAGGCTTCCTAGCAAATAGAAAATCTGACTGATATTTAAGTTTGGCCTCTGTTCCAGCTGTTGTTCAAGAAATAGTGATAATAACGAGTATAATGGTATGAAGGCAGTTACTAAGGATAAAATGGAAAGAAACAGCCAAGAAAACCCAGGTATGAAAGGGAAAAGTCTAAAAAGAAGTACTCTACAATGCACGGGGGGAAATTAAATGAACAGTCTTTATCCCATCTGATTATGTGAGAAATCAGTGTTTGCAAAATTTTAGAAGATCCCAGGACCGCTGATCAGATGAAGCTTACAATGCGGAACACATGAACAAATTATTTTTTCCACTGTCATACAGACATCTCTAAGGAAGGCTTGACTTTTGACAGCCTCATTTGAAAAAAAAAATAATTAAAATCCGGTTCCAGTGGAACCCAAGGAACCCAATCTCCAAAGTGATTTAACTGAAATTGTTCACTTGACGTCCACTCTGAGCTAAATTTAGATTCATCCCCTCTATGTTTATGAGGATTTGGTTTAAAAAACAAAATAACAACAACAAAATAAACTTATTCATTCACCATATTTCTTCTTTGGTCACACAAGAACTTTCTGTATTCCAAGTTTCAAAGTCTGGGAAATAGGGCTACATCACTGGAGAAAACAGTGGCAATTTGTTCTAAATACAAAATAGCTTATTTTCCTTTGGCAACTCTCCAGGGGTTTTGGTGGAGGGAAAGGATACTCTTCTCTGGAGAGATCAGTAGAGATCAGGCTCTGAACCTGGCCTACTGTCAAAACTTAGCTGTGGGTGGAAAAGAAATTTTAGAAAATTATTTACTTTTCACATGTATTTGGAAACGGATTAAATATTTTTAGCATTATTAGCAGTTTTTCTACTCTTCAGCCTTTTGTTGGTGTTTCTACTCTTCTGGCAGCCCCCATTGGCTGATTTAATGGTACCAAGGGGCTGAGCAGTATTGCTGCCCAAAAGAAAAAGCATTCTCACAGGGACTGGGAAGGCAATCTGCAATCACAACAGTAGCTACTTGTTAATTTTCTATTTGAAACACAGTGATGTCAATAGTATTGTACCCTGCCAGCCACCCATGGGGTAAAGTACATTTTGAAACCAAAACAAACTTCTTACGTGCTGGCAAGTCAGATCTGAGACACAGTGATAAGGTTCTGTAAGACACTGCCCTAGTTTCATATGCGAAATGCACATAACAAGTACTATCTACTCTGCTATAAAAGTTTTTTTTTTTTTTAAGTGTAAGCCTAACTCTCGTAGTCCATCCCTATCCACAGACCAGTGGAATTATTTTATTACATCAAATTGTAGTTCAGAATGGCAGCAGGAAATGAAAAAATATTGTTACTGATCTCTAATAAAACGGTGAGCCTACACAGCACAAATAGCACACTCAAAGAATGTTTTGTAATGTAAATGTTCATTTAGAAGCATAAAGTGAAAATAGCAGAATGCCTTTTAAAAATGGTGCTGCTAATAAGATGATTAGTATAATAGTTCATTTTAAGGGGATGTATCCAGTTGGGAGGAGAGACATGTTTTATTAACAGGAACACTCTGGCCTAAGAATTGATGCATCCCTGGAAGATGAGTATTTACAATGTGTACTGAGTGTGAGTAACCTGAAATGGGGAGTTAAATGATTAAAAGTGGTGACCATGCTCACTACTGGCAGACGGCAAATGGTTTAGCATAGCTGGATATCTGCCGATTCAGTCAAGTCAGCCAGGGATTATTTATAATGTCCCATTTTAGTACAATTTCCCCCAAATCAAAAAGCAAAGCAGGGAGTTCTGTTTATTTCTTACTTTGTTTGGGGTTTTTTTGGGGTGTGTGTGTATAAAATTTGGGGCAAGAAAAAGTCACAGGGAGCAACTGTTTGGCCAGTCTGTAATTAGAACCCACCAGACATCTGGAACCTCTGGAAAAATAAGATTCAGAGAATTTTAAGCATTGTAGTTCTGACAATGACAGAGAATTCATGTTTTGGTATATCGTTTTATTTCAAAGTTACTTAACTCTTCTGATCTTTCTCTTTCATTATACTGTATCACATTTTTTTTTTCTGACCACAAAGAACCCAACTGAAGAGTAGTTTTTGAGAGTTACTTTTGGAGGCAGCCTCATGTAACACCTGGCATTAATCCTGAGCATGCTGTTCTCTGATAAAGCAAAATTTTTTTCAGTATTGTATTTGGGCACTGACAGATTAACATTTTTTAGGCAGGTAGAAAGTGAGCATGCCTTAAGAACTACTTTACTTTTTAAAACCCTTCTGAATAGGAAAGAGTATTAAGGTATTCAATGGATTAACAACAAATACGACAGTCTCCTAAAAGACAAACTCTTACCAGTAAGAAAACTGGGTTCAAAATTATGACTGGGTTGCAACACTACATGTTTTGACTTGTTTCTAAATTTTATTTTGATTCTCCTCTGGATCAGTCCAGGAAAAAATTAAATAAAAAGAGAATCAGAGATCTAATATTTATTTTGTGTGATTCTACCCTCACCTCAATACCATTATATTATTCTGTCCAAGAAGGTCTGCCACACAAGTACCATTACACTTTGATTCCAGGAGAACCGTCCTGAAAAAACCCCGATATTATTCCATGGCTTTGAGAAGAAGGAAAAGCCAGGATGAGGGAACATGTTCGTTTTGTTACCTCCGCCAGTGAAAATTCTGGCTGCTCATCAGGACAGGCTATGAGGCTCTCTTGTCTAAGTGTATTGCAACAAGAACACAAACACTATTGCTCCAACCAAAGAAGTTAGTAGATTCTGGAGAATAAATCTGCCCACCTTGGCTACATTTCCTTTCAAATATTAGAGATACTACAGGACAAAAGTCCTAAAACAGCTTTCAGGATTACCATCATCTCTAATCTCAGGGTACAAATGATCCTCTAAACTGATGAAAAATAAGACCCAAAATCTACTCATTATTTTCTTTTAAACACACCAATTATTTCCTGAACATTCAAGCCAGTAAATACAGTTCATGCTTCCTCCTCATATGACCCAATACATGCAGCAGTCAAGTCCAACTGCTTTCAAGGGAGTTCTCAGAGACCAGTATCACCAAATTGCTCTTTAGGAAAGCCTCCTCCATTACAAAAATAGCAACTCTTGAAAAGTTGTTCGGCTCTATCTAAATTGTGTTATGTTTACAAATGTTTTAACTATAAAGATGGAATTTCCAATTGAAAAAGAACCTTATTTAGAAGAGATTGGATTTTTTTATAGTTATGCCAAATACAAGCTGTTCTATAATTTGTGAATCAGGCTGGAATAAAGTGAATCAAGACAGAAAAACATACAGACGTTACAATCCTAGAGAAAAATGCTGTAATTGGTCACACCAAAGATCCAAATGCCAGAGTATGTTTCTGCCAGTGACACCAACAGATGGCTTGGGGAAACTATGATGCTGTCCTCCATGACGATACATATATATTACAAAAACATACCCCTGACATCTTTATAATAAAGCACAACCACGATATTTTAAATAACTGATCTAAACTGCTTTGATTTTATTTTCATTTTTATTAAAGTAATTAGCCCCTATATAGGTAGCACTCAC
Source organism: Micronycteris hirsuta (assembly GCA_004026765.1). NCBI lineage: Eukaryota > Metazoa > Chordata > Mammalia > Chiroptera > Phyllostomidae > Micronycteris > Micronycteris hirsuta. The sequence continues at coordinate 252,208 of PVJI01000438.1, forward strand.
TGTGTAAAGTAGGACTGTCTTCTTTTTCTTCTTTTTTAATCCAAAAATTCCTCCTTCAAGCTTCAAGGGAATATACTCCCTAATTCTAATCATTAAAATTTTGATGAAAAAAAATCTTCGTGTACTTTTTTTTAATTTCCAGAATTCTCCCTTATTCTAATTTATCTATTGCATTTCCAGATTAGCCCGTATTTTTCTCATTTAATTTTAGATTATTTTAAAGGGTCAGCTTTGCTCTAATTACTTTTGAATAAATGTATTAAAAAATAAAGCATTCTATGAAAAAATGGATTTTTAATGGCATAAAATCTTATATCAACTTCTCATATCAGTTTTTATGCAAACTATATTGAAGTTTTTAAAAGTCAATAATCTAAAGTTGATTCAGAAGAGCAGGCATAAAGTTTATAAAGGCAAAGGATTTCCCACAGAAACATCTTATTTGGAGTTCTCTATTAAAGGATAAACTGAGAAGCACTCAGATGAAATTTAATTTACAAGGGTAAATAAATGACCCCAAAAGTTACTAGGCTCTTCATCACGTAGTTGTTAGAATAAAATGAACATCTCCAACAGTACTCCAAAACAAAATGACATCTAAGAGATTCTGGAAAGCTATGGATATTGGGCTTTTAGTTATCCTCTTTCACCTGAAGCTATAGCAGATTTATCTGTCCCCGTTGAAGCTTTTGGCTATTTTCACAAGACACCTGGGCATTCATTCACCAACACTGCAGCTATAAATGGGGGAGAACCATAGTAGACACTCTTTCATAGGGAAAACAGAGTCATTAAAAATGAAACTGTATTTTAGCTGTCATTAAAGACATACTAGAAAAGCAACCATACATTAAGGGAATAAGAAGTTTTATCATATTCTCTAAATGCAGTCAGTCCCAGGCCCACGGGTATCTTATCCAGGCCGAATAGCTAGCTGAAAGTTCACTTTCACCTCAAAGTGACAACTTATGATTAAGACAGAGCAAAAAAGTTTCAGATGCAGCATTTCTCCTGAAAGCCCTTTCAAACAAAACTCTTAGAACCATGCAAGTCACAGGAATAATCACTCATAACTAAGTCATTCATATTAACTCTAGCCCATGATAATCCCCTAATATGAGTTTACATCAACTCCCATCTGGATCACACACAACTTAACACTCAATTATATATATATGTGTGTGTGTGTGTGTGTGTGTATATATATATATATATATATATATATATTTAACACTTAATTTATATATATATATAGGTTTTATAATAATATCTTCTGTATTCTACCTAGTTAGACTATAAATCCTCAAGAGCAACGCCCAGGACTACTTCTTTTGTCCTATCCCCTGCACCCAGTGCCCAGTCAATGCCTAATAAGTGCTTGTCATTTGATTGGTAATTATCATTAGGAGTCCTTTGTCAGTGCAAGGAACTAATAACCCACTTCAAATGAACTCCCACTACCACCAAAGATTTTAAATCATAAAACATCATCTTGGGGTTAATGGTACATAAAACTGTTAAGAGACATTAGCATAGACAACCAACCATTACCCATTGCTTATAAGTCATCCTAGACTGATTTTCAAAGGAAGTTTAAAACAAATCCTAAATTTTCAAGATCAAGGAACTTTGAAATAAATCTAAAATTTCAACATATTTCCTAGTTATCACAAATTAAAGTGAAAAGGGCGAGAAAGCGGACAGAGTTAGAGAGAGGGGTCAAACTGCACTTTAGTGAAAATAGTAAAACTGCTGCTAAAACCTAATTCTGGGTTACTGTTTACTCCGAACCACTGTCGGCTGCACGAGTACTGGCATCTAAACCCTCTGCACTGACAGACTCACAGCTCTATCACAAATGTTGAGAAACCTCTAATTAACTTTCACTTGCCAAGAAAGATAGGGCTATTTTACAAAATGAAGCTGCCCAATGCAGACACGTGTTTGAGCTCCAGCTTTGCTACGTCTAAACTAAGAAATCCTAGATAGATATAGGATACAGTTCTTTTTTTTTTTTTAAGATTTTATTTATTTATTTTTAGAGAGAGGGGAGGGAGAGAAACAGCAATGTGTGATTGCCTCTCACATGGCCCCCACTGGGGACCTGGCCTGCAACCCAGGCATGTGCCCCAACTGGGAATCGAACCGGGACTGCTTGGTTCCCAGCCCGTGCTCAATCCACTGAGCTACACCAGCCAGGCAGGATACAGTTCTTTATAGCTTCCCAAAAGGGTTCTCCATTGACGACCACCTACTAAAAAAAAATTATTTTTAAATTAAAGCACTAAACCAGAAAATGCCCTGAAGCTAATGTTTAAAAATCCACTCTTTTCTATTTCATTCAAATAAATATAAAACTATTATTGACTATAATTTTAAAATAAAGATTTTTACTGTAGCAAATTCTAAGGCCAATTAAATATTTAGAAAATGACAGTCAAAAGTCTACTAATTTTATCGCAAGTACATTAATCTATGTATCTTTATCTGCATGAAAATAAAAAAAATCTATGATCTCAAAAATAGTGAAAAACTAATCACAAATATATTTCTTCCAAGCACAGAAGATCAAAATGTGTTAAACATAGTTTTTAAAAATTTCTGCCCTGGCTGGTGTGGCATAGTGGATTGAGCACCGGCCTGTGAAGTAAAGGGTCACTGGTTCAATTCCCAGTCAGGGCACATGCCTGGGTTGTGGGCCAGACCCCCAGGAGGGGGCATGCAAGAGGCAACCACACATTGATGTTTCTCTCCCTTTCTCCTTCCCTTCCCCTCTCTCTAAAAATAAATAAATAAAATATTTTACAAATTTCTAAAAATATTCAACAGGACAAGAACAAGTTTTAATATATCATATTTAAAATACACTGAAGTAGTTACAGATCATTTCCTATATCGTGAACTCTTGTTATCTCTATTTTAATTACTTCACAGATTTCAAAAGAGCCAAACTTGTAATTGCTTTTTAAACAAATATATATGTGCATATATGTTCCTATACACATATATACACATACATATATGTTTTTAAATTCTGGCATAATAAGTGGCTCTAAATGAATACCTATGAGATCCAACCGGCCATTTCAATACACTCTCTTTGGCTAGAAGCATTTATGGAAATTCCCAGCATTCTATGATGTTTTCCTAAAGCTATTAATTCTAAACTAAGAAAGACATTAACTTTCCAAAAAAGAATAAATCTTCCTAAGGCTCCACCCAAGAATGATCTTCAGCTGATTATGGAAACTTTCATGAAAGAACCTGTTTAAATAATTATACAGGCTTTTAATGATGTCAGATTAAACAGCTATCAAAATAAACCAAGTTACAAAAAATTAGAAACAAAACAGGACTAACACAACTGCAAATAAAAATCATAGAGAAGAGTCCATATCTCAAAAAGCAAGCTGAAATTTAATGAGATCTAATATCAAATAATAGAACTCTGCAGATAAATTAGGATGATAACACATAAAGAACTAGACACATATAAATTCCAAACATCTTGAGGAAATGTTTACACAATAAAAAAAGATCTGTCACAGATTCTATGTTGTTTATAGTAAAATTTTAAATCGCAGTTGAGTTTCTTGGTCAGCTGTACAAATTCAAATATAGAAAGAAATGTACTTTCATCTGTATAACCAGCACACTCAAGAGGCATTTTCCTATGGTACACGACTTTCGTAGAGATCCCATTATGAAGCACAATCACCACATATTTCCTAATTGGGTCACATTACCTAGAATATCCTATGAGGACAAACTGTTCTCTCTGAAGCAGAAGGGAGGACAAAACTATTTTTCTTGGAAAGGGAAGATATTTGCAGGGTAGCAAATATCTCACTATGTGCCTTCCTAAAATATTTTCTATCTCGAAGTGGTCTCACACACACATACAACAAACTAAAACAAAGCAAACAAAAACCAGCTATTTATTTGACTTCTCATTTAACTTTTTTCTCTTAATCCAATACAAGGTACACCGAATACTACAAAAATCGAACAGACAAAAATGTTAATTACTCATTCACTAAGCACCTGTTATGTGTAAGACACCGTGTCAGGAGTAAGTTACAGCCCACAGTCGCCTCATAGACTATATACGATCTAGAAAGGGAGGATATTACAGTATAAGGTAGTGTGGGTTAAAATTCACGTGAATGTCACAAACAGTGAACAGACAGGAATTTAGAAAAGGTACCACTCTAGATAATCAGGAAAGACTTCATGAAAAACCTACATACCAGCTGTATAAGAGACAGTGTGAAGAAGTTCTGGTTTGGGAATCAGAAAATCTAGATGCTCATCCTGTCTTTGTCATTAATCAGCTTGGTGGAACATATAACATGGAGGGACTTAGGTTTCTTTATCCATAAAATAACAATGATTTTCTAGGATCCCTTCCAGCTTTACTATCTATGGAAATGTATGGGCAACATTACCCATATATTATTGCCTTTTTAAAATCTTTAAGTTCACAAGTAACATAATTTTACTACAAAAACTCTAGCAATAAAATCAACATGGTAGTGCCCGGCTGGTGTAGCTCAGTGGATTGAGCACGGGCTGGGAACCAAAAGGTCCCGGTTCGATTCCCAGTTGGGGCACATGCCTGGGTTGCAGGCCAGATCCCCAGTGAGGGCCATGTGAGAGGCAACCATACATTGTTCTTTCTCCCTCCCTTCTCCTCTCTCTAAAAATAAATAAATAAAATCTTTAAAAAAAAAAAAAAAATCAACATGGTAGTTTCTCCTCAGCTCTAATTCCCTTTCCCAGAGGTAACAAAGTTATCAGTTTGACAAGCATCTTTCCAGAACTTCCAATGTATTTACATATAAGATTTCGGTATTTTTTAACATAAATGAAATAATACTGGAAATACTATTTTGCAACTGGCTTTTTTCACTTAGTTATGTCTTGGAAATTGCTTCACATACACACATAGAGGTCTATATCATTCTTTTTATCTACTCCAAGTTTATGGATGTTTTATCATTTATTTAGCCATTCCCTTACTGATGGGAATTCATATTATTTCTAACTTTTGGTTATTATAAACACTTTTGTCATTCTTGCTCACGCTTCTATGTGCATTAGAAGTTCAAGAGGGGAGTGGGGAGAAAAGAGTCAAGGAATTTGAGCCAAAAGTATAAAGGCAGAAAATATAGGGAAAGATTAAGAAGTCTGAACCAAGTCCATATTTTCAGCAAAAGAGGAAACAGGAGTCATAACAACATATAGGGACATACTTTTAGACCAAGAGTAGAAAGATATGGGTCCTAGCCCTTGGTTCAAAAACTAGTTCTGAGAGTAAAAAGTAGGATTCAGTAGTAAAATCCCAGGACGACACCCAATCCACTGAGCCACACCAGCCAAGGAGGAAAGCTACTCTGACTGTCCAAACAGTAAGGAAGAAAAACTCCAATATGCTGACCTACAGCTTTCTCTTCAGATTGTTTATAGACCAATATTTTAAATAAGCTAAGTCGTCCTTCCTTGGGGTTTTCTATAACATCGGTGTGCTTCTCCCCCCGGTGTGATACACCCTCGTCTACTGATCATGAGCACCTATTAAAATGACTAATTCAATCCAGCAGTATCCTACAACCACCACCACAAGGCTGGGTTTCCGGGGCCTGAGCAAATGTAAACTTGTCAGAGAATAGAAAAAAAAGCGACTAGGATTTAGCACGATGATGCTTACTTGTTACATTTCCTTGGGTCTATGCTTCTTAGGGCAAATTCTAGCTTTATACAAGTATTTACTATTTATCATTATAAAATAACTACTTATTGTAAAATAACCTTTTATCATAGTAGCTATAGCACCACATGTTATAATAATATTTATAAATTTTACAAAGTTCCAAAGTTTTAATGAGATAAGGTTCTAAGTTCATTTTTACAGCTACTTTCTTATTTTGCGTGTTTCTGGGGAGTGGGGGATGTTACATATATACATATTTATGTACATATTTATATCAAGGAAAATGCTTTGGAGACAACAGAATAATAAAGTTTCTAATATGCCTATAATTACCGAACTTAAAACATTCAGGATCTCTTTCCTGTGCTCCAGCAAAAACCAACATGTCAGGGTGGGAGTCTTATTACAACAAAAACAAGGGCAATGAAGAAGAACGAGAGAAGGTCCTTGAAGCAGAGGGAGAATATAAATATTCAGCAAGAGATAGTTTAATTTTGTTTTTGGTTGATGATTCTAGGATTGTACTTAAATCTCAGGGTGAAGATGAAATGACTCAATTTGACATGAGCATCCAGTGTATCCAGAGTGTATACACCTGTAAGATCATAAGCAGTGATCTTGACCGTGGTGTTCTGTGGTACCAAGAAGGACAAAACCTCAGTAAATTTCAAAAATATTTACATCTTACAGAAACTGGATAATCCAGGAGTTAAACAAATGCTAGAGCTTGCCCAGTTTAAGGGGCAGCAGGGGGAAAAAACATTCCCAAGACCTGACTGGCCATGGATGTGACTACATGAAGTGCTGTGGAATCAAGATGATCCATAGGTATCATGCTGCTCACCAACAAAGATGGCAAGGACATTGCCAAAGCCATCAGGGCCAGGGATTTCCATGACTCAGGTATCTTCCTTGACTTTATGCACCTGAAGAAACACAGGGGCTTTGACGCATCCTTATTTTAAAGATATCATCAGCACAGTAGAAGATGAGGACCAAAGGGTTCACTCTGAGGAACAGAGCAAGCTAGAAGATTGCTGAGGAAAGTTTGTGCCAAGGACACCAGAAAGCGAGCACTGGGCAGATTCAAATTTAAGCTCAACAAAGATAGTGTTCACTGTTGGCATTAAAATATGGTCCGGAAAGTTCTCAAACCTCTTCCAGTCAGGCTTATCAGGAAACAAATGAACCAGGAAAAACCAGGCTGCGGACATTTAATGTACATACAGGCAGTTTGCTTTTGCCTAGCGCCACCAAGAGATCTCAGATCTATGAGTCATCAGATTGTACTAGAGAAAGAGGAATGAGACAGCTAAAACAATTTGATAACCCAGGCTTGGTGCTCATCAGTTTCAAGTCCTTGAAAATGCAGAAGCACCATTACCTGAGACCCTCTCTATTTGGTATGCCCTGAGGAGTCCCTGGTTAATGGGAGCTCAACCTTGTTCAGTGTTCTACTCATGAAGTGTCTGGAGAAGGAGGTCATGGTAATGTGCAGATACACCCTCTGCCAGAATGTCCCCTTATTTTGTGATCCTCATGCCAGAGGAAGAGAAACTGAATGATCAGAAAATTCAGGTGGCTTTCCCCAGGCTTTCAGCTTGTCTTCTTACCTTATGCTGATGATAAATGGAAGGTGCCCTTTACTAAAAAAGTTATGGCAAACCCAGAGCAGGGAGACAAGATGAAGGCTATTGTTCAGAAGCTCTGCTTTAAATATAGAAGTGACAGCTTTGAGAACCCAGTGCTGCGGCAGCACTTCAGGAACCTGGAGGCCTTGGCTTTGAATTTGACAGAGCCCGAACAAGCAGTAGATCTGACATTGCCCAAGGTTGAAGCACTGGATAAAAGACTGGGTTACCTCGTGGATGTGCTTAAGGAAACCTACCACATTACAATCTTGAAGAGAAAGTTCTCAAGCAAAAATAAGATGACGAAGGTTCTGAAGGCCCAAGGCTGGAAATATCTGAAGAGGAACTGCAGGCCCATGTCAGCAAGGATGTGCTGGACAAGCTCACCGTGCCCATGCTGAAGGAAGCCTGTAAGGTGTGTAGGCTGAAGGGCAGGATGAGGAAGCGGGAGCTGATGGACATGCTCACCAAGCACGTCCAACACTGACCAGACACTGTACAACCAGCCACCTTTCCACTCTGTCGCCAGGCTGCCTGGTTTTGTTCTCAAGTTAAAAGTGTTTCTCCTGAGCCAGGAAGAGTCTGCCTGACAGAAGCCAGGACTTTACATTTATGAGATTTGCCATGGAGACAACATAACCCTCCCACTTTACTGAGCTTTATTCTCCTGTCTGAATAAAAAGCCCTAATTTTGTACTATTAAAAAAAAAAAAACAACATTCATAGAACTATAAAACTTTTCATGTAGGGAAGGAATTTGGAGGTCATCTAGGTCTCCTTCTTTTAAATAGCCAAGGAAAGCAAGGCCCTCAGAATTGAGATAACTTATTTGACATCCACAGTCTACCAGTAGGAGAGATGAAAAGAAAAATTATCTTCTGATTTCTGGTACAATTATCACATCAGTGTATTACATATCCCCAAAGAAGTCATCTGTGTTGATTCCAGGTATCTTTTTGACAAATTTAGCTCCTAAACCATGTATAGTATTAAAATCTACCTTTCTCCATTTGCTTTTCTCAAACTAATAACAAAAGTCAATTTACTTATGAGTTCATTAAGTTTCAACTTTTCTTGCTTTAGAAGATATGAATATAAGCAATATGTTACACATTTGTCCCAGGGCTGAATTATTTTCCAAGTAAATATGTCTTTAGGAACTGGTTAGCAAGTAACCGTATTAGGAAATTCTATTCGTATTACTGAATCCTCCTCTTTAGACTTGTGGTTTTTCACTAGTAACACCCATGGGACTTTCAAATTGCAGTATCTACTAGAATACATAGGAAAATATAAGAAGTTCGAAATAATTATCCTCTTCCTTGCAAAGGTAAAATATATGAAAAGGATCTGAATCTCTTCATTTTTAAAAGATAAATAAATGCAAAACACTAAAGAAGTCACTCAGTTAATAAAAAGATTTCTGACTGATACACCTCTTGGCATGCCTGAACTGCCAAAATTTATACCAAAACAGAAATTTCTTCAAATGAAGATGCTAGTTTAAGAAAAAGTGTTTGAATTGAATTTATTATTAAACCAATGTCTATCAGAACATTTATACTACAGTAACTACTATATGCAGCAAAGGAATTTAATAAAATACCACATTGCCTTAAAGTCTAGTAGCATTCTGCTCCTGTGAGCACCAGTATAAAAGGTATAGTCCGTTTTATGGATCAAACACAGTCCTCAAAATAAATTTTCATATACGACATCATACAAAATATATCAAGAAAATCTATTAATTAAACTATTCCTTTTTTAAATTACAAATTCATAGTTTGAGAGGAAGTGTTTTCTTAAGCAAGTTATAGCTGCACTGAGACATACACTTTGCAATTACTTGGATAAAAAGCTACTGTATCTTCACTATAATATTTTGAAGTCTGACTTATTTGTTTATTCCAGACATAATTTTAGAATCTGAGTGTCAAGTTATAATATTTCTGGGTTATTTTTAAGACTAATGATCTCATCTCTTCCCATGTATCAGCTGTAGAATTGATTTAAACTTTAGGAACTGGATAGCTGAAATTCTGAGAACACTTGGTTTCTAGAATGCAATCCTTGTCTGAGTCAGCCTCTGTCACCTTGCAGCCTGGGTCAGGAAGTAGAAAGCTTAGCCTTAATGAGCTATTTCTGACAAAGGTCAATATACAGACTGTGAATCTATCTAGACGCTACTGCAATGACTTCATTGCATAGGCTGCATTTTAGATGTGTAATTTCATCCTGGCTATGCTTCTTCTATTAACCATAAATTGTATCTTCAAAACCCACCCATTATTTCATCTCTATCTCATATAACATTCAATTCTAATGCTAACAGGTGCCTATTTCTGTACTCTAACAGCTATTTTTAGTTTGTCTACAGTTTTCAGCACTCCTACCCATATAAAAATAGTTAAAATATTCATTGACTTGCATATAAAAATTAATGTACCAATTACATCTAACAAATGATAGTACTCTTCATACTGTTTAATAATGTTAATTTCTATATTTATCCAGTTCTATAGCTTCATAAATATTCAAATTCTTTTAAATAAGTGTCTTATACTTCCTAATGTTTAGTTACTTTTTTAGTGTTTTATAGTTACACTTGAAAATGCAGTACTATAACTGGACTCATACTGTTCAAAAAGTACAAAGAATAAATTTTTCTTCTTTAAGATTTTTACGTAAATTAAAAATAAGGATGTCAGTTTTCCATCTTTAGACTAAAAAAGTAAAGTAGCCATTAATTTTATTTGCCAAATCAGAAAACCAGATCAGTAGTGATTTCTTGGCCTCTGGACAATGCTGTTTCCCCGTCCCCACACAATTACTCTTTTAAATTTTGTTGTTCAAGATCTAACAAATACAATCAAGCTATACTTTATTATATCCTAAGAGAAACTGGTACAATTACATTTGTTCAATATATGGTCTTAATTTTGTTAGATTTCATTATACACTAGAGGATCTTAAAAACCTTTAACTATATTCTTTTTATACACAGAGCTCAATCTTTCCTCATTATCAAGTAAACTACATTAGGTAGCAGCACCATGTATTATAAACTTATCTGTGATTAATTACATGTATTAGGTCATTGTAAAAAGTTGAGTCATTTGTCCAGTGCCATCAGACGATGATGACATCAGCACTTTTTAAGGGCTAATTATAAGGTTAGTGGACTTTTCAGGGCCTTTCCTCCAATCAATGGTGGCTGCTATGATAAATGGATGACCACAAAGTCGGTGAGCAACACTAACTTTGCCACCAGTTACCCATTTTAGTAAGTATGAAGTGATATCTTGTAGTTTTGATTTGCATTTTCCTAATGACTACTGATGTTGAACACCTTTTCATGTGCTTATTGGCCTTTTGTGTATTTTCTTTGGAGAAACATCTATTCAAATCCTTTGTCAGTTTTTATATTGGGTTGTCTTAGGAATCCAACTTCATTATGTTGCATGTAGATATCTAGTAGTGTCAGCACCATTTGTTGAAAATACATTGCACGTCTTAGCACCTTGTCGAAAATTAGCTGTCCCTAAATATAAGGGAGTATCTCTGGATTCTATTCCCTTGATTTATAAGTCTATTCTTAGGCCAATATCACATCTTGATTACAAAGATTTGTAGTAAGCTTTGAAATTGGGAAGGATGAGTATTCCAACTTTGTTCTTTTCAAGATTGTTTGGGCTATTTTGGATATCTTGCATTTTCATATAAATGTTAGAATCAATTGTCAATTGCTGCTAAAAAGGAAGCTGGGGTTGTGATTTGGCTTGCATTGAATCTGTACATCGATACGGGGAGTACTGCCATCTTAACAACATTAACTCTTCCAATCCGTAATCACAGATGTCTTCCTTAATTTCTTTAAACAGTGTTTTACAATTTTCAATGCACAAATCTTTCGCCACCTTGGTTAAATTTATTCCTATGTATTTTTGAATGCTAAAAATCTTTTGAATGCTGATAATCTTTGGGATGCTACTGTAAATGGAACTGTTTTCTTAAATTCATTTTCAGATTGTTCATTGCTGGTATATAGAAACACAACTGTTTCTGTGTCAGTCCTGAACCCGGCAACTTCGCTAAATTCGTGTATAAGCTCTAATAGTTTGTTGTGGGTTCCTTAGGATTTTCTATACACAAGACTGATATCTGCAAACAGAAACAGTTTTACTTATTTCCTTCAAATCTAGATGCCTTTTATTTCTTCCTCTTGCCTAACTGCCCTGGCTAAAACCTCCAGTACAACACTGAGGAGAAATCATGAGAGGAGACATCCTTGTCTTGTTCCCGATCTTAAGGAAAAGCAGTCAGTCTTTTACCACTGAGTACTATGTTAGCTGTAGGTTTTCATAAATGCCATTTACCAGGCTAAGGAAGTTACTATAAGGCATTTTCATACTGAGATATTTATCTCAGTAATAAACCAAGGCCAATAAAAGTGTTTGACTAAACTTTCCATAATTATCAGACCCGATCCAACACTGTAGACTTTTTTTTTTTTTAAGATTTTATTTATTTATTTTTTTTAGAGAGAGGGGAAGGGGGGGAGACAGAGAGGGAGAGAAACAGCAATGTATGGTTGCCCCTCACATGGCCCCCACTGGGGACCTGGCCTGCAACCCAGGCATGTGCCCTGACTGGGAATCGAACCGGGACCCTTTGGTTCTCAGCCCGCGCTCAATCCACTGAGCTATATCAGCCAGGGCCAACACTGTAGACTTTTGATCCAGCTACAGTTACACATATCAAACCTACACTCAAGGTTTAACCTCATAACTTGTTGTTAATACAAGTTCTGCCAAACCACTCTTGTACTGTTTTTCCCTCCTAATAAAACAAATGTGCATTTTTTTCTAGAATGTGCATACTGTACATAAAAGTATATGTTCTTTTTAAACGAATGTCATAGAAGCACCCAAAATATGCAGCTATAATCAGTTATGTTTCTCTTGCCAAGGAATCATAAATAGTCAGGTGATGTACTAAGAAACCACTGCCTTACCACCTGGTCACAAAGATTTATACACTGTTATAAGATAAGGTGGACTAAAACAATCACTTTCTCAAAATTTCCATGTCAACTGGGGACATGTAGATAATCTAGAAAAAAATATTATATTCATTATCATGTCCAAAGCATTGGGATAATTATAACTAATACATTAAAATTTCTAATATAAAAAAATAAAATTATTTTGACATTCCAGTCTCCAAGTGTATATAAATCTTTATTTCATAAAATGCTTACCATTTACAATTTATGGAATGAGAAAAGAATAAAGACTTCACAAGTAGAGCATAAACTCCATCAGGTAAAGTATTCCCCTTTACAGAATCATCTGTCTTTACACTACATAATATCCTAATGAACTGAAAGAATCAATCAGCCTCTTTAAAAAGGTTACTGACTCTTTTTATAAGCAAGAATAAGTCCTGCATAGTAAAAATCCTTTAAGATGTTCCCACTTACCAAGTTTTTACATACAATTTACATTTTAAGAATTCATTAAATTTTCCATTTACTTCATATGAAACTATTTTATTATAATGTCTGTTACACTCTCATGAGTATTTTATATATATGGCATTTTTCACCTAAGTCATTATAATTCAATAACATATCATTGGTTATAAATATACTCAATAGTATATAGAATCAGTTTGTCACTCAATGAATATTTACTAAATGACTGCTATATACTAAGGGTACATAAGACAAAATCCCTGCCCCCCTGAAACTTACAGTCTAGTGAAAGAAGTCAGGTAATTCAAACAAATAATTCAGAAATAAATGTTAAGGTGACAGAAAAGACAATGGGATAGAGTGACTGGAAGGCAACTACTATACTCTAAAAAGATGACCTGAGAACTGAGAACTAAATAACGATGACGAGTTACAGCAGGGACTTTCTAAGCAAAAGAAAGAACAAGTGCAAAAGCCCAAGATGAAAATGAACATGGTGGCCCTGGCTGGTGTAGCTCAGTGGATTGAGCGCGGGCTGGGAACCAAAGGGTCCCAGTTCGATTCCCAGTCAGGGCACATGCCTGGGTTGCAGGCCGGGTCCCCAGCGAGGGCCATGTGAGGAGCAACCATACACTGCTGTTTCTCTCCCTCTCTGTCTCCCTCCTTTCCCCTCTCTCTAAAAATAAAATAAAATAAGATCTTTAAAAAAAAAAGAAAATGAACATGGTGTATTTGGGGTGGCGGGGGGGGGGGGAGAGAAAGCAGTGTCAGCTGGACCAAAGGAGATCAGGGATAGAGTGACAGAACTCTGTAGGCCACAGATTTTATCTAATTGCAATGGGAAGCCAGTGGAAGATTATAAACAAAAATGATAGGATATAATATATCCTTTGAGAAGATCACTGTTGCTATGTGAAACATGAGGATGAATAAATAGTAGCAGTTGATGGAGAACCATGTTCTTTCTTTATATGGTTTCTTAGTCCTCTCTCTTCCTTTCTGTTCCCATTTCCATCACCTGACTGCTGATTCTTATATCCTTCTACCACATGGGCTACTTCAATAATATCCAAACTAGAATCTCTCCTTCTACAACTAGACTGTACAAGTTCTGTCCAGGAAAAGTAAAGCCATTGTTTTTTTTTTTTCCTTTTTTTAACTATATTTTATTGATTATGCTGTTACAGTTGTCCCCCTTTCCCCCCTTATTGCCCCCCACTCCCTTACCCCCCCTTGCCCCACCCTTTAGTTTTGTCCATAGGTCATACACGTAAGTCCTTCTGCTGCTGCACTTCCTATACTATTCTAACCTCCCCCTGTCTGTTGTCTACCTCCCATTTATGCTACTTGTTCTGTGCCCCATTCCCACCCTCTCCCCCTACCACTCCCCTGTTGATATTCCTCCATACCTCATATAACTCCCTTCAACATTTCATACAATAAAGGCTGGGTGGTGATGAACTTCTTTAACTTGACCTT
>PVJI01000439.1:0-266368 GCA_004026765.1 Micronycteris hirsuta
AAGAAAGCAGCCGCCTGGAGGAGGGCCTTCAGCAGAACGCAACCACGCCGGCGCCTTGAACTTCCCAGCCTCCAGAACAGTGAACAATACATTTCTGGGGTATTTTGTTCTAGCAACTCAAATAGACTAAGACACAGCCTGAAGGTCCACTGACAGAAGAATGGCTTAATAAACTCCGGTTTCTCCTCACAGTGGAACACTGTGCGGTCATTTACAGGCCTGCGGGGGAGCCAGAGGAAGGCAGAGAATGTGCCAAGACGCGGTCACGTGTCCACAACACTCGGGAAAACCCGGGCCACATACCCTCATCCACAGAAAAGCAGAGCAAAACAGGACAGAATCCTAAAGCAGCCTGCCAAATGTTCTATACATGTATGAAAACATGTAGGAGATAGGTTTCAGAATTTGTCTTATTTAACAGAGGGATCACTAGGGGGAAGCAGAGACGGCAAGAGAATTTTTCACAATGGGAACATATGAGAACAGATTCCAGAATTATCTGTGCAATTTAAAACTGGTTTTAAAAAGAGACTGATAAATTCAGTCACTCCTACATTCAGTCAGTGAACTGAACTTGCATCTGCTGCCTTTGTGCTGGAGAAGCGTGAAGAGTGCTGAGAAATCAAGGTGCCCGGTGCCGCGGAGAGGGAGTAGAAGAGCACACAGCTTGGTGTGGGAGGTTGAGGAGGCGTCTCTAAGGAGGCAGCCTGTTAGAGCTGAGAACTGCAGAGGCCTTATCCGATGGAGGCAGGTTCGGGCGAGGCCGCAGCCAGGGCAAAGGCCCTGAGGCGAGAGTGCTCGGGTGTGAGGGACAGGAGGAGGCTGGCTTGTGGGTCTGGGAGGCAGTGGGTAAGGAGAGGATGGAGGCCAATGAGGGCAGAGGAGTGGGTAGGGGCCAGACCACATAGTGCCTGCGGGTGGTGGGGATTTGATTCCGGGTGCAGTGGGAGCTCTAGGAGCGATTTAAGCATGGAAGGGACAGCATCTGATTTAAATTTATAGACCTCGTTATAGTTTCCCTTCCAAATTCACGTTCACCCAGAACCTCAGAATGAGACCTTATTTGGATACGGGGGTTTTGCAGATCTACAAGCCAAGGGACACAAGGGATTGCTGGCAGCCAGCACAGGTCAGGAGAGAGGTGGGGACAGATTCTCCCTCAGAGCCTCAGGAAGGAACAAACTTGCCGACACTTTCACTTTGGACTTCTAGCTTCCGGCACTGGGAGAGAACAAATTTCTGTTGTCCTAAGCCACCAGGTTTATGGTTTTGTTAAAGCAACTGCAGGAAACTAATATAGAAACAGACTGCTTGGGGTGGGCAGTCAGGGCTGGGGTAGAGGTGGCAGGAGGAATGCCAGGGACTTGGCCACAGCAGGGTCCTGATAGGAGGTGGTAGGGGCCTGGGTGGGGAGAAGTGGGCAGATATCCACAAAATGAGTTTCAGAAGCAGAATTATGGGATCTGTTAAATGTAGGTACTTTGCTCTGTGGCTTAGGCATGGTGAGTGCTCAGCCCACAGAGGCCAACGTCAGCACACTTGGCTTGCTCGACACCAGCCCGGTGGGGGGGGGACCCCTGCTCACACCCACCCCATGGTGCCCTACCTGCCGGCATCCTGCGAGATGGTCACTGACACATCCAGGCCCAACGTAGTGACCCTCTCACACACAGCGTCCATGTCGATGATGGAGTCAATGCTTTCAGGCCCATCTTCCACGCAGCACTGGGAGCCAGGGCAAAAGCGGCAGTTGTCCAGTCCTTTGTAGCCCTTGTTGTGGCCGCACTTTTCCAGTGTGACTGTGGTGGCCATGCCCGACACACCCACATGCACCACTAGCTGCAGAGAGATAGGCAGGACTTTACAGGGTCTGTCCATAGGATGAGGAGACCCCTCAAGTCAAGGAGAGGGTGGCATTCTCATTAGACTCTACCTGGGGTGACACTGTTTCTGACCTCTTGCTGCTGGAACAGACCCTATAGGCACTATTGCAGAAAGGCATGCCAAGTAAAACATGCAAGAATGTGAAACACGCAAGATGTTTACTGCAGCTTTCTTTTTCTTTTTACTTAAAAAAAATTGTTGATTTTTTTTCTTTAAGAGAAAGAAACACTGGCCCTGGCTAGTGTGGCTCAGTGTATTGAGTGCTGGCCTGCGAACCAAAAGGTCCTGGTTCGATTCCCAGTCAGAGCACATGCCTGTGTTGTGGGCCAGGTCCCTAGTAGGGAGTGTGTGAGAGGCAACCACACATTGCTGTTTCTCTCCCTCTCTTTCTCCCTCCCTTCCCCTCTGTCTAAAAATAAATAAATAAAATCTTTAAAAAAAGAGAGAAACATTGGTTTGCTGTTCCACTTATTTATGCATGAATTGGTTGATTTTTGTACGTGCCCTGACTGGGGATTGAACCCACAAACTTGGTGAATTGGGATATGACACCCCAACCAATTGAGTAACCTAGCCAGAGCCGCTGCCCCTTTTAATACAATCAAGTACTGGAAACAACATAATTAGCCATTCGTGGGGGTTGGCTAAATAAATCATGAACTACTATGTAGCTGTTAAAATGCCCAAAGCAGTTCAATAAGGAATGATCTTCAAGACATATTGCCAGCCCTGCTGGTGTGGCTCAGTGGATTGAACACTGGCCTGTGAACCAAAGGTTTGCCAGTTTGATTCCCAGTCAGGGCACATGCCTGGGTTGCAGGCCATGTCCCCAGTAGGAGGTGTCCAAGAGGCAACCACACATTGGTGTTTCTCTCCCTCTCTGTCTCCATCCCTTCCCCTCTCTCTAAAAATAAATAAACAAAATAATATATTTTATTTTATCTATTTTTTTTATTTTTAGAGAGAGGGGAAGGGAGGGAGAAAGAGAGGGAGAGAAACACCAATGTGTGGTTGCCTCCCACATGGCCCTCACTGGGGAACTGGCCCGCAACCCAGGCATGTGCCCTGACTGGGAATCGAACTGGGACCCTTTGGTTCTCAGCCTGTGCTCAATCCACTAAGCTATGCCAGCCAGGGCGAAATAAATAAAATATTTTTTAAAAAAGACATATTTCCAAATGCAAAAGGCAAGGTATAACTTCTAGGAATCTAGCCTAAAAATAACCGAAGATGTAATAATCTCTCAATGGTCACTTCAGTGTTATTTATAAAAAAGAGAACGTGGAAATGAGTGGCATGCCCAATAATAAGAGGATGGTTATATTAATTACTAAAAATTACCCATCAATTAAAATAATGTTTAGGGAGAATTTTTAAGAACCAAGGTGATTAAATGCTCATGATAAAATATTTATAAAAAGTAGGACATTAAATTGAATAGTTTCACTTCAACTACCAATTATTGGCCTGGGTACTTATATACAGAAGGGGCACTGTAAGAAAATAAGTGTACATTTAAAATATAGGTAGCCACGGGTCACATGTGGCTCCTGAGCACTTGACATGTGGCTGGTGCAAGTGAGATGTCCAGTCGAGTGTAAAACATACCAGATTTTGGAGATTGGGCACAAAAAGATGTAAAATGTCTCAGTAGCCATTTTTTAAAATGTTGATTACATGTGATCAAAGCAACAAAGCCGCACAAGTCATCCTGGTTGGGGGCACCCATCTGCAGGTCCGGATGAGGAAGCAGCACCTGCCTTGGCCCCACTCACCTGTGGGCTGTGCTTCTCCCACAGGGCGGGGATGAGCCTCTGAACTGTCTTGTACTCGACTGGAATCTCATAGACGTGCAGGTCCACGCTGTCGCCAAGCCCCAGCTTCTCCAGCTCCTAAAACCATGAGGAGAGGGAGTGTTGTGGCATTAGGTGAGGGCTGCAGGGACAATGTGTCCCCTGGGGATAAACTGATCCATCCTCAAAAAACAGCAGAGTCTCCTGACTCTGGGCGGAGTGGGTAGGCAAGCGCGCTGGTCCTCCCCAGAGCTCCTTCCTCAGCCCCTTCCCCACCCACTCTCCTCAAACTCTATCTACATGTCCATGAGCGGCAGGGGTGTGATGCTGGGGCCCTTGAAGCTAGCTTCTGGGGTTTGAGCCCAGCCTGTGCGACCTTGGGTATGTTACTTAAGCTCTCTCAGTCTGTTTCCTCATCCGTAAAATTCAGATAAAAAGTACTTACCTCACAAAGTGGTTATTAAGAATAAAATGCACACTAAGCGTTCCAAGCAATGCTTAAATAATGTCACTACTGTTTCAGCGATTACACTTTTCCCTGTTACACTCAATAAGAATTTCTTACAGACTTGGTGCACGGCGCACAGTAGAACCCCAGTACACACTTACAGAGCCCCCCGACCCTCACGGAGCCTCTGATCATCTTGGGCATGAGGTGGTTTAAGAACGTCATGAATCATACACAGAAATGGGCTGTGGGTAATCGCGTGCACCTTTCTGGGGGAATACTGATGCTCTCCACCAAGGATCCAGCTATTCACTCCTTCCGGGCAGAGCCGACCACCTGGCTGGCCCAAGGCTGGGCGCACCGCAGGCCCAGAACCAGATGTGACTTACTGCAGGAACAGTGATCCTGCCAGCCTGGCACCCAGAGGTAGGCAGAGATATTTGGGGATGAAGATTTCTTTCAGCTCAGTATGAAAATCTGGGCATTCTTCAGAGTAAAATTAATACTCCAAATAATGATGACCAGCAGGGCTGTTTCACATTATTCTCAGATGTCAGGCAGTGGTTTGAAAACGCTACCACTGGTGGACAGTACCCAGGTGAGGCATTTGCACGACTGGCCTCACTATTGCAGAGGCTTCAGGATTTCCTTATCCGGTTGCCTTGACTTTGCTACCCATGTGGTCCCAACTGCACACCCAGTCACCGCAGTTTATGCTGGACAGTGTCTGACGCCTGGAAAGCAGGTCCCTCCTCAATGATAGACAATTCCATATTGCTCCCAAAGAGGATGTATCAGGTCACCTGGAAATATGGGCACCTGGAGGATAGGTGGGGCATGATGGGAGCATGACTGTGTGTGTGTGGGAGTCTCAGGTGCCAACACCAAGAACTGAATCCCATCCCTCTCGCCTCGCTCCCTGACATGGCAGACCAGGAAGGACTCTTAGACAAATCCCATGGCCAGACAGATGGCTGGGGATGGGGGTGAGGGGGCTATGCTTTGTGTGAAATTGGTTTGAAAACATTAAAATATACTAAAGAGAAACTTTGTAAAATATTTTATTTTTCCCACAGTCAGTTTTCTTGGTTATTCATATTTTTATTCTTTGTGTTCCCTTTCCATTTAAGTCTCACCTTCTCAGTCTGCGCAGTGGGATCAGGGAAGACACTCTTTCAAGGCTTTGCAGACTCAGAGACAAAGCAGGCGCACGCTCGCCAGCACGCAATCGCGCTCCTACCTGATTGCATTGCTTTTCACCCGGTCAAGCCCCTGAGAAGCCCTGGAGGTTTTAGATCTGCGATCACCATTTCAGCTCCCCAGTTTCACAACCATTTACCCAGCTTCTGCACACTGGAGTGATTACTGTGGCCACACAAACACGGACAGACCACCATTTGCTTGAAGTTTCCTGGATACACCTGAGTTTTGTTTGGCAAATTGATTTGGAAGAGGGCACTGGAAAAATGAGTGCCCCAAGCAAGGGCAAAGGTCAGAGTCTGAGAACTCGGGCAAAACTGACAGTGGGAACACAAATTGTAGACCTTTCTGACTGATACTGGAGTGACACATTCCATGGTCAATAGACTAACTGAACTGTAACTGAAATCTCTGGAAGTCCTGAAAGCCCGTTTTTCCTGAAGCCATTAGAATGTGCTGTGGGAGATACGGTTTTTCTCTTTCCAGTTGTCAAACTGGTGCTCAAATTGCTTTCTCTCCAGAAGAACAACAGCTCCACCTACAGGTCCCTCCAGAACAAGCCTGGCAGTTCCTTATGAAACAGTGGGAAGAAGGAAAAAAAGCAACCCTGGCCAGAAGAAATTGAGAATCAGAAAAACTCCATTGTGTGGGCAGCTGGAAGGCCAGGGAGGACTAAGAGAGCCTCCCCTGCTAGAGCTGACCTCAAACCAGGGAGAGCGACTCCCCGTAAGCGGCAGCATCCCTTGTGAAAACAGACCCTCGAAGGAATACGCCCAATAATTCAGATGTCTCAGGACTACGGACTCATTTGGCCCGGCTGCTCTCTGTACAAGATTTATGGGCCATAAACGACATTGTACAGAACAGTAGACCCAGGGATTTCAAAGATGCTTTTGCATTACGGTTGACCAAGACTCTCAACAATTGTTTGCTTTTGAATGGCAGGACCTGGGATCCAGGGCCAAGACTCAGAACTGCTGAACAGTTTTAGCACAAGAGTTCAAGAACTCTTCGATGATTTTTAGGGAGACCTTGAGCCAGGACTTGAAAGGTCTAAAGCTAGAAGAAGGAACTCTGTTATGTATCATTTAACTAATACTATAGCTATCCTGAACCATTTGGCATCTTTTTGTTTTGTTTTGTTTTGCTTTTTGAGAAGGGAAGGGAGGGAGAATGAGATGGAAAGAAACATCAATGTGTGGTTGCCTCTCACGTGCCCCGACACTGGGGACCTGGCCCACAACCCAGGCATGTGCCCTGACTGGGAATTGAATCCGCAACCCCTCGGCTCACCGGCTGGTGCTCAGTCCACTGAGCCACACCAGCCAGGGCCCATTTGGCATCTTGTGGATATAAAATACCAGCACAGAAAACCCTGCAGGGTTTGGATGCCACTAACCTCCTTGCCCTCCTCTCCCTTCATCTCCCTTCTGCTCAGTCCCCTCCAGCATGAGGTCTCCCACATACCAGGCACAATCCTGCCTCAGAGCCTTTGCACTGTCTGTTCCCTCTGAAGGGAATGCTCTTTTCCCTCACTTTCTGGTTAGCTGACCCCTCCTTAGCCTTCACATTTCAGTTGGTTTCCCATCCTGAGAAGACTTCTGGAAGCCCAGCTCCTTTTGCACAATCTCTTAGGCTGAGAGCGCGTCCTTGCCACTGCACAGGACACACGCTCAGGAGGTGCTTCTGAGTGTCGGCTGAACAACAGAGCAGCTCCAGCTGGGACTGAGAACAAGCACAGACCTGGCTGACCCTGCAAATGTGCTGGGCCCTCCTGAGGGTGCCTCACCTTCCTCAACAGTAAATGGGGTTTGGATTAGCTGCTAGCTGGGACCCTCTTTCCTTTTCATCCTTTCCTCCATTTAAAAGTAGCTCCTCACTACTCGCGATCTCCAAATAATAGAGACAGTCTGATGGGGGACTCAAGAGTTGGAAACATTTAGTTTAGGTAATAGCTAATAAGCTTAGTGATCAATGCATGTAAACAATACTGTTCCAGGAACTGAAGGTTTGACCCACCTTGACTCCAGGAGACCGCAAACAGTCCCGCCTTAGTGCCCCAGGAGGACTTCAAGCAATTGCGCTCCAGGGAGAGATGACCACCGCCCAGGGCACAGATGAAAGAACGCTGTGGCTTTTATCTGATTAACTTTTTCCCTGAATTCCAAACCCCTTACCTACATTTCTTCTCCTTATAAAAAGGGTTGGTTTAAAATGGAATTTAAGACGGTCTGTTTGGGTACAAACCCACCATCTTCTCAGATCCCCTGCCATCTGAATAAAGCGCCCATAAAGATCTGATCCCTGTCTCGCTGGCTTTTCTGGTTTCAAGTCCAAGTGTCCATCAATGGATGAAAGGATAAATAAACAAAATGTGGGCTACCCACACAGTGAAATATTATGCAGCCATAAAAAGAAATGAAGCACCGACACAGGCTGCCACGTGAGGGAGAGAAGCCAACACCGAAAGCCGTGCAGTGTGTGGTTCCAGCTGTGTGGGATGCACAGAACGTGCTCGGGAACAGAAAACCGATGAGTGGTTGCCAGGGGCAGGGGGAGGGTGAGACTGCTGGGGGCGGGGGGGTGTTTCCTTTGGGGTGATAGAAATGTCCAGAACGAGACAGAGGTAGTAGTTATACAACACTGTAAATGTGCTAAATGCCACTGAATTGTACACTTTAAATGGTTAATTCTATGTTATATAAATTTAATCTCAATTGAAAAAATGTAGCCTTTCATTGCACCGATGGTGGAACGTAGGAGTCAGGGAGTAGCTCCCAGAGCTGGATGGCTAGATTTGTTCCTCCCCCACTCACTGGCTGGGTGACCTTGGGCACATCAGCCACCCTCTCTGTGCTTTAGTACCAACCTCTGTAAATGGGATTAACAGTAACACCCATTTCACACGGAGAAAGACAGGAAACAATACACAGGAAAGGCACTGAGCGAGCGTAAGAAAGGCTCAAAACACATGGACTTAAACTATATTCAACTTTTCTGGCTAAAAAGGAGCCATGGAAATCAGATTTACCCTCCTGTCTGGAACAGGTAAAAAAAAAATAGACAAAATATGTGAAATGACAGTTTTCAGACAGTTAGTTCAGTCAAAGCTGAGGGTAAGAAGGCTACAACCTGCAGGGTGGAGCCCCGATAGTTGGGGGAGACGGAGCAAGAGGGAAGAGAGAGGCAGGGGTATTTAGAAGAAGAGACAAAGGGGAGTGGATGGGGAAGAGGGGGGCGGAGAAGGGAGGGAGGGAGCGAGGATGGGGGAGGGAGGGAGAGAAACCTTGAGATCCAAAGATCTGTTGGACTGATGGGCATAGACTCCTGCTGAGGCCAGAGAGAACAGACAGAGCTACTGGAAAGAATCAGAGGGACCAATGCTCACAGCTCACATGGTCTTAAAATACCTGGTGTTCCCACCAGCTGGAATGGAAAAACTTCATGAGGAAGCGAGGGGAAATTAGCCCTGTGAATAAAGACTGCTCTGGTCCCAAGTAACAAAATTGAACAGCAAGCCTGGAAAGGATGACTGTTTCCAGTAACTTAATTGTATCCTAGAACAAAGCTCAAGAGCATTTAGAGGAAATACAAAAGTATCCAGCATGCCACAAGGTGAAATTCAGTGTCTGTCATCTAGCTGAAACTTATCAGGCATGCCAAGACAGAAAACTACCACCCAGAGTGAGGACAAAAATCGGTCAACAGAAACAGGCCCAGCAATAACACAAATGGTAAATTAATAGATAGGACATTAATATATATAGGAATATACATATATGTATGTATTTATTTTAAAGCTAGACATATCAAGTTTGAAGCCACCTCATTCCAAGAACAGGTCCCATCCCCACATTTCAGAGGTAAGTTACTCTTAAGGGCAGACACGTCCATGCAGACTTACACACACCCGAGAAAACGCGTAGTAGTATCTAATTTTACATCAATTGTATCCTTTGGCAATTGTGTTTTCTCCACTGAGCAGATGGTTTTGGGTATCTAACTGCATTGTTGATCCTGTTCCTTCCATTTTCTCTCCTGCATAATATTCCACCTTGGAAACTGCCATCAATTTAAACATTCCCCTACGCTGGAATATTTAAGTGGATTCCGATTTTCAATGGTAAGCTATGCTGTAAAAAACATCCTTGGGTATATTTCTCGTGTAATGTGTAACACATAAAAAGTAAGAAGGGGCCTTGCTGCAGTACACGATCAATACCTATTTACCAGCAAGTGATACCATCAAATCAAAGCTGCTTTCTGACAGCAGACTTGGTGCATCCTCGAGATGGGGGTAGAGGGGAGACTTCAGGGGTTATAAATGAATCTACCCCTATCCCCAAGAGGAGACCCACTGAGCTATTTTCTACCTTAAAAACAAATTCAATGACACCAAAAGCACAGATAATTTTTTTTAAACAGAGAAATTATACTCCATAATTTTTTTAAAAAAAACTTCTGTGAAAAGGACACAATCACCAGAGTGAAAACAAAAATCATGGAATGAGAGCAAATATTTGCAAATCACGTATCTGTCAAGGGATCAATATCTAGAATATATAAAGAACACCTACAACTCAATAATCACAACAACAAAGCTAACCCAATTCTAAAGCAGGCAGAGGACATGAACAGACATTTCTCCAAAGATACACAAATGACCGATAATGTACACATGAAAAGATGCTCAGCATGATTAGTCATTAGGGAAATGAAAATCAAAAGCACAATGAGATACCACCTCACATCCATCAGGACAGTTTTTTCTTTCTCTCTTTCTCTTTTTTAAAGGAAAGTAAGTGTTGGTGAGGACGCGGAGAAACTGGAACCCCTGCGCACCGCGATGTGTGATGGGGATATAAAATGGGCAGCCCCTGTGGAAAACAGTATGGCCATTCCTCAAAAAAATATTTTTAAAGGTTTTATTGTATTCTCATTTGAGAGAGAGGGGCAGGGAGAGAGACAGAGAAACTTCTATGCAGAAGAGAAACACCAATCGGCTGCCTCGGAGCCTGCAACCTACACATGACCCTGACTGGGAATTGAACCGGCGACCCTTTGGTTATGGTGCGACACTCCAACCAAGCCATGCCAGCCAGGGCTGATCCTCAGAAATATTAAACACATCTCTAAAAGAACTGAAAAAGACTTCAACAGACATGTGCACACCTACGTTCACAGCAGCATTACTCACAATGGCCAGAAAGTGAAAACAAAACATAATCCATCAACTAATGACAGGACACACAACATGTGGGCTATATGCACAATAGAATATTATTCAGCCTTAAAAAGGAAGGAAGTTCTGGGAAGCATTTGAAATCTTGCTCCCTGATATCTGTTGTCAGTTTGGCTGAAGTAAACTCTTATAAAAATTCTCTTAAAAACGAAAAAGAAATGCAGACACATGTTACAACATGGGTGAACCTCAAAAACACGCTCAGTGAACTAAGCCAGTCACCAACACACAAATACTACACGGTTCCACTCACGGGAGGTCCGGGAGGAGTCAGCTCCCAGAGACAGAAAGCACGGGGGGGGGGGGGGGGGGGGGGGGGGGGGGGGGGGGGGGGGGGGGGGGGGGGGGGGGAACAGGGGCGGGGCGCGGGGCGGGGCGAGTGTTGAGCGGGGACAGTTTCATTGGGGAGGTGAGACGTTCTGCAGAGGGAGGGCGGTGATGGTCGCACAACAGTTCGAATGTGCTTAATGCCAGTGAATTGTACACTTAAAAATGGTCGAGAGGTAAATTTTCCATTTACCTCTTTTATATACTTTATCACAATACAAATGGCTTAGACCCACCCTTCTTGAGAGAGGAAAAAGTCTGCGATGATTTGTGACCCAGCTGCCAGGGGACTGAGTGCTGGGGGGGACAGTCATGCTCTCCCCCCGCACCTGCGCCCATGCAGACACTCAAAGTACAAACACCTGCTCTTAAGGCAAACCTAAATATAGCAACAAGCGCCAGCAGCTTGAGCAGCTGGAAGGCCAGTGGAGACTTGGGCACAAACTGGCCACGTTGTCTAAGCCGCCGCGCACCTCCTGCGGTGTCTTCTGGATCGTGAAAACAAAAATCAGACTGCGTTGTCTTCCAGCAAGGCAATTAGATATTTATGATTATACTAAGTTAAACTTTTACTTTGGGGACGTTTTGAAATTTTTTAATTTTTATCAATTATTGTAAATTAATGTGCCTTTTCAAGTTCTAATTATAACCAAGTTCTGAGCAAAAATGAAAATAAAACATTAGCCATCAAACAAAATGGCTTTGAAGTCAAGAAAAATTTTAAATTATATTTATCTTCTTCTCTCTTTCTCTACAGAAAGAAAATTCTGGAACTCTGGGCATGAAAAGACTTCTTTGCACTATTCTTATAACTTGTCAAAAAAGTTTTTTTAGTTGAAAGGGGATGAAGATGGTGGCTTCCTCTCCCCTCCCCCTCCCCCGGAGCTGGGAGGAGGCGTCTGCAGGGAAGGCTCTGACTCAGCCTAGGTAAGTCACCTCAGCATCCACACACACACACACACACACACACACACACACACACACACACACGCCCGCCCGCCCCGTTCTTACCCCCTACTCAAAGTCTTCCTGCCCCGTGCTGTCTTCCTGTGACCCTGGCAGCCTTTTCTGGCAACAGAAAATAGGTTGAAAGGCCAGAAATGAAAAGAACCCATCTCTCAGGCTGAGTGAGGATTTAAAAGGACTGTGCTTATTTGTTCAGAGTTTCAGTTGGGAAGTTGTCCCCAAAGTGAGCCCTTCACAGGCCCAAGCAAGTTGATTTGGGGGCATTACCTCTGAGAGCAGAGAGAGATGAAGGAAGCTGCTAATCTGATTAGTGACCCACCCCAGGAACCCTCTCTGGGGAAGGGCAACCGTCCCAGTGGCCGCGGTGACACGGGATGTGCCACTGCGGAAGCTGGGCTTCCGCGGCAGACCGTCCCTGCAAACCCTCTCTGCCCTCTTCCCCAGCATCAGCCCGGTAGCCCTTTGCCCATGTCATCTTAGTGGTAGGAAATGAGCCGGGAGCCACAGAATGAGTCACCAGCTTGACCTAACCTTTGCTCCTCGTGTCCGGGTGCCCACCTAGCCCCTCTCCAACTGGGGGAAAAAATCTAAACTATGAAAACCACCATCAAAGAACACGCACACACCTCATAGCCAGCAGCCCCACAGGGAGGTAGTCACCTATTTGCAAAAGACCCTGACAGGAGCGTCACTGCTGCTTTATTCTTAGGGAGCACCCTGACTGGTGGTTCAGTTGGTTGGGTGTAGTCCAGCAAACTGAAAGGTCACAGGTTCGATTCCCAGTCAGGGCACATGCCTGGGTTGTAGGTTTGGTGCCCAGTCGGGATGCATATGAGAGGCAAGAGGCAAGCAATCGATGTTTGTCTCCCTCTCTTTCTTTCTCCCTTTCCTGCTCTCTCTTAAAAAAAAAAAAAAAAATATATATATATATATATATATATTTATTATATATGTATATATAATATATATATTCTTAGGGAGCAAAACTTGAAGCCCCCAATGCCAATGCCAATGGGAGGAGGGGGTGAGTCAGGAAAAGAGCAAGTTGCCCGCTTCACCAAAGCAGGCTAAGCGAAAGCAACTGGCACGCTCGGGTACAGAGGCTGCGCCCTACCTCCCAGAACTCCTCTCTGCTGACTAACTCCGGATGGCAGCTGTCCCTGGGGCAGGATGGGAAGGCAGGGGGAACTCTCTGGGTGGAGAGCAATGTCCTCTATCTTGCTCAAGGTATTGGAGACATAGGCATAAATATTTTTCTCCAAAGTGAAGGGGCCAATGAAGATCAGTACGTGTGGCTTTATGCAAATTATTCCCCAATTTTAAAAAGGGCAATAGAGCAGCTGTGAAGTTCGTCTGAAGTTGTGAAAAGTGGGTGGCCGTAATCTCACTCAATTCTTTGCCTCTGAACACTTTCTGTTCCAGTGGACCAGCTGGTTCTCCCGGGGGGCTGGCAGCATACCCCGAGTCCCACAGCAATGTGCAGAGAGCCACGAGCACACACCGTGAAAGCAAGGGACAGCTCGGAGCCCCAGACGGCGCATTGTCTACGCCCTGTCTACCTGACAAGACTCCGCCACTCGGACTCGTCTGACCGATTCCCTTGACCCCACAACAAAGACCCCTTTTGTTCTCTGGTTAATATCCTTAGCAGGTCTGTCTAGACTCACTGTGGCAGTAATTGTCTTGTGATGTCACAGGGACCTGTGACCCGGCTCCTCCTCGCCTGCTCAGGCAGGGAATACTCGACAGCCCCAAGCCAAGGGGTCCCTGCCCTTGAGACCTACGCCTACCTGGGCTTCCTAGGAAGAGATACACAAAGCTGGTGTCCCATAGCACGTGGGAGAAACAGGAAAATGAAAAAACATATTCTCTCCTGCAAGAGGTGCCGAGGTGCACCATCCTGGGGAGAGACCACAGTGTGGGGGGTTCAGCCCTCAGTCCCCAGAACTCCCTCCCCCAGCTGTGGCTGGTGGACGTTCACCCAGGGCTGAAGAAGGACGGTCACATGAGGGAAGGGGAGTAAAAGACAGGAGACAGAGAGAGGTGGAGTAGGAAAGGAAGAGAGACTGACAGATCCTCACAGAGAGGCCAAGAGAGATAGGGAGACAGAGAAAAACAGAAACAGAGGGGGAGAGAGATGAAGAGAAGGGGAGACACAGACAGAGGCAAAGAAAGAGACGCCCACAGAGAGGCCAAGAGAAGCTGAAAGAGACAGAATGGGAGAGAGAAATAGAGATAGAAAGAGAAAGAGAGATGGAGAGAGAAGGGGAGAGACAGATAGGGAGAGAAGTTAACTGGTCCCTGAGAGAGAAGGAGGGGATCCTTCTACAAATGGCAACTTGGACTTCTGGAAAATCAGCTGGGACAGAAAGTAATGCTGCTCCCTCTGCACAGCCAAACCCCATCTCCAGCCTCAGGTGACAGTCGTCAACCGCTCCTGTACCTTGAGTCCGGACCACACCAAGCACACTGGGGCCTAGTTCCTGAGGCACAGACTTGCCCCCCCCCCAACAGCTACATCTTTTCACAGGCAAAACTGCTTTAACCAGGCAAACTAAAAGGCGCCACAGCGGCTCCGAGCGACCCCTGGGTCGATCGTGCAGACCGCTAGGGACGACTAGGCTCCAGTGACCTGGTGTTCTAGCACTGGCGAGACTTACCTGTGGGGGCAGTGAACTCAACAGAGAGGTGTAAACCTTGGGGAGCGGGTAGTCTCAAGGGGCACAGGGGTTCTGGAAAGAAGAAGAATGGGAAGGGGCTGGGATGGTCTAAATCTTGATCCTAGATGCAGGTGACTCGCAGGTGCCGTGAGTAAGGTTCCTGCAGTTATAGGAACACAGGCATTCGGAGGACAGCCGCACCCCTCCAGTTTTGTTTTGTTTGTCTTAAACAGCAAAACAATCAGATCTGGACAGGTTGATGTCTTTTTAGCTGGGGAATGATGGAAAATCTTCTCTTGCTCATGAACTTGAGGAAGAAAACTGAAAGTCTTCCAGAGGCAAGGTCTGGAGAGATGAGAGATGTTAACAGAAGGGGTGTTTCCCCTCGGGCAGTCGGATGAAAAGCAGCCACCCCCTCCGTCCGAGTCCCAAAGCTGGTGGGGGGGGATTTCCAAAGATTGTTTAATTGATTTTTCTCCTATTTAGATGCAGATCATCATGTCTGGGCCCAGGAATTCAGACACACGGCTTTGTGTCCACTCAGCCCCAGGAAGGCTCGGGTCTGAAACGCGCACAAAGCCAGACACACACGTCTTCAGAAACACGCTGCTTCCTTTTTGTCTGGGGCTCCCGGGAGCGGGTGCTCTGCGCAAGGCCTTGAACATGCTCCCATCTGCAGGGTCCTGGGGACCCCATCCCTCCGTCTCACTCACAAAATGGGGTAAATTTTTTATAAAAGGAAAGTGGCCAAGATTTTTGAGGCTGGAGTCGGGGTGATAAAAAAAGTGGGGGCTCCAGCTAGGGGTTGACCCATCAAGGTTTCAACTTGAATTTCTCTCCAAATTCAGAGCTCTGGAGTGGAAAGCAGGAGATGCCTTAAATCAAGCAGCTAATGGGCTAGGATTAACACGAGTTTGGCTCCGGTCTCTGCAGATCTGATTTATATAGGGAGAAAACGTGTCTCTCTTTCTCTCTGCCCATTGTTCCCTAGTCTGTCCCTCCAAATGCCCCATCTGACAAAGAAACTGGAAGGCTCACTGGCTGACACCATGCTCAGGACAGCAGGAAAGACCCCCCCACCCCCAACCAATACGCAGTCTTCTCTTCTCCCAGCTGCTGGGAGGTACCAGTGAGGACCCCCGCACCCCCCACAAGGTTAATACATCCCCCAATATTTTGGGGAGCACCTGCTTGGTGCCCTAAAAACCTGGCTGGGGCATGGGGCACTTCTGAGGCAATGCCACTCTGTTTTTTTGGCTGTGTGACTTCAGGTAATTCTCCCCAGGCCTCAGTTTCCTCATCTGTCAAGTGGGTGCAGAAGTAACTGTTCCTAACCACACACGGGCTGTTAGGAAAATTCAGAGCGCTGGGCTGCAGAACACGCTTGGCTCAAGACATGTAAGCTACAGTAGTTGCTATCTGGAAGATGTGCACATCAAACTGAAATATGTCACAGGAAGCTTCACAGGAGATGTTCATGTTGTGGATTCCTTCCTTTCTTTGGTGCCAAATATTGCCTGTGGGAGCCCAGCCCCAAGACTGATTCCTACCCTTTGGATCCAAATTACCTGGACTGCAATCCAGCTGGCATTCACGGTGTGTTCCCCAAAAGGACCAAACCCTAAAAAAAAAACAGTAAAAGCAGCATGTCACCCCAGAGTGGCCCTTCCCAGCCTGCCCAGGGTCAGGCTGCTGCCTCCATCTAGGAGAGCAGGGCAGGGAGCTGCAGGAGCAGCTGACACTTGGGACAGTGTTGGGGGCCTGTCCGGAGTTCTGGGACACACACAACGGTGCTTCAGAGCCGCCCCCTACCCACACACACTTGTCTGCTCTTAACTGAAGCTGTGTGTCCTTTTCTGTCCTTACTGTCACATGCTCTCGTGCCCGGCATAAGGCCAGTGGCCTCCTTTTGCCCCAGAAAAGTCTGGTCTTGCTCCCTTCTCAACTTCCTCCCCTGTCCTTGACTCAGCAGATAACTATTTTATCGCTGTTCCTGGGGGGCCTCTCTCCCATTCTGGAAAGGCAGGGGGCTGTTTGAATTACCACCGAATGAAGAATGGCCTTAAAGGGTGCACGTGGGTGCCCCCAAGGCCAGGCTGTCCAGACATCATCCCATCACCCTCCTCACCACTTGTTCAAACTCCAGCCCCATTTGCGAACCAAGACAGTCACCCAGAAATGTGCCAAGTTCTCTGTGTGCACTGCAGCATTCGGCCACATTGCATGCCCTTTCAGGAAAGGGGGTTTCCTGGGCCCATTTTACAGAAGCTGGACTGAGGCCCAAAAAGGTTAAGCCAGCTGCCCAGGTCACACAGGGAGAAGATGGAAGAGTTGAGATTTAAACCCAGACCCATGAGTCTATGGCTTCCCTCTTCTCATTACCCTGTCACCCTGCCTAAAAAAAAAAAAAAAAATCTCCAAGAGAGGCTGCCCTGGAAGCGTGGGTCACTACAGTTGGGCTGAGAGTCCCAGGTAGGGTTAAGACCCGGGGGGAAGGATGCTGTGCCTTGGAAGAGCTGGGCTACATCCCTCAAGCTGAGTCAGGACCTCTCCACTCACTCCCTCCTCTGTGAGACTCAGTGTCCCCCTGTGCAAAACAGAGACAGTTCAGATGTCATGAGCTCATGCAAGGAAAATGCTCAGTGGATAGCTACCTGCACAGTCAGTAACAGAGCAACGAATGGCCAGATGTAGGAGGGCTGCAAGGGGGTGATGACCTTCCCCCAGTCACACACACTGTAAGTCAGGTGAGTGGCTTCTCCCTGGGAATTCCAGGACCAGCCCCAGCCTCCCAGATCACAGAACACCTGTGTGAACCTTATCTGGATTTCTCACTGGAACCACTCCAGGAGGCGAGTCAAAATGACCCACCAGACGCACGCCCGGCAGAAGTTGATGCCCACGTGGTCTCGAGTCTCCTCGAGGAGTAACAGGTACTTTTAAGGGAGTTGGTGACAGCGAGGGGTGCTCTCGCCCACAAACAGCCTGACAGAAAAGATTTTAACAAGATGGTCCCTGGGACAACCAGGAGAGTGGCCGGGCACCCGAGGTCCCCTGAGTTCCACACGGCCTGTCCGGGGTGGGAGTGGGGTGGAGAGCAGCCCCCCATTAGCGCTGGACTGGGGAGCAGTGGCTGTCAGGAGGTTGATCTATCACCGGGGCACTTCCTGCCCGCAAATCGGCCTTTGTCCCCTGGGTCCGGGGGTGGGGACAGGCCCGACCTCGGGAGGGGCAGGGAGGAGTAGTCCGGTCTAGCTCACCCGCAGGGCAAACGAAACAGGCAGGTGCCCGTAGGGTCACCGTGTTCACCGGGGAAGGAAGGACGCTGGAGGAGCCTGCTCAGCGCGGGGAACTCCACTGGATCCCCACACCCTTTCCTGCCCCGACCCTGACACTGGGGCTCCCCCTTCTTCACTTTCTACGTTGCACGGACCGAGCTGAGCTCCTGTGGGCGATGACATCTTCCAAATGTGGCATGACTTTCTAGCACCTGCCCGGCCCGAGCAACCGCACCCCACCCCCGGCTCCCCTTTCCCCCCAACCCCCGCCCCCAGCCCGACTGCCGCCATCTGCGCGTACCCGTCACCACCACCGCCTTCCGGGGCTGCTCCATGGCGTTCGGGCTTCGCCTCAGACCGGCTGGGGTCCGGACTGCGCCGTTCTACGCCGCCGAGGCCCGGCCCCCAGCCACGCCCCGCTCACGTCCACGCCCCTGGTCCCGCCCCACCCAGGCCGCTGGGCGTGCGCGCCCCCGGTGCCGAAAAGCGTGCATGCGCAGCCCCGCATTCAACCCAGGAACGCCCGGCTCCTCGCCCTCCTCAGCTTCAGATTCTGACTTGATATATGAGGACAGTTCTTCCCATAGGGTGTGGCCGCTTGAACTCACTGAATCAGGCGCCGAGGTCACTTATTCCACAAGTGTTCATCAAGTGCCTGCCGTGAATATTTGGGAGTTTGCCCACTTCCCTGTGAGCAAGACTTCTTTGTTCATCCCATTTTACAGATGGAGAACCTGAGGCACACAGTTCGGAAGGCCACTAGGCCAGACTCTCTGGGGTCACAGAAGCGACATGCAGGCCAGGAAGTTGAGTTAGGGAAGAGCTGGGTGGTGCCGGAAGGTTCCCTACAGGCTTCTATGTTGCTAAGGAGGCTGAAGTAGCCCAGAGACCTCAGCCTCCCCTCCCTCCATCTCCCACGGGCAACTCAGCAGTCTTCCAAGGGCCTAATACAGTCCCACCCCAGGGCCTCTGCACTTGCTGTTCCTTCAGTTACCATGAACTTCTTCCTCTCCTTCGGAGCTCAGCTGGAACATCACCTCCTCCTAGGAGCCCTCCCTGGCTGTCACCTCCTCCTTCGGGCCCTCCTTGCCTCCCTGGATGGAATCACCACCACCCCAGGAGACTCTTTTCATTTTCTTATTTCATCCTCTCCTTAGCAACGATCATATTCAGAAATCATTCCTTTATAGGTACTGCTTTTCTGGTTTATTTCCCATTTCCTCCAACATAGGGGTTAGGATTTCCGTTCCAAAGGGTGTGTCTCTATTATCAATGTCCCTGCACGCAGTATGAGCCTGGCACATAGTTGATCCCACACCAATGCTCATCAGAGGCCAGAATTCCTCCAAAAACAGCCAGAAAAATAAAGTTTTAGAGTTTCTTACCACATCTTCAGAAACAGGGCTGGACCTTAGACTTGATCACTGACATCTCATTCCAAGCAGCCTTGGCCGGAATTAGCCACGGTGCTGCTGAAGTATCAGCTACCTCTGGCCTGGGGCCTCAGAATGCCCAGAGCCCTATTTGCGAACTCAGACTGGAGGTCACCTACTCAGCAGCTATTGGGTTTCTGGCAGCTTCAGGTAGAATTCAGAAAATTCAGGGCCGGCCTGGTCTGGCTGCGGGAACTAGCCCCAAACCAAGTGGGAGAAGAGAATAGAATGAAAATCTGAACCAGAAGCAGGTTTTATAGCTCAAACATGAACAAGTGTCTGGTGCAAACTGCACATGTTACTAGAAGCCTGGGATGTAAAGAGAGGGAGGTCACAATGGGTTTCATTTTCCCCATCACACCAGAAAAAAGGGAGGAAACTGTTAACACCCTGAGTCAGCACTGAGGAGGAGAAACCAGGTAATGATAAAAATCCATGCAAGGTACTAAAGTTCAAAGTATAAGAGAGGGAATCATTAAATTTTGAGGTTAGTCATTGAAGAGTTCATGAAGCAGCTATGCATTAATGCAGGTTCTCACAATTGCCAGGGACAGAGTCCAAACTCCAGTTAAGCAATAAAAACCAACTTCTTGGGCTCATATAAGTGGAAATTCAGACCTAATGGCTTCAGGCATAGCTGGATCCAGGGGCACAAACAGTCCTCCCTGTCCACCAGGTAGCTCTGCTCTCATGTATGTTGAATTCTTGTGCATGTTGGAACTGGATGGCACTGGGCTTTTACTTTGCCACTTGTAAATCTATTTCACTTTTAACAATCTCCACGGAAAGCACCCTTCTCCCTCCTAGCCCTCAGTTCCCTCTCAAGGGAGATTCTAATTAACCTTGGTTGGTCACGTGCTTCTCCTTCAACCAATCACTATGGTCAGGAGAATGGAGAACTCTGGCCACCCCTATGTTGAAAGGACCGACAAAAACTGCAGTGACCTCAGTCCACCACATGGGGTCACCCGAGCAGAGTTTTCAAAGATGAAAGAGGAGTTTGCCAGTTGGGCAAAAGAAAGCTGCTGCACATAGAAAGGTCTAGAAAAGGCACAGAAAGAGTAATTCAGCACAAGATTTTTTTCCCTACTTCCACCACCACATTAACGCTGGGACATTTCATGTGCCCCAGTTTCTGTTGTTTACATCAAGTGGCCTTTACCCTTAATAAACAAGACTTGGAGGGTCAGCAGTTAGCACATCGGGGTTGCCGGCGGCCTGCCAGTGCCCTGCACACATCTCAGACCTTGCCAGCTCCCCTGGGAGAAGCCCTGGGTTGATGATAGATGGGACTTGAAGAGTAAATGCTCCAGCAGCCCTGACCCTGGATGGGACCACAATGGGACCACAATGAGACCACAATGAGACATGAGCTCTTTTTTAAAGAAAATTTTATTTACTGATTTAAAAAAAATTTTTTTTGTATTTTATTTTTTTAAAAAAGATTTTATTTATTTATTATTAGAGAGAGGGGAAGGGAAGGAGACAGAGAGGGAGAGAAACAGCAATGTATGGTTGCTCCTCACTGGGGACCTGGCCTGAAACCCAGGCATGTGCCCTGACTGAGAATCGAACCGGGACCCTTTGGTTCCCAGCCCACGCTCAATCCACTGAGCTACACCAGCCAGGGCTGTATTTTATTTTTTAAATACATTTTATTGATTATGCTATTACAGTTGTCCCATTTTACCCCCCTTTTCCCCCTCCGTCCACACACTTCCCCCCATTCCCTGCCCTTTAGTTTTTGTCCATGGGTCATACACATAAGCTCTTTGGCTTCTACATTTCCTATACTATTTTTAACCTCCCCCTGTCTATTTTCTACCTACTGTTTATGCTACTTATTCTCTGTACTTTTTCCTTCTCTCTCTCCCTCCCACTCCCCTGTTGATATCCCTCCATGCCTTATATAAATCCCTTTAACATTTCATATAATAAAGGCTGGGTGATGATGAACTCTTTGAACTTGACCTTATCTGAGAAGCACTTTATCTGCCCTTCTATTCTAAATGACAGTTTGGATGGATAGAGTATTCCTAGACGTAGGTCCTTGCCTTTCATGACTTGGAATACTTCTCTCCAGCCCCTTCTTGCCTGAAAGGTCTCTTTTGAGAAATTAGCTGACAGTCTTATGGGAATTCCTTTGTAGGTAACTGTCTCCTTTTCTCTTGCTGCTTCTAAGATTCTCTCCTTATTTTTAATCTTGGGTAATGTAATTATGATGTGTCTTGGTGTGTTCCTCTTTGGATCCAACTTCTTTGGAACTCTCTGAGTTTCCTGGACTTCCTAGAAGTCTATTTCCTTCACCAGCTTGGGGAAGTTCTCCTTCATTATTTGTTCAAATAAATATTCAATCCCTTGGTCTTCCTCTTCTCTTTCTGGCACCCCTATGACTCGGATGTTGGGACGTTTAAAGACGTCCTGGAGGTTCCTAAGCCTCTCCTCATTTTTTTGAATTCTTGTTTCTTCATTCTTTTCTGGTTGGATGTTTTTTTCTTTCTGCTGGTCCACTCTGTTGATTTGAGTCCCAGTTTCCTTCTCATCCCTATTGGTTCCCTGCAGATTTCCCCATTTCCTTTATCGTATCCTTCACCTGCTCAATTAATTGTGACCATCTTTCTTCCAATCCTGTGAGCATCCTGATTACCAGTGTTTTGAACTGTGCATCTGATAGGTTGGCTATCTCTTTGTCACTTAGTTGTATTTTTTCTGGAGCTTTGATCTCTTCTTTCATTTGGGCCATTTTTTTTTCCCGGTGTGCATGTTACTTTAAGGAGCAGAGCCTTAGGTGTTCACCAGGGCAAGGCAACCCACATGACTGTGTTGTGACTCAACCTGTGGGGGTGGGGCCTGAGAGAACAATGGTGCTTGCGCTGCTCTCCGAACTTCCCCTGCTACCCACAAGCAAGTTGGGCCCTTCTGTGCTGGCTCCAGGATGGGTGGGCGGGTCTGCACAGTTCCAAGTCCCTGTGGGTTTCCCCAGTGAACTCTCCCGTGAGGCTGGGAGTTCCTCCCGCTGCTGCCTCAACCCCCACAGGTGTTTTCAATCGCTGGTTTGAGGCTTTATTTCCCCGAGTTGGTGGGTTGCTCGGTCTGCTCTACTCCCCCGCTTTTTCTCTCAGTTTATCTGCGCAAGAATGACCGCCCGGTCCACCAGTCTCGGCCCCACTGGGTCCAGGTCGGCCATCCGCGAGTTTCATCGAGTGCACCAGCCACAGGCCTCTCCGGGCAGCTAGAGTGTTGTGGGTACTGCTCCACAAACCGTCGTCTTGCCACGGGCTCTCCGTCCAGTTCCGCCCTGCTTACTGGTCTGGATGAACGTGTCTGCTTTAACTCCTTGGTTGTCGGACTTCCACTCAGTTCGATTTTCTGTCAGATCTGGCTGTTTTCGTTTTTTTAAATTGTTGTTTTTCCTCTTTCGGTTGTGTGAGGAGTCACGGTGTGTCTACCTATGACTCCATCTTGGCCGGAAGTCCTTAAAAAAATTTTTAATCCTCACCTGAGGATATGATTTTAGCGAGGAAGTGAGAGAGAAGGAAAGAGACAGACAGACAGGCATCGACTTGTTGTCCACCTATGCATTCATTGGTTGCTTCTCATACATGCCCTGACCAGACGTCCAGTCCACAACCTTGGCTTACCCAAGCAACACTCAAACCAATTGAGCTACTCTGCCAAGGCTGAGACATGAGCTCTCACGCTGCTTCCCTGAGGTCCCCAGCTGGACTGACCCCCAGTTGCTTTCTGCCTCACATATTTATTGGTGCCCCATGCAGGGATCCTTCCCTCCCTGTATCAGGTCTCCATCCCCAGTGGGGCTTCCTGGAGTCACCCCTTGCATACACTATGTGCCCTTGAGTACTCATCTCAGGACTGGCTTCGGAAGGACAACTGTTGGTCCAGGGATAGCAAGTGCCTGGCAGTTTATATGGCTTTCACATTTGATCAATCCACTAACATAAGTTAGATTATGCTCTAAGCCCTATATGACCTTATTTGAAAGAAGGTCTTTGCGGAAGTAATTAAGGATCTGAAGATGACATTATTGTGCATTTACAGTGGGTCTATTAAGAAAAAAGAGTGTCCTTATAACAAAAAGGAGAGGAAGATTTAGACAGACAAGAAAGCCACGTAAGAGACAGAAACAGACTGGGCTGGTATGTTCACAAGCCAAGGAACTACAAGGACTGCCAGCAACCAGCAGAAGCCTTGGGGGACGGAGGGGGCAGTCTGGGATGAATCGTTCCTCAGGGCCTTCTGGAGGCAGCAACCCTGCTGACACCTTGTTATGAGACTTCTGAATCAAGTTCTATTGTTTTAGGCCACCCAGTTTGTGATTTGTTACAGCAGCCGAAGGAAAGAACACATTTACCTATTTATTTTGTTTACTGTATGTTTCTCCAACTAATTCCTAAGCCCGAGGAGTTTTTCTCAGGTTTGTTCACTTGTGTTTCCAAGAGCAGGCAAGTGGTAGGTGCTCGATACCATGTGCCAGATGTTGTCCAAAGGGCTTTCTTGTGGTTTAACTCGTTTCATCCTCACTACAACCTTCTAGAGCAGACACTATCATTACACCTATTTTACAGGGCGGGACAACCAAGGCTCAGAGGGGCACAGTCAGGATTCTAACTTACCAAATGATGTCCTTGGATAAGGACCAACTACAACAGTGAAAATCAGAAGAGCAGGAGCCAGACGGCACTTCCTAATAAACGTGGAGAGTCGATTTCCCCAGCTGCAAGGTGGAAGAAGTAACCAGTTCTGCCCACAGCGTGGAGCCCAGATCACCGTAGGTTCTACTTAAGCCAGAATCCTTACCCATAAGGACTCCAGCGCCGGCGCACGTTGCTCCGCCCCCTTTTGCAGCACTCACCGCGGCACTTTACGGCTCTCTCCCTACTTCCTCAGGCGGGAACACCGCCCTCCCTGCCCCAAGTGCCCAGCAGGCCCCGCCCTACTCCACGTGCATTGGTTGCCCTTCCCTAGAGCTCCGTGCCGACTGGCTCCTGTCGCTGCCACTCCATTCAGTCTAGTGGCGCGCGGCGGGGCGGCTACCGGTGGGCGCGTGAGCAGCGGCGGCAGCGGTGGCGGAAGTGACCGGCGGATCAGGTCCCTGCCGACACCATGGTGAGGGCAGGGCGATGGCGAGCTCTCGTCCAGCGGCGGGATACACGGCCTTCAAGGCTCCTTGGGGCCGGCGTTGGGGCAGGGGCAATACAGAGCGAGCGTGTGATCCGGGCCTCTAGTCCTGCTCCTCCCCCGAGGAGGGGAAACTGAGTCCGGAGAAGGCGGGGGCTCTCCTAGGGTATCCAGCGTGTCGGTCTCCGGGAACTTACGGTTGAATGAACGTGTAGTCATAGTATAGTGGACTAGCCGCAGTCTTCCCATTTTGCAGATGGGGAAGGCGAGTCTGGAAAGGAAGGGCACCCGCCGAAGGGCCTAGTGATGCAGCAGAGTGAGTTTAACGAAGGGAGGTATCCCCGAGTGCATCCGAGGAGTGCATAAAAGGACATCTGTGGGTCCTCTGCTGATAAGCCGATCGGTCTGCTTTCACTGGCCTTACCAGTCTGACCTCATGTTGCAAATCTGGAGTGCCGGGAAGTAGGGTGCCCGTCTGAGTTCTCAAATTAAAACAGTTTTGCGGATAGCAGGGCTTGCAAGGCCCTTAGAAAATCAGCAGCACAACTTCCTGTGCCTCTCGTTTTCAGGCTGAAAGACAGACCCAGAAAAGGGGTTTTCTTTTCCCAGGATCACACAGTAGGTGTGTGTGTGGGAGGGGGCGGGTTTGAGCCAGAAGTGGACTCACTGCGCCCGCTGGGCTCACAGAACGAAAAAAATCGAGACCCTGACAGGGAAATGGAGACCCCTCCCTGAGGAATTCAGAGATGGGCCTCGTGGCAGTGTGCTTGGCCCATCAACACCTGAGTCTCTGAGACTTGCCGCATGTTCCTTAGGGTTAGTGAAGGCTCCCACAAGTATTGCTGACTCGTACAGGAATTGAGAGAAGGGACCTGGTTCCTCTTTGCTGGAGGGCAGAGTTGGCCTGAGGGCATGACCAGAAGGATCCCTTTGTTAAGCTCCATAGAGGTAGGATCTTTGTGTTTATCCTGAAATATTCCCAGAGTCTAGAACAGTAACTGTGCAAAGTGCACACTCTGTTTCAGCCAGACAAGTGTCCAGGAATGGACAAGGCAGGACACATGCTCAGTTCCCTGTGGTCGTGGCCTGCTGGAAACACAGGGCTGGGTGTGCAGGTGGGGATGGCCCATGACAGCTTCCTGAATTGGGAACTTTAGGAAGCCGCTGAGTCCAGTCCTGGATTGGTCCGGAACCCAAACATTGTGAGAAAGCCCAGAGAAAGGAATCCTGTTTTCTTCAGCTTTTCTAACTTCCCCAGTTCCAGATGGCCCAGTCTCCGCCAGAATTGGGTGTTAGGCCCTCTCCCGTTTCCCTTGACACCTTCATGCATCTTCCTCTTTCCCATGGAGTTTAAAGTTCTCTGGGATCCTCTTGTTCTTTCCTCTGTCTCCAGCTTAGTTTGGGGATGAGGATGGAGATGGCAAGATGTGGCCACTGTCCCTGGCTGTTGCAGCAGTGGAGGGCTGTCCAGATGCCACCTCTCCCTTGAGCGTTTCCTTGTTTGTGGAGTGGGGCAAGCATCCCACCCACCCCATGTGCCTCCCTCTGCAGGAGGTGTATTTCCCTTGTACTCATTCAACAAATATTTACTGAGTCCCTCTCGTGTGCCTGGCCCCGTGCTTGGTGCTGGACAAAGTCCACACCTTCTGAGTTTTCCAGTCTAGCAGGAGGCGTGGTGTTTCAAGTCTAGCCAGGGAGACAAGTAAACAAGATAATTAGAGACTGGCTACGTCCTGTGATGGAAACAGCAGAGCGTGGCCCAGGTGGAAACCTCGTTTCCTAAATGGGGTTATTATGAAGACCTGGCAGAGGGAGGGGACATTTGAGCAGCAGTCAGCCTAGGGAAAGGCCCCCCAGGCAGAGGGAACCACGGGAACAAAGGTGGAGCAGTAGGAACCTGTGTGGTGTGTGAGGAGTGGCGTGGGCCAGTTTGCTGGAGCCTTGTCAGGTCTGGCCTTGGGGCCTGCCTGGGGAGTGGGGATAGGGATTTCAGGGGAGAACTGGGAGCAAGTTCTGGTCCCTTCTGGGCTTCACATGTCCTCTCAGGTGTCTTGTGGTTAGGACACTGCCAGTGACAACCATGGAGGCTATGGGTCCTCCAGAACTGTCCTGCCAGTGGCTGGGACGAGGTGGTGACCCGAGAGAGGCCGTCACCAGCATAGGGGTTGCGTATGTCATAAAAGGACATCTGTGGGTCCTCTGCTGATAAGCCGATCAGTCTGCTTTCACTGGCTTTACCAGGACCTTGCTGTGTGTCCCTCCTCTGACCCTCCCTCCACGTCTTGGCAACTGAGTCCGTTTTCATTCTTACATTCAAGGGTTAGCCTGACCCTGTCCCCTCTCTGGTGATCTGGGAGGAGGACGCAGGTGTCTCATCACCTTGGTTCAGATTCCCACTGGCCAGGAAACCCCATAGCTTCTAAACAGTAGAAGGCGATCTGGGCCTGTGGCCCCAAGTGCGGAGTGGAGCTTCCCGTTTCCCCTTCGAGGCCTGGTTACAGTGTCACACACACGCACCCAAGTGAGAGGGCAGGAGCTGTGGTTGGCTCCGTTGGTCTCCAACCTGCTCATCCTCTGGAGCAGCTGCCCCTTCTCCACGTGGCCTGTTCTTTCTCCTTATCTTGGCTGTCCAGGAAGCCAATGCAGGAAGTGGGCTTGGGCCTGGCTTCCTGTTGTCGCTGGACCTCCCCCTGTGACTCTTCTCAGGGAAGGCCTGTGGGATGGGATTTGTACCCCCACCCAAGCCCTTCCATGGGAGCCACCCTCTGGGGGCCGAGGGCCATTTCCGGCCTCCACAGCAGAGGCCGTCCAGTCCCACGGCCTGAAGAAACAGCTGCCCATATGGGAGCAGTAGCATGAGGCCAGGGCAGGACGAGGTGAGGCCTCGTTCCTCCCCAAGGCAGTTTCTTGTCTGCGGGGCCCTCTGTCCAGAACCTTCATCTAGCCATGCTGTATGGGCTGCCATTGGGCCCTGGACCCGAGTCAGCCTTCTGAAGAGCCAGAGGCAGCCAGTGTACAGGGTCCTGATTTGGGTTCCCCAAATGAGAAGAGCTGATTTTCCTCCCAATTACACCATGTTTATTATGAAAAAGGAATTCAGTAATGATGGAAAAGTAAATAGCTTAAAAGCCCACCTTATCTGGGTGAGTTTTAAAAGATTCCATCCTTTACCTGCCATCTCTTGCAGTAACCACAAAGATTTTCTGGAATGCTTCTTCCTCTTACCCAGTGAAGTCCTGTCTTTGAAAACTCAGTTCAGATGTGGTTTCCTCAGATCAAGGAGGACTTCCCATCGTGCCTGGCCCAGTCACTTTTTGGTCCAGTGGGGGCTGCCTCCTCTAGCTGTGGACAGAACAGTCAAGCTAAGCTCTTTCTCTTACTAGCTCTAGTGCTGGGCAACATTCTCAGTCTCTAAGCCTCAGCATGCCCATCTGGAAAGAGGGGTGATGATAACTATATGCGATGCTGGAAATGAAAGACCCGGAGCTGCCTGTATCCATGTGGGTGCATTTCAGACTTCAATAGAACAAACAGCAGCAGCAGAGGGACCTGGACACTATGATGGTGTTGATAAGCGCGGTGGGTGTGAGGGAAATGTACAGCGTGAGTTATAAAAAAAATACCAAAAGGTCAGCGGTGGGGCCAGGTAGCAGCTGCCTCTGGGAGGAAAGGTGGAGCTTGAGATGTTCTTTCCTAAACTGGGAGGCAGGAGTGTGTCCTGAGGTTGTGCAGAGTGAGAGTGCCTCTTAGGGGGTCAGGCATCTGCGCTTCCGTAACCCTGGTGCTGTTGTGGGCTCCCAGGTGCCGACTAGACAGACAAATCTTCCCTTGTTTGTCTTTCAGCTCCCATTGTCACTGCTGAAGACGGCTCAGAATCACCCCATGGTGAGTAGGTGCCATCTGG
The DNA here is from genome assembly GCA_004026765.1 of Micronycteris hirsuta. Classification (NCBI taxonomy): domain Eukaryota; kingdom Metazoa; phylum Chordata; class Mammalia; order Chiroptera; family Phyllostomidae; genus Micronycteris; species Micronycteris hirsuta. Next base: position 28,275 of record PVJI01000439.1, read on the forward strand.
GGCGACGAGTTTCAGTGGGGACCAGCCCCAGCACAGGGACGGGGCACTGGGTGAAGAGCGAGGTGCCTCCAGCTAAACCTGATTCCCTGCCTGTGCACAAAGCAGCAGCTTGTTTTCTTCCCTCCCACATGGGTCAGGACCAGAGTCATTTCTGCTGCTTACAGAAGTACTATGTGCTTATTAAAAAGTCAAACACGCCCTGGCTGGTGTGGCTAAATGGCCTGCGAACTGAAAGTTCACCAGTTCAATTCCTGGTCAAGGTCAAGGCACATACCTGGATTGTGGGCCAGGTCCCCTGTTTCCGCCACACCCATGTTTCTCTCTCTCCCTCCCTTCCTGTCTTTCTAAAAATAAATAAATTAATACAATCTTTTTAAAAAAATGTCAAACAGGAGAGGAACTTAGAGTGAAGCCCCACATCTTCCCAGCAACTTAACTAATTCTGTGATATATGCGCATATAAATGTGAATGTGATTTTTTAAAATGATTTTGTTGTTTTTCAGTATATTCTGTCTTCTTTCTTTTTATTCAGTACAATTCAAGTACCGTACAACTCAACCTTTTAAAGTGAGCAGTGCAGTGGCCTTTAGCCAATTCACGATGTTGTATAGCCGTCACCTCTGTCTAGTTCTAGAACATTTCCATCACCCCAGAGGAGACCCCGTCCCCACCAGCAGTCACTCCCCATCCCCCTCGCCCAGTCCCTGGCAACCACCAGTCTGTTCCCTGTCTCTGTGGCCTTGCCTGATCTGGACACTTCACATAAATGGGGTCAGACGGCCTGTGGCCCGTGTGTGTGTCTGCTCTCCGCATGATGTTTTCAGGTTCCATCCTGTGTCAGTGCTCCGCTCTCCTTTACGGCTGAGCAGTGTTCCATTGTGTGGGTAGGTCATGCTGCGTTTGTCATGTTCACCAGTTAATAGACATTTGGGGTGTTTCTACTTTTTGGCTATTTGAATATTTAGCTGCTATGAACATTTCTACATACATTTTTTTAAATCCTCACTCGAGGATATGTTTATTGCTTTTAGAGAGAAAGGAAGGGAGAGAGAGAGAGAGAGAAAGAAACATCGATTGGTTGCTTCCTGTACATGCCCTGACCAGGGATTGAATCTGCAACCTAGGTATGTGTCCTGACCGGGAATCGAACCCACAGCCTTTTTTGGTGTACAGAATGCAGCTCCAACCAACCTGGCCAGGGCTCCCGTACGCATTTTTTGCATGGATGAATGCCTTTGTTTCTCTTGGGCAGGTACCTGAGTTGTCCCTTTTTAAAACCACAGTCTATTGTTTGTTTGTTTTGGTTTCCCCCCGCAACCCCCCCCAAAAAAAAAGGTTTCCATGTAGAAAATCTACAATGCCCAGCAAAGTATACAGAGAAAGCAGAATGCGTCCCTGTAAGATGTACTTCCGGGGGGGCCTGGGTCCTGAAAGGAGTTGAGGACATGTCTGGATAAGGGCAGGGCTTCTCTTGGTGGCAGGGATGCACCTCCCTTGGGGCCTTTGACTGACGTGGGGCCATTTCTGTCCAGTTGGTAGAGCTTAAAAACGGTGAGACGTACAATGGGCATCTTGTAAGCTGTGACAACTGGATGAACATCAACCTGCGCGAGGTGATCTGCACATCCAGGGTGAGTGCCCTGAGCTGGAGCCAGCCCGACACCCGGGGGCTGTTGGGTGGGGCGGTGGGCATGGAGGGTAGGGACAGTGTGACCAGGAGTGTGTGCTTGGACTGGAGGCTTACAGGGCCTCAGCATTCTGGCCTCCAGGTGGGGTAAGGGCCCTTTCCTGCACCTTTTGGGAGATGGGGGGCTCACTCAGCCTACCACAAGTCTTCCAACTGGGGGTGGGGCCTGCGGGACTAGGCTGGTGTGGAGTAGTGCCAAGGGACAGGGCTCCAAGCCCCCAGTGCCTGGACTTTGAACCTATGAGGACTGTGCCTGTGGGGATGCTTCCTGAACAGGTACTGAGCTGTTCCCCACCTCCCTCCGTCCCTGTTTCTACCTCTGACCAGGAAGGACTCAGGCTGAGGGGGTGCTTCTGGCTACAAGTCCCTGCTGTACTGGTAGGGGCTGGCCTACGAGGCAGGCAGACCCCCCCTTCCTGTCTGCCTTAGCTGCTGTTGGTCCAGGCTGTCAGCCGTAGTAGTGTGGTTGTGGGGTATCCAGGCCACCAGAGGGCAAGGGTGGCCCTGAAGCCCCATAGACCAGGAGGCTTGTTTACCTCCCCCGGCCTGAAACCAGGAAGTGCAGGGCCAGAACCTAATCCAGAACCAGGGCTGGGGTAGGTCCCTGGGGTCACAGGCTGGGATGACCCCAGATCCATGAGGAAAAGGATGGTGGTGGAGGCAGGGCTCCCTCACAGTAACACGCATGGACTCCAATCTTCGTTCCCCTGCCAGCCACAGCCCCCCAGCTTACAGGAGAAGAAGCTGCTGAGGACCCTAGCCAGGGTGGGGCTGTCTTGAGCTTATGGGCAATGTGCCCCTAGGGTTTGCCACACCCCGTGTAAGGCAGCCCCCTACCCCTGGTCCCTCCTTTTGGATGGTTCACGCCCTCACCGGCAGACTGGGGGCGTGACCCCTACCCTCACCACACAGCTCCGTGACCTGCTCCTTGTAGTGCACACTGTGGGGCTGCCACCCAGCCTGCTGGGGGCTCCCTCCTGGGTTTCTTGCCACATACAGCAGATGTCTGGGCGGCTCCATTGTGGCCTTAGCAGACAGGGCTGCGTTGCATAGCCTTATGTGTATCTGGCCTTCTGCACATGGCCACTAGGTCTGTGTCCACTTGTGGGCCCTAGAACCAACTACCAGGTTCAGGGCTTGGTTGGTCCAGTCTCCAGTGTCAACTAAGCTTGGAAACATGGCTCCCCTGGGCATTTCCCTCTGTGGCCAGATGGTTGGGAGGAAAGGTTGGGGTAAGGATCAAAATCCCTTGGGTGGTGGGTGGAAGGATCCAGAGACCCCAGGGGCCAAGATCGCAGGGGAAGCTCGGGTTGGGAGGCGCTAAGTTACTGCCAGGGAAAGCAGAGTGAGCCCTGGTTCCTGCAGGGAGCACACTGGGCTCAGCCTGACCTTGGCTGAGGGAGGGCTGATCAAGGAGCAGCCAGCCCTAGCCCTAGCCGTGAGCTTCTACGGAATCCTTCTGTTTCTGCCTGGCTGTGCTTTGCATCCCCACAGACTTGGCCCTTTGCCCACTCTTTCTGGGAAAGGAATGTGCGGGGCCTCGTGGGGTTCCTCTGTGGGATGGGAGCTCGTGAATGTTCCTGGGAAGAGTCAGCCCTCAAACGTTGTCTCACCCACCAAGTGCCTCTGCTGGGCCAGACCAGACAGACCGCGCTGGCAAGGACTGGGGAGAACTGGGGATTTCAGGGAGACTGGAGACTGGGAGGCAAGCCCTGTCACGGACTAGAGATAGCTGGACAAGGAAAGGCGACAACCGACAATGGTGTGTGCAAAGTGCTAGGGGCCAGAAGCCCTCTTTGTGTGTTCCAGAAAGTTCCATTTGGAAAGTGTGTCGAATGTGCCAAGAGAGGGCAACTAGGGTGGGGCTGGATCTTGGGCCCTGGGAGCCCATATTGAGTTTGGACCTGATCCTTGGGCCAAGGGGGCCCTAAATGTTTTGGGTTTTTTAAAAAGACTATTTGTTGCCCTGGCTGGTGTAGCTCAGTGGATTGAGCGCGGGCTGGGAACCAAAGAGTCCTGGTTCGATTCCCAGTCAGGGCACATGCCTGGGTTGCGGGCCAGGTCCCCAGCGAGGGCCATGTGAGAGGCAACCATACACTGCTGTTTCTCTCCCTGTCTTTCTCCCTCCCTTCCCCTCTCTCTAAAAAAATAAATAAATAAAATCTTTAAAAAAAAAAAGACTATTTGTTTATTTTTAGAGAGAGGGGAAGGGAGGGAGAAAGAAAGGGAGATATGTGACATTGATCTGTTGCCTCTTGCGTGCCCCCAGCCAGGGGCCCAGCCCGCAACCCAGGCGTGTGCCCTGACCCGGGAATTTAACTGGTGACCTTTTGGATTGTGGGAGGACGCCCAACCCACTGAGCCACAGCAGCCCAGGCTCTGATTGGGTTGTAAGCAGGGAGAGGTCTTGGTCTGATTTCTAAGGGTGTGGGGGGAGGAGAAGGCTACCCAGGCTTTCTGGCTCCAAGCAGTGGGGGTGGGGCTGGGAAACTAATGTGGTGGAAGAAGCCCTGGGCTTGTGCCCAAGGGCAGCAGGAGGGGACTTCAGGGGAAGGCCTTGTGCTGGTTGCCTGGCGGGGGAGGTGAGGGCGTCCACATCCTGGGGACCGCAGGGTTTTGTCTTTTCTAGCCCCCTTGTCTCTCCAGCCTCAGTCAGCTCCTCTGAAAACTAGCATCTTGGGGAGCTGCTCCTGGCAAGTGCCAGACCTGCCTCCCACCCCTCTCCTGGCCCTCTTCACCTGCCCCACAAGGTCTTTGTCCTCCTGCCCTGCGTCCCATGCCAGACTCAGACCCTGCCAGGAGATGGTTGGATGAATGAATGAGTCAGGGATGTAGAAGAGGCTCCAGAAGGTGGGTTCTAGAAGGCTGGGGGCAGGAGCAGACAGCAACTGGGCTGTGGCAGCACCTGGTGCATGGGGCAGCCCCCCACCCTGGGCTTTGAGCTGCAGGTGACAAATCCCATCCCACGCTGAAAGACAGACCGAGGCTGTAGAGACTGTCTCCTATGTAGCCCTGGCTCTTCCTGATGTGCCAAGGGTGCTGAATGTCTGTTGATGCTACCAGAGGGTCCCATGTCATGTCTAGGACTGTGAACTTGGCAGCCTACAGGGGTGATGCCAGGTGCAGATAACCGCCCCCTCTCGTGCAGGACGGAGACAAGTTCTGGCGGATGCCGGAGTGCTACATCCGCGGCAGCACCATCAAGTATCTGCGCATCCCTGATGAGATCATTGACATGGTCAAGGAAGAGGTTGTGGCCAAAGGTCGTGGTCGTGGTGGCCTGCAGCAGCAGAAGCAGCAGAAAGGCCGTGGCATGGGGGGTGCCGGGCGAGGTAGGCCCTATGCGCGCGCGCGCGCGCGCACACACACACACACACACACACACACACACGGGGGAGTGGCAGCACATGCTGTCCTTCTCAGCCCAGTGTTGACATTCTTGGCTGGTGCTCTCATGGTGCAGCAGCGGGCCTGGCCCTGAGCCCTAACCCTAACCCCTGACAGAGCTGGGGAGCTGTGACTCACAGGACTCTTCCGTGGAGCGGCTGCCGCTGCTGACTGCCACCTGCCCCTGCCCCAGTTCAGGGTCCCAGCTGAGTCCTTGGTGCCCTCAACTCTAGGTCCAGCCTAGCAGATTGACCTGGTACCGTGAGCCCTTGTCTCCATACCTGTCTGTGTCTGGGCATGGCATGCACCTTCCTAAGCCTCAGTTTGCCCTCTTTAGGGAGGGTCCAGCAGTGCCCACCTCATCAAGCTGCAGGCGAGGACCCCAGCTCAGGGGCTGGCACAGGACCCTTCTTCGCCCTGATTCCTTGATGCAAAGCCACAGTCACAGCTTTTTGACAGACCCCCCCTCACTGCTCTGAGATGCCAACTCTGGCATGAGATTAAATTGTTGTACAGTCAGCTGGACCCTGGGCCCAGAGGCCGTCTGTAAGCCCCACCTCCCAGTCAGGCTCCTGTTGTTGGAGTGGCCTGGCTCTGTCTCTGCTGCCTGTGGGGGCCTCCCGAATGCCAGGCCTGGAACCAGCTTGAGCCAGGCTCAGGGGACCGGGCTGAGCCATGGTGAAGAGGGTGGGAAGGCACTCCAGACAGGGACTGTTAGTGGGGCCCCAGGGTCTTAGGGCCTGTCTTGTACCTGAGGCCAGGCCTTGTGCAGTGTGCGGCACTGCTGGCTGAGCCGCAGGGAGGTAGGGGGAGGGGCCTCTCTGCCCACTCTGGAGAGAGGCCCCAGGGACCTCAGTGGCAAGTGGAGACCTCAGTGGAGCCTGCTTGGCAAAGCTGGTCTTGATCCATGAGAGGTGAGGTGGGGCAACCCCTGCCTGCACTGGTTTCTGTACCCACAGGGCAGTATTACCATGAGGGAGGTCATGGGTCCCCAGAGCAGACTTTAGCCTCAGAGTTGGGGGTGTCTGGCCCACTCTGCCAGAGTCCTACCCCTGTCCTGGCTCTTCCCCCTCTGGGAAGCCCTTCTGGCTTTGTTCTCCCAGTGATCACCCCCTACCCCAGCCCTGGGCCTTCTCCCAGGAAGCCTGGCCCAATGCCTGGGATAACTGGTGGCCCACCTGTCCTCCCTCACATCCCTGGCACCCTAGGGGCCTGGTGCCCTCCTTTGTCACACTGAGAACATTCTCAAGCACCACCCATGCCTGGCCCTGGTCAGATACTCCACCCGTTTTCAGCCTGCCCTTCCCACTTTATAGAGGGGGCCACTGAGGCCCAGAGGGGTTAGAATACCCTGGAACCAGGCTCCCCCACAGCCCCCACTTCTGTTCTGCAGGTGTGTTTGGTGGCCGGGGCCGAGGCGGGATCCCAGGCACCGGCAGAGGTCAGCCGGAAAAGAAGCCAGGCAGGCAGACGGGCAAACAGTGAACAGCCTGCGTCCGCAGAGACTTGAGCGCCCTACCCCAGGCTGCACGTCTGCTCCAGTCCACGAGTCTGTTCAGGACAGAAATGAGGCAGGTGTTCGGAGGACCGCCACCTGTGTGTTTTATTACCCTCTTCTTTATGTAAAGTCCTTTTTTTAACCCAGCATTTCAACAGCATTTCAACCAGCATTTCATTGGAAATGTTATTTGGTGTTTTTGATTTTGTAAAGTTGCAGCCAACTTGATTTCTGGAAGGTTCTCTGTGTTAATGCATCTTTAGAGCTCTCATCCGTGTGTGTTAAAGGGGCCATTTTCCAAAGTTTTGTTTTGTATCTCTTGTCGGAGTTCTGTGTGGCAAACAGACAGGAGGTTTTCCTTTTAAGTTCTTTGCACAGAGATTGAGCGTCCATGGAGTTTTGCTGAAACACGGACCTGAAATTGTCTTTTCGGAACAAATCCGGACAGACATGGGCCTCAGAAGCTGTTGTGGGGATGTGGTTGGGCCCTGCCCCTTTGCCTCCTCTCTCCCTCTTTGTGTTACAAAAATAAAAACAAAACAACTGCAAACTGCAAACCCAGAATTCCTTTTGAGCCACTGGGCACATACAGCGTGTGGTGACCTCAGGAAATCACAGCCCTGTGAGGGGTTTCCTTTTGAGGGCTGTGGCCCATCTTGCCAAGAGTAGGTTTTGTTTTGTTTTTAAAATTTATTTACTTAGAGAGAGGGGCGGAGATGGAGAAAGAGAGGGAGAAAAACATCGATCAGTTACTTCTCAAATGCCCCCAACTAGGGATGAGGCACACAACCAAGGCATGTGACCTGACCCGGAACCAAACCAGCCACCTTTTGGTTTGCAGGGCAGCGCTCAATCCACTGAGCCACACCAGCCAGGGTAGGTGTTTCAACAGGACACTTAGCCATGTCCCTCAAGGTCTTATGAAAGGCAAGGTGTGAGACCGGCATCAGGGCAGAGGTTGCCCCAGATTTGCCTTAACGCCCTCCCCACTCTGTAGAGAGAATTGATGCTGTGAGAGGTGGGGTGGGAGCCAGTAGGCACCCACAAGGCCCAGCCTTGCCACCAACAGTCTGCCCTGTTTTGCAAGCACCGTTCACACCAGAGTTCACTAAGACAGGCGATGCCTGGAGGAACGTGCAGATTTCCGAGCCTCTTCACTCCTCCAGGCACCCCCACCCACGTTGCCTGAGATGCGGAACCGCACTTGCAAAGCTTGCAGTGTCATTGTCTGTGGACAGGTGTTCCATTTGTAAGTTCAGGCACAAACAGGTGTTGGGAGATGAGTCCCAGCCACTTGTCACCGGGTTGAGACCAACTTTGAGGGGCAAGTGGAATAAAAGGCGCTGTTGCCCTGGAAACTCCCCTGTGGGATCTGTAAAGTGTAGACAGGTCTCCCCAGTCTGGGAGATCTCTGCATTTTAGGTTCAAGAATGTGGTCTGCCTCCCCCTCCCAGCCTCCTTACCTCCACCATTGCTTCTTCCCAGTCTCGCCCCATGGGGGACTCACTGCTAACCCTAACCCTGAATCCTTGTCTACTAACAAAGCAGCACTTTGGCCTGGTTTGGGGTAGGGCAGGGGCTCTGGCAAGCCAAGGCCCCTGGAACCCATCTCCCTCACCAGAGATGTAGGCCGTGGTCCCTCAGCAGCATGGGCTGGGGGGTCAGGGCTGCTGACAAGGCTGGAGGGGCAAGAAGTGAAGGCCTGGTGGGGAAGGAGGAGCCCTGTTCCCAGTCCTGCTTCCCCCGCCCCCCATCATCATTGCCCTGGATGCAGGGGCCCATCAGGCCCTTTGGGCTCCTGGTCTGGTAGCGCTTTGATGGAATGGGGGCTCTGGAGCCAGGTGCCCCATGGATTGCGATGGGAAGTCCTTTAGAGGCCTGCTCCCTGCTCCCGGCAGTTTCACTGAGATTTGGACCAAGAGCACCCAGAGGCCACCAGCTCCCTCCTGAAGTCCAGGGACAGGAGCCTGCCTCTGGTTGCACACTGCTCTCAGCCCTGGCCTGCCCCAAGCCTGTGTAATCTTGCCACACCCACCTGGCCCTGACCTTTCTGAAAGGCAGCCTGGCCAACTGTCCTCCCCTCACCCCGCACGTGAGCCGCTGCCCTGGCCCTGCTGTTTGGGTGCCTGGGCTCCCTGTAGGCCCCGTCTCGAGGTGGCCGTTGGGACAGCCCTGTTTTAGTCTTTCTTCTTCCTGGTTGGTTTCAAGAACCAGCTTCAGCCCCTCAGCAAGAAGAGAAACCAAAAGTGTGGGGCCTCAATCTTTCTATTCTGCTGGTGGTCTGTCAGTGGGGTCTGTGCCCTCTCAGCTGACAGTGCAGGGCTCTTGAGTGGGACAGTGACCTCCTCCCCCTGGAGTGTGCTCCTGGTCCCCATCAGGGAGCCCCATGCACCCAGGTGTGACTTAGTCTGGAGCCAGGAGCCCATTTCTGGGACTTAGATGCAGCCAGCAGTCTGGGAAGTCTCTTGCTTTTGTGTCACTCTTGCCTGCACACTCGTCCACATCATTCCTCCTCACGGCCCTGCCCCCAGCCCACTGTCCCCACTGCCCCCAGGTGGTGTGATGGCAGGTGTTCTTCCCACCCTGCATTGGACCTTAGGGCCGGGCACATCCTGCCACTGGCATTGTGTGTCTGCAGTGGCTCAGCGCGTGTCCCAGTGTCCTCTGCCATCCCTCAGTGGACAAAGGGCTACTTAGCCATTAGGGTACGGGAGAAGGCCTAATGTCCACTCAGACAGCCCCAGTGGGGGAAGCCACCCACCACAATATGAGCTGAGGAATGGGGGCTACAACCCCGTCCCAGGTGCTTCTGGAGGCAGAAAACAAGGTGATAAGTACCCCAGGGGAGATGGCTAGAGAAGGCAAGAGGGTGACATTTAAGGGACGCCAGGGAGTCAGACATCTTGGGGAAGAGCATTCAGATGGAAAATCAGCCATACAAAGGCCCTTTGCAGATTGGTGAGGGAGCAGGAAATGGGGTGGGTGCAGGCCCTTATCGAGGGTTTCAGAACACACCGAGGCAAGGGTGGAAGCCAGGAGACCAGGAAAAGGGAGTTTCGGGACTCAGCTGACAGTGGGAGCCATGAGGTGGAGGAGGAAGGGGCAGGTGCTGTGTGGACCTGGGCGGACGGGCTCCCCGCTCACAGGACGCCTGGGATGCCAAGGCAGGATCTTTCCACAGCGTGGAGGAAGCGGCCTGGATGAGGGGACCCAGTCAAACTAGCTGTGGAAGGACAGGAAGACACTGGCCAGGGGAAGAGAACAGAGAAACGTGGCGGGAACAAGTGCAAAGCCCCTGAGCTCTTGTGGCCTGTTCCCACACATAGGCACAGAGAAGGCGAGCACCCTGTCCGAGGTCCCACAGCTTCAGAGCCTCCTCAGAGCTTCCTCTGTTGTCTTCTTGAACTTGGAGGGTCTGTTGTCTCCAGCACAGAGTAAGGAGTCTGGAATCAGTTTGGGCAGGCAGCAGGCAAGGTCGGCTCCTGCTTAAAAATTCACCCTGCTCACAGTAGCTTCAGCTGAGGGACAGTTTGAGGCACACAAAGGGCCCTGCAGGTTGGACCCAGCTGTGCCTCCGTTTCCTCCCTGGTAACTGGACTCCGCTCTGGGGGGTTGTTAAGAGGGTTACAGAAGGATAGATGTTTGGTATGCAGCAAGTGCTCCATTCATGCTTGAAACCACCTCAGTAGTGCCTCAGTGAGCACCTGTGGAGTGTCTGAAGCCTCACCCAGGTCCCTCTCCATCTCTCTAAGCCTCAGGGTCAGCATGGTTGGCTCATTGTCCCGGTGGGCCCTAAGCAGTGGTGTCATTTTGTGGGCAGCCGCCAGGCCACCGTCCTCTCTGCCCCAGAAGCTGGCACCAGACGCCTGGCCTGGTGAGCAGTCACCTCGCAGGCCCCCGGTCCTACCCTTAAAAGCTCCCTCCCAGTCTCAGCCCAGCCACCCAGAGGTGACTCATCCTTGCCCCGCCTCCATTGGAACCAGGCACTGAAATAGTCACCGAGCTCACTCTCGGGAGTGGCCGTGGAAATATTTCAGAGCTGCATTCAGCGCCTAAAAATACTCTGCCTCTGTGGGTCTTCAAGTGTCTTCCCCCGACCCCCTGTCATTCCCTTCTCTTCCTTTGGAAACCACCCGTGAGCACCCCTGGCCTGTGCCTCCATGTTGCGCCCCTCCAGCCCGTTAAGCAGCCCTGGCAACCAGGGCTGGAGTGTCCCTAAGTGCAAGTGCGTGTGGACTGTGGCCACCCTCCCTTGGCACCATGGAAACTTAGTTTCTCCAGAACATTCTGGAAGGGAGGCCTTTTCTGAAACCCCTAGAAGTCTGTTCCTGGACAGGGAGGCCTGGGCTCAGCAACACCATCCAGGGAGATCTTACCCAGTTTTCCTTCAAAATGAGAAAATTATTCTTGCTGTTTTTGTTCCTGTGTGTGCAGAAAGCAGACGCCCCAGCAAAGCCCACAGCTGGACTGAACACCACAGCCTCCCCTCCCCGACTTGCCGTGGAGCCCCACGTGGGCTGCAGGTCCTTCAACCTCCCCTGGGGGGCAGACTGTCCCCTCCCTGGCACCCAAACGTCCTTGCCATCATGCCAGCCACTCAGCCTCCTGGTCACACTTTCCAAACCAACAGGCACCTTGACCTTTGAGGCAGCCAGAGGAAGGTGAGGGGAGCGAACGGAGCTGGCCCCCAGGGTCTGACCCAGCTTCTCAGTCTCCAGCTAAAGACACAGCAGGGACAGAGGCCCCAGGACAGTTGTTTGCTGGGCCAGTTGGAGATGCAGCAAGCCAGCTACTGTTGACAAAGTCCGCACTTTATTCAGATCTCCTATTTTTACCCAATGTCCTTTTTTACTATTTTAACGGAGGTAAGGTTCGCTAATGTAGAATTAACCATTTAAAAATGATCAGTTGGCCCTGGTTGGTGTAGCTCAGTGGATTGAGCACGGGCTGGGAACCAAAGGGTCCCGGTTCGGTTCCCAGTCAGGGCACATGCCTGGGTTGCGGGCCAGGTCCCCAGTGAGGGCCATGTGAGAGGCAACCATACATTGCTGTTTCTCTCCCTCTCTTTCTCTCTCCTTTCCCCTCTCTCTAAAAATAAATAAATACAATCTTTAAAAAAAAAATGATCAATTGGTGGCATTTAGCACTTCTCACAGTGTTGTGCGACTACCACTGTCCAGTTTCAGAACGTTTTCCTCACACTGTAAAGAAACCTCATACCCATTCTTACCTCCGCAAGGCCCTAGAAACCAGGAGTGTGGTTCGCCTGTCCTGGACATGTCGGACGGATGGAATGATACGACTGTAGCCCTTTGTGTCTGACTTCTCTCGCTCAGCATCATTTTTGAGGTTCATCCCCGTTACAGGGTGTCAGTGCTTCACTCCTTTTGTGGCTGAATGATATTCCACTGTGTGGACAGACCACACCGTGTTCCTCCTTCTCCAGCTCACAGGATTTGGGCTGTTTCTAAGGAAGTGGTGTTGAGCGTTTCCTGTCTGCCAGGCACATTGTAGTGCTTGATCTGCACCCCGCCCCCCCAGTCGTGAGGTCGCACTGTCACTGCTACTACCACACCCATTTCCCAGTGGGGAAAAGGCAGGCAGAGACAGGCAGAGAGACTTCCAGGGGGACTGCAGGTTACAGGTCTTTGTACTCTGGAGATGGGGGCAGAAATAGATAGTAAGGAAGCTAAAAATTAAACAAGATAAATGCCAGGTGAAGACCCTTGGGGTCTTCCAGGCAGAGAGCCCCGCATGTACAGAGGCCCTGAGGTGGGAATGGGCTGGTGTGTCGGAGGGAAGCATAGGCTGGTGAGGTTGGAGAACAAAGAGTGAGGCGGATGGGGAGTGGACAGTAGCTGTAGGTTCTGCGATGTATGGGGAAGGGTCTGGGCTGTACTCAGATGGAGAGACACAGAGACTGAAAAAGATGAAGGAAATAAGGGCCAGAGACTGGGAACAGGATGGAGAGATGGGGCCTCAGCATCTTATACCTTTCAGCAGGTACCGGATGATGCTATCTGCCTCTGCTTGAGTCAGCATCACCATGGTAACGTGGATCCTACCAGATGCTCCTTCAGGCACATTCCCCATCATTGTAGCCACTGTCGTGTCATTGCCACGTCATTGCCTTGCCAGGGGCAGGGGTGAGGGGGGCAGCTATTTTTACCCAGGCTGCTGAGAGCACTCAGGGACCAAGATGCCCACCTTCCCCTATTCCTCAGTCTCTCTGCTTCCTGAGCCACCAGCTCCCTGCAGGCTCTCCAGGTGCCTCCTGGGAGGGAGCGGGGGCTGTCACAAGCAGTGGGCACTGCAGGTGAGGAAACCTCATGGGCAAGAGCTGGCAGTGGACAGCAGGAGTAGGCAGGGTTAGGGGGTGATAGGAAGATGGGCTGAAGCAGGGAGCCACAGAGTGTGCAGAGGGCAGGGTGGCACTTAGAGGAAAGATGGGTCCCTGTGACCCAGGGCAGCCCCTATGGGCCCTGAGCCTCCCTGGACCATGAGCACTGGTGGGGAAACTGAGGTGGGGAGGGTACTCATGGGCTCCACTTGGGCTGGTAAGGACTCCAAATAGCCACCACCCCAGCTGCTGATGACCTTGGTGCCCCCACTCTTCCCTTCCCCCCATCTTCCCTCTTCTCTCCCCACTCCAGGCCTTCTTCTGGATGCTCCTCTAACGTACTGTGCATTCCTACCTCAGGGCCTTTGCATGTGCGACTCCAGCTTTCAAGAACACCCTTCCCTGGGGCACCCACACAGCACCCCCTTTGTCTGAAAGTGGCATGGACCCTCTGAACCCCCTCCACTCTCCCTCTCTGCAATTTCTTCCTAACTCTTGTCACTGCCTGTTACATATTATCTATTTTTCCAATTGTTCCCACCCACGAATGAGGGCCTTAGTTTACCCAGTTTGAGAATGGCAGTAGTCAGTGTGCACAGTGAAGGGGAAACCATGCAGTGAAAGGCCAGTGTCTTTCCACCTGATGCAGAACTGCAAGGACAGGGTGTGGCCTGGGGGTGACCCACAGCTCCCTGGGCGGGCTGGGCCTCAGTGGGAGCGTAAGTCAGTGGTCAGTGGACAAACCAAGCCAAGAAACCTACCCTGGGCTCTCCAGGACAGGTTGGGGTGGCCTGTGAGTCCACTTCCACCCTCACCACACACTACTGATCGGCCTCTGTCACCACCAGCCTCGACTGTGTTGCCCTGGGAGGCAGTCACTCTATCTTCACTACAGAGCTTTATAGGGTCACCTTCTCTTTATGCCAACAACACTGAGGATGGTTCATTCCAGTCCCAAACCAAGAACCATGGAGCCCAGTTTAAATGATTGATGAACAGGAGTCTTTTCCTGTCTCCAGTCTTTCCCAGCTCTCTCCTCCTCCCTCCTTTCTGTATGGGTCTCTGGCCTTCTCCCTCTGGCTCCACTGAACATTTCTTCCCTCCCTTTCCTGCTATCCCTCTCACTCCAACTCTATCATTTGCTCTTTGTTTATCTCAGTCACTATCTCCATTTTCTTTCCCACTATAACTATGCTCCACGCCTCCTCTATCAGGAAGCCCTGATTAATCCAGCCTAGCCCAGAACCTTGGAACCGGACCTTTGGCCTCGGTCTACCCATTCATCAAATGGGCTTGTCCTAGGACCTCAATTCCTGGGCGGAGGGAGTCCCCTTCCCAGCCTTGGGCAGGCTTCCAGGGACCGGCAGGGAAGGGGTTAACCGCGTGCCGTCCCCTTCCCCCAGCCCTGCATTTAATTAGCGGCCCTGCGGGGCTGCCAAGCTGGGCAAGAGGGGGAAGGGAAGAGATGGGGGAGCAAGGGGGAGTAGTGGAGGGGAGGGACAAGGGGGCGGAGGAAGGAAAAGAGGAGGGAGGAGGGGAGCCGGGGCCAGCCGGGAATTCGATTCTTGCATCGCTGGGTCCCCAAATCAGACGTCAGGGCTCCTGACTCTGACCTCACCCTGCTCCCTGCACTAGCAAAGGCTGGGTCGTGCGCCCGCAAAAAATGTCAGCTCTCCCCCCATGGTCTAGTTGAGGACAACTGAGGCCCACGCAGAAGTGGCAACTAACCGGGCCACAGCGCGAGCCGCCCAGCTTATTTGGGCGGTTTTGTTTGCGCGCTAGAAAACAGGACAGCAAAACCAGTTGGTTCCAGGCGATTTGGGGGCCTGTCTCGGTGTGGGCATGGGCAAGAGCAGGGGACAGCGGAGGGAAACGTGGGCGAGCTGGGGGAGGGGCTAGGTCCGGGCGGTTCAGCTTCAGTCCCAGCCACACCACACCCCGCCCCGTGCCTCAGTTTCCCCTCTGTGGGCGCAGAGTCGGGAAACTGGAAGGTTGACGCTACTCATCAGCACATCCAAAAGCTCCCCCGCCCCCGCGACCCCAGCGTCTGCATGTACGCAGCCCCGCCTCGTCCTGACGTCGGCGCTAACGCCATCCGCCCTCCTCCCCAGCCACCCCCGCTGCCGTGCGGAGTTAACTCTTCCGCTGGCCCCGCCTAGACCCCCGAGATGCTCTCTCCCCCTCAACCCCCGCCCGAGACTGGCCAGGCTGGAGTACCGACAAAGGACCGTCCGTCCAGCCCCCAGGGCTTTGCCTTGGCTGTTCTTTAAGCCTGAAGTGAGTCTCCCGCCCCATCCAGTCCTATTTACTGTGACATCCCTGCCGCCGCCAGGCTCAGACCCCCTCCAGGGCCGGGCGTGTCCGTGTCCAGCTGGGTCTCCCCGCCCTGGGGGAGCTTCTTGAGCCCAGGGCGGGGTCCTCTTACCCCGCAGTTCTGTTTCAAGGTCGAGTTTCTTCCCCCCATTTTCCAGATGGGAACCAAGGAAGCCCAGAGAACTTAGGGAGGTCTCGAAGCCCTGGCCGAGACCCCAGCTCCCGTGGCTTCCCTGCTCCCACCCCTAGAGGGGGCCCCCTATTCTCGCAGCAGGGGAGGTGACCCTCAGGCTCCGCCCTGCCCCTGGGGAAGTGAGAATGGGGCGCCTTCCCCCGCATCCTCACCACTTCCTCCCGGGAGAGGCTGCGGCGGGGCCTAGGGGGAGGGGAGAGCGTGGGGGCAGTCTCAGCTCCGAGAAGGGTCTCTCTGCCCCCACGCTGGAGAGGGA
Organism: Micronycteris hirsuta; assembly: GCA_004026765.1. Classification (NCBI taxonomy): domain Eukaryota; kingdom Metazoa; phylum Chordata; class Mammalia; order Chiroptera; family Phyllostomidae; genus Micronycteris; species Micronycteris hirsuta. The sequence continues at coordinate 43,950 of PVJI01000439.1, forward strand.
CTGAGCTGGCGTTTAAGTGCCTCACGTGCTGGGGGTGGGGTGGGGGCGGGACCAACTCCCTTCATTGGAGCCCCTTCCTGATGAACGAGGACTCTGCCTCCACGCCACCCCACCCCGCCTCTTCCCGCTCCTCCGCTCTTATCGCCCCCGCCCCCCGCCCCCCCCCCTTCAATGTACTCCTTCAGTGGACCTGGGGCCTTTCCAGGAGCCTGGCCCACAGGCCCGGGGTCCAGCTGCAACTCTCTATTGTACAAGACAGGCCGCAGGATTCCAGGCCTCCCATCCTCCTGCAGAGACGCACCTGGATTCCAATCTGTTCTCCAAAGATGGGAGCCAAACTTTGCTCAGAACCTCTGTGTGTCCATCTGAAAAAGGGACAGGTGTCCCTCCTTGAGAGGCTGCTGTGGGGTTTTAAGAATGTCTAGAGTGGGCATGCAATTTTGCATGAATGCAGCTGCTCATTAATTGCCTCATCCATTCATTCACTAATTCATCCATCACTCCATCCACTCATTCAATTATTTATTCATGTATTCATTGATTCACACAACCCCTCCCCAATTCCCAGGCAACCAGGGGAGGACATGGAGTCCACAGCTCTTTTGAGAAGGCCATCAAGGGGCCCACAGAACTGTGGGTGGGGACAGCCCCAAGGTTTTGAGGAGGAAGTGGGAGCTTCCACTTAACTGAACCAACCTGAAGCCTCCCCACAGCTCCGTGGGGTGCCACCCCCAAGAGGCTGCTGCCTGCCAAACTGCCTCCATCTGTCCCTGAAATGGGTCAGTACCCCAGTGGTTTTTGGGAGGGTACTGGCTGCTGCAGGCAAACCTCAAAAACTGTAGGTGCTCACCCTGGCTGGTCTGTGCAGTTGGTTGTAGCATAATCCTGATACACCAAGGCTGTGGGTTCCATCCCTAGTCAGGACACACACGAAAGCAACCAATGAATGCCTGGATGGGTGGAACAACAAAATCAATATTTCTCTGTCTCTGTCTCTCTGAAATCAAGACCAACAAAGTAGTAGGCGTTCATTGCTGAGCTGAGGCTGGGCACACTCAGCATCAACTGCGTGCTTGGACTCTCTGGGACAGAAACGAGTGGGTCCCTGTGGTCCCTCCTGGAGTCATTTGGCTTGGCTTGGGGCTTCCCTGCCTTTACTGCTCTCTGACCATTTGGACATTCCTGATCCAGGCCTGGCCCAGAGTGTCCCTTGCTTTGTGTGTGTGTGTGTGGGGGGGATGCCTGCATTTTGCTGTCATTTCATCGTTTTTGGGGTTTTCTTCTATTTATGGCAAGAGAAACTGGCTTTCCCTTCTTGGTAGTGACACGAAGTTTCCCTTTTGAAATATACTTACTGAAGTAAAAACAGAAGAGAGTCGGGCTAAAGGAAAAATAGTGACAGTGCTCATGTGCTGCTTATGTTGTTTCCTGTCTCCCATGAGACTGTCAGTTCAGGGGGCGATAAGGGAGGGCCGAAAAACCCTCATTCAGCACACAGGGCTGGGCACACAGTAGGTGCTCAATAGAAGGTGGTGGAATGGATGAATGTTGGTGCTTGAAGTTGGCCCAAAGGAAAACAAATAAACCAACTTTCGAAGTTGGTCTGGTGAAATCAGATTCACCACCCTCTGACTTGCAAACCCCCTGGTTCCAACATTGATCTGTGACAGGGCCTCATTTGGGCCTCGGTATATAGCAGGTACACATTAAATGTACACTGGGTGAGCACAGGGGTCTTGCCCGTCTTAAGGGGGAGGTGTTTTCTCCTTGCAGGAGTCCTCCGGGCTGGGCTCACTCTGTATGGCAAGTCAGTCAGTCAACAAACACTGTACGGAGCGCTCTCCCGGGCCTGTGGGAGGCTTGGGACAGACACACCACAGCCTCGGAGCGGTCTGCAGAGCCACCAGTTATAAAGCCGGCCCTGCCAGGTATCAATCGGGATCCATCCTTGCTGAAGGGGACTGACAGCACGTGAATTGCAAAATGGTCTTGTGAGACTAGAAAGAGCCAGTGCCAGCCCAGAGGGCAGGGCCTGGGTCCCCTCCCAGCGGCCGCAGAAACACCTGCACTGAACCAAGGAGGTGGCAGCCTGTCCGGCTCCAGGCGAGGGCGGAAGCGGGGCAGGAAGGGAGGGAGGGGCCGCCGCCTTAGCCCCGTAACCCGAGCCTCAGGAATGCGGCGGGGCCAGACGCGCCCCCGACCCGAGGCCGGCGCCCCTCCCCCGGCCGCCCAGCGGGGTCCTGCCACTTGGGTCGCTGCCAGCCACGCTATTTCCAGCCCCTGGAGCCTAAGCTCCGGGGGGGCTGCCCCTACTAGTCGCACTCAGCCCCGCAGTGTCCTGAGATCTGGGGACCATCCCTAGCAAGCCTCATGCCCGGAAGGACCCTCCACCTCACCCCTTTTTGCTTCCTGCTTAACTCCTTTTTTTTTTCCTTTCTTTGGGGCTTTTCGTTTTATACAGTAGATTTTAGGTTTCTGAGTCTTCAAATAAAGACTAAACTGTAAACCAAGTTGCAGGTTTCTCTAAACAAGAAAGCAGATCTCTTCAAGCCGGGCAGAGGCCAGCGATCCCCAGGGATGGAGGTGGGCGTCAGGTTCAGCCTCTGTTGGGAAGGCAGGAGTGGGACGGGGTTGAGTTCTGATCAGGTCTAGGCCGTGAGATTCCGGGGTGCCTCGCGTGACCCCTCTGGGAAGTGGGATAATGTCCCCAGACTCGTGGAGCGGCTGGGAGAATAAAGGTGAAAATGTATTTCGGACCCAGCCCTGATCACCGACTCCTCCGTTAACCCCACTGACCTTGGAACAAATACTACCCACCCCAGTTTGGGTGGAGGCCCTATCACCCTTACTTTCCTTCTCCCTCTCTGTTTCTCCCTGGCTCTCCCAATCCAGCCCAATCTTTCTCTTGTCCTCTGTCCACGTGGCCAGCTGGCTTCTGCACTTGCTGTTCCCACTGGGACATTCTGCCCTCCATCGTCTCTCTACTTGCCCTTCGCTCAGCATCACCTCCTGGGGACGCCTCTCCCAGATTATTCAACTCCGAAACACCCGCCTTTACCCTCCATGAAAGCACCATTTATTATCCTCAAAGCTGTGTTTGTCACCTTCCTTCAGATCCTGTGCGGGGTGGGTGGGGTTGTTTGTGTCATTCATGTGTGTCCCCATCACTGGCCTCACAGTAGGTGCTCATTCCAGTATGTGGAAAGAATGAAGGAATGGGATTATACCTACTTTATTGCATGGGGCTGGCTGATGGATTTGGGGCTCTCCCTGACTTGCCTAAGAAGCCCCCAGTCTCACAGACAGATCTGGACACACACCCCTACCCAGCTCTGTGGGGTCAGGGCTGGTCCAAATGGAGGGACAGGACTGGGGTGTCCCAGAGTTCTCTCTGGCTGGAAGGAAGGAGAAGGTAGGGAAGGGCGCTGGGTCCGAGGGAATAGTGAGCGCACAGCAGAGGAGCCTGAGAGGGGTCAGGCCTTGGAAAGTGGGGCTGGCAGCATCTGCCACAGGCAGTGCCCTACATTTAGAAGCTATGACAGGTCCTCCCCACCCAGTCTCAAAGACCCTGCCTTCCCCTGTCTGGAGCATATAGAGTCAGACACCAACGGTGGACAGGGCTCATACAGGTGGAAGGGGTCCAAGGAAGTCCCCAGGGCCATGGTTAAGGAAGGCTTCTTGGAGGAAGGAACATTGGAAGTAAGTGTGAAGGATGAGTAGGAGTTTGCCTGGAGGCTAAGGAAGGGCACTCTAGGCTGAGGGAACTCCAGACCAAAGAGCTGCAGTTAAGTTTGGCTGAATAATAATAATGTAAAACAGCCCCAGCCTTAGCTGCTTCCAGTAGAGTCCTGCAGCCTTTCAGTTATGGGTTTGATTTCTGGTCAGGGCACGTACCTAGACTGCATGTTCCATCCCCAGTCTGGCAGCGTATGATCCCTGGTGCAGGTGCATACTTCAATTGATGTTTCTCTCTCACATTGATGTTTTTCTCTTTCCCTTCCCCTCTCTCTAAAAGCAATGAAAAATAATATCCTCAGATGAGGATAAAAATTTAAAAAAAAATAAAACAATGATAGAGACCATTATTGAACCTATATTATTTCCACAAATCCAGTCAAAGTCTCAATAGTCCATGAGGCTATAGTATTATTTACTCCATTTTGATAAAGGGGAAACTGGGACTCAGAGAGGTAGCTTGCTTTGGCCTCCCTGTGCCTCCATTTCCCAAGGCCTGTCTGCTAGTCAGTCTTTCAGTTCTAGCTGTCTCTGCCCACAGTTCAGGAGACATTCACCTGCCTATCAAGGTCAAGGCCCAAGATCAGGGTGGGCAGAGACAGCCAGAACTGAAACACCCTCCTGCCCTGGGGAGAAGCAGGGCGCCCTCTCTTCCAAGCTTGTTCCATATAGGGGTCTCAGGGCAGGATTGGCTACAGGCCAGGCAGGGGCTGTACTCACTTCCACCAGGGGTCCCTTTGCCCAGGCTGGGACCCAAGAGGACAGGTCTGGAGGGATGAGAGACCCACATGCCTGGAAGAAGACATATACATATACACATGGTACTCTGCTCCACATATGAATACACACAGGCACACATCCATATGCTTGGCCCTCTGCCCGTGAGGCCAGGCCAGGCCTCTTGCTCATAATCACAGCCTCCCTCGTGGCCTTTTTGCTTCAAAGCCAGTAGGGGCAGTGCCAGGTGAGGAAGGGAGCTGGGGGTGGTCAGTCACACAAACCAAGGCCAGGGACCGCCACAGCAAACTGGGCCAGGCGGTGTTCTCCTTTAACGCTTTGTGTCCGCTGTATGCTAGGCCCTGTGCAGGGGCCTAGGGACCTGGAGACCCACCAGCCCCAGGATAGGGAAGGTTCCTGCTTCTGGGGATTTATGATCCACTCCACCATTCTGGATGATTCCAAGGACATAATGGGAAGAAGGGGAGAATCATCAGAGGGCACAGCATATGCAAAGACCCCGGGGGGCACTAAGGGGCTGGGAAGCCAAGGCTCAGACCCGGTAAGAGAGAAAGGTCAGTGGGGGAAGGAAGGTGTGGAGCTTCCACCACCTGGCTGAGGAGTGGGCTCCATCCTGAGTGCTGTGGGAGCCATGGAGGGGTTGTGTGCAGGGGCTGTCTGTCAAACTCAGATAGGGTCCCTGGGAAGTGCTGAGGAAGGTATTCCTTTCCTCCTACTTGTATATCCCATCCCCAGCCATAGGCTTATGCCTATGGCGGCTCATTAAACCCTAACAGTCACGATAATGGTAATAAGCAGGTAATGATGACCAGCTGGGGTTCTTGCCTAAGCCTAAGCACCCTTATCGGAGGACCCACAGCAGGCCCTGGCAAAGAGTTAAAACGTAGGTGGCTGCCCAGGGGCAAGGACACCAGGGTTTTACAGGATGGATAAGAGCTCAGGCCTGGTTACAGTTCTAGTCTCCTCAGGCAAGTCACTCTGCGCTTCAGATTCTCATCTGTCAGGAATTCGGACCCAGTGCTTTAGACAGCTCCGTGAAAAGTAGTAGGATCAAAGCGCTTTCAGCAACTTCTGGAAGCTCTCTTCTACCCTCCTCTGTCTTTCTGGGGCAAACACACCACCAAACAATGGGGTGAGGGTGGGTGAAGGCAGATCTGGCCCATGTCCCGGGAGAGCCACTGGCCACCGCTCTTCCAGGCCTTCAGCCCCCAGCGCACACAAAACTTGGTCAAACGCGTTAAGGGAAGCACCCTCCGTGCAGTGGAGCGGAAGGTGCCAGGGAGTAATTTATCCATCTGGGACCCCATGACCCGCCACCTCCGTTCCAGGGGCCCGGCACCACCCCCGCCGGCCGGGCCCCACGAGGGGTCGCGGGGCGGGGCTTCAGGGCTGGCGGGCGCCCAGTGGCTAGGCGCCTGGTGGCCGAGCCTATCACGCCACCCCGGACGTGCCTTGGCGGGAGGCGGTGCTGGGGACCTTGGTCGTACACAGCGCTCCCTCCCGGAGCTGAGTGACCCGGCCCAGTCGCGCGGCCCGCCCCCATGACGTCAACCCACAAGGCAGCGCGCTGTTGTGCCGTTTACCGCGCGTCACCGGGGCAACGGCAGCCGGGGGGTGTTGATGGCTTTGCTCCGCCTTACCATGTAAATGAGAGACGTCACCCGCGCCCAATGGCGAGCGGGGGCAGTGAGCTCATCGCACTCGGCCGAGGCTATAAGAGGGCGCGCGGGTTGCGCGGCGCAGGAGCCGCCGCCAACGGAGGGCCGGGCGCAGCGGCTACGGCCGGGGCGGGCGCTGGGGCCGAGCGGACGGGGGGGTGCGGGCCCCTCGGGAGGCCGCAGCCACTCCCCTCCCCCCCGGACCGGCGCGGCGGGGGAGGCGGAGGATGGAAACACCCTTCTACGGCGATGAGGCGCTAAGCGGCCTGGGCGGCGGCGTCAGTGGCAGTGGCGGCGGTAGCAGCTTTGCGTCCCCGGGTCGCCTGTTCCCCGGGGCGCCCTCGACGGCAGCGGCCGGCAGCATGATGAAGAAAGATGCGCTGACTCTGAGCCTGAGCGAGCAGGTGGCAGCAGCGCTTAAGCCTGGGGCCGCGCCGCCCCCAGCCCCCTTGCGCACAGACGGCACCTCTGGCTCGGCGCCGCCCGACGGCCTGCTCGCCTCACCGGACCTAGGGCTGCTCAAGCTGGCCTCGCCCGAACTCGAGCGTCTCATCATCCAGTCCAACGGGCTGGTCACCACCACGCCGACAAGTACGCAATTCCTCTACCCCAAGGTGGCGGCCAGCGAAGAACAGGAGTTCGCCGAGGGCTTCGTCAAGGCCCTGGAGGACTTGCACAAGCAGAACCAGCTGGGTGCTGGTGCGGCCTCCGCTGCGGCAGCGGCCGGGGGACCCTCGGGCACGGCTGCCGGTGCCGCGCCTCCTGGAGAGCTGGCTCCGGCGGCGGCCACGCCCGAGGCGCCCGTCTACGCGAACCTGAGCAGCTACGCGGGCAGCACCGGGAGTGCGGGGAGCGCTGCGACTGTCGCCTTCGCCGCCGAGCCCGTGCCTTTTCCGCCGCCACCCCCGGGCGCGCTGGGGCCGCCGCGCCTCGCCGCGCTCAAGGATGAGCCACAGACGGTGCCCGACGTGCCGAGCTTCGGTGAGAGCCCGCCGCTGTCGCCCATCGACATGGACACTCAAGAGCGAATCAAGGCGGAGCGCAAGCGGCTGCGCAACCGCATCGCTGCCTCCAAGTGCCGCAAGCGTAAGCTAGAGCGCATCTCTCGCCTCGAGGAGAAAGTGAAGACACTCAAGAGCCAGAACACTGAACTGGCGTCCACCGCGAGCTTGCTGCGTGAGCAGGTGGCGCAGCTCAAGCAGAAGGTCCTCAGCCACGTCAACAGCGGCTGCCAGCTGCTGCCCCAGCACCAGGTGCCCGCGTATTGAGCCCGCGCGCGGGGCGCATGCGCGGCCCCCGTCCCCGAGAGGCGGGCTCGCGTGGGGGGGGCGTGGGTGTCCCGGACTTGGAGAGGGCGTGGCCCCGGGGACGCCCCCGGATGGTGCCAGGACTCAGAGAGGGCGCCTCAGACTCGACAAGCTGGACCCCCTGCTCCCGGGGGGCAAGCGCATGACTTCCCCCGCCCCCTGCCCTCGCGCTGCCTCTGACCTCTGCGCGTGGCCGCCCGAATTGCACAAACCCGCGCGCCCGGCCTCCCCTTTGTACGCACCGCCGCCGAAGAGGGTTCCGAGGGGGCGCAGCCTGAAGCCCTGCGTTGCCTTTTCTTTTACTTTTTTTTTTTTTTTTCATTTGGAAGAGAGAACGGTGTTTGATTCTGCCCTATTTATGTTTCTACTCGGGAACAAACGTTGGTTGTGTGAGTGTGTGTTTTCTTGTGTTGGTTTTTTTAAAGAAATGGGAAGAAGAAAATTACTCTCCCCTTTCCTTGCTCTCTGCCCCGCCCCCGTCCTCCTGCTCCCCCTTTTTATTCTGTTTTGTTTTGCTACGAGTCTACATTCCTGTTTGTAATACTTGGTTCGCCCGGTTTTCTGTTTTCAGTAAAGTCTCCTATGCCAGCTCTGCTCTCCGCCTCCTCCTTCCTCCGCCGGGGCCTGATGGGCTGGGCGAGGCCTGGCTCGCTCCCCTCCCCCCACACCTCCGCCCTCCACCCTCCTCCCCTGCTGGGGGGGAGGGGCCTGCACCTCTGGCGCGAGGCGAGCGCCATCTAGGCGCGCCTGGGCGCCAGGCCGACTGATGTCCGGGCTGGGTGGGGGACTCTGGAGACTTCAACCCTCGATTGAAACTACGGAACTTGCAGCGTGTCCCCTTTGGGGAGGAGTTGACTGCAGGATGGAGAGGGGACAACAGCCCCTGCCCGGAGCAGGAAGGAAAAGGAAAAGACATTAAGCTTCTGGGCCAGTGTTTGTGAAATGGGCAGAACAATCATAAACCTGCTCCATGAAGTTGTGAAGATTAAGTTTGTTTACACTGTCCACGGCAAGTGCCCCAGGATGGCTGTGAATGCGGCCCAACACAAAATCGTAAATTTACTTAAAACATGAGAGTTTTTTTGTTTTCCATAGTGTTTGTGTATTTAACATGTGGCCCAAGTCAACTCTTCTTCCAGTGTGGCCCAGAGACGCCAAAAGGTCAGACAACCCTGGTTACAGAGTAGTGCGTGACTTACAGTCAGGAGTGCCCAGTGTGTTTATTATAGGGGGTGGGGGGAGAATTGAGTCTCAGGACCAGAAGGAAAGTGGCACAGGTGGTATCTGACCGGGGTGGTCTTCTTCTAGGGCTGGAGGTATGACTACTTTTTGTGGGGTCTCCCTTTAGGTAACTGGGACTCCAGGATTTTCCAAGCACCCTCTGCCAATGTCCTATTATCCCATTTTGAGGAAACTAAGGTTTAGAGAGTTTGACCGACCAGCTTGAGGTCACACAGCCTTTTAAGGAGACAACCTGGGTTTCTCCTCTCCAGACTCTTGACTGCCAGGCTGCCCTCACCTCTGGCCTCCTCTGGGTTTTGCTGCTGAGCATTGGTGGCCCAGGACAGAGGGCAAGCTGGGCTGGTAGGCATGTACTGATGAAGGCTGACTGTACCCAGCCCTGCTCAGAAGGTGGCTGAATGGTAGACAGGGACAAAGGATTCTGTGTGCCCACAGTCCCTTGGCCATCGGAGTGGTCTCACCATCTGCGTGTACACTTTAGCCCTGGCTGCACACTTCTTGAGGCTTAAGCTGTTTTGGGGTTTGGTTTTTAACTTCACCTGGCACCACCTTCAGGCAGGCATTTCAGGGGATGCCCCAGAAGTGAGGGCTGATGCTGAGATGGTGTCTTGACACAGGAGGTCAAATGCCATGTTTTGGGGGTAAAGCTTAACTATCCAGGAGAACGAGTCCCAACTTGGGTACCAATTTGCCAACCTGTGATCTCAGCCAAGTCTTCTCCCTGCTTTGGCCTTTACCTGAGGCATTGTGATGTGGGTGTGTTCACATCCAGAAAACCTCTCCCAGGACAGAAGTTGGAAGCGTTTGGGGGATGAACAACAATGACGTAGTTAATACTCAAGTGCACCCTGAGCAGTTCCCAGCCTACAGAGAAGGGGAGGTCCAGGGAGATTGCTAGATCTGCCCAGGCTGTGTTTACCCACCCTTCTGTTGCCAATTGTGTGGGGTTTTCCCCTACACTGACCAATTCCCCAACTCTCCAGCCAGCAGCCGAGTTCCCTACAGTCCAGTTCTGACACTGTTTACCTGGCATTGGCATAGTCCCCACAGATGAAGGGCTCAGTCTCGCAAGACTGCCCAGCTACAGACACCAGCTCGAGTCCTAGGTTGCCACCTGTACTTCTGACCGGTTGGCTGTGAATTGGGGGTTTCCACAACCCCTTCCTCAGGTTTGATAATTTTCAAGGACAGCTCACAGAGCCTAGGGAAGCATTTTATTTACTAGATTACTGGTTATAAAGGATACAACTCAGGAACAGCCAGATGGAAGAGATGCACAGGGCAGGGTACAGGGCATTGGGCTTTCATGCCCCTTCTGGGCTGCCCCGCTCCCAGCACCTCCGTGTGTTCACCAACCAGGAAGCTCTCTTGAACCCCAGAGGTTTCATTGTATAAGAACAATTGATGTAATATTTAGCTTTTGGTGATTAGTTCAATATCCAGACCCTTTCCCCACCCAGGAGGTTTGGGAGGTGGGGTTGAAAGTTCCAACCCGCTGCCCTGACTGGCGTGGCTCAGTGGGTGGGGCATCGTCCCACAAACCAAAAGGCTGCCAGTTTGATTCCTGGTCAGGGTTGTGAGCCAGGTCCCTGATTGTGGGCGTGTGAGAAGTAACCAATCGATGTTTCTCTCCCTCCTTTCCCTCCTCTCTAAAAATAAATAAAATCTGGGCTCCCTTTTTGTGGCTTTGTGGATTAAGTGCAGGCCTGCAAACCAAAGGGTCACCTGTTGGATTCCAGGCCGGGAGGCATGCCTGGGTTGTGGGCTGGGTCTCCAGCTGGGGCCATGGCAGAGGCAGTCCATCAGTGTTTTCTCTTCGCACGTCAGTGTCTCCTCTTTCTCCCTCCCTTCCCCTCTCTCGAAAAATAAATAAAAATCTTTAATAAAAATTAAAAATAAATAAAATCTTTAGAAAAAGTTCCAACCCACTAATCTAGCCTAGATTTTTCTGGAGACTAGTCTGCAGCTGGCCTCTTGTTCTGGAGCCTCCTAGTGGCTCCCCAGGGAGGCCAGGCAGAGGCCCCTGGGCCAAGCTGTTGTGACTTTGGCAGGACCCTGCTAAGCTGAGGCCAAGATGTGTGTCAGCCCCAGCCCTGCCAGCAGTGATTCACACCAGGCCTCCGTCTAGCCCCAGGAGGTGACTCGGGATGGCAGCCTCACTTCCGTCTCCAGGGCTGTGGCTAAGACTTAATGCCTGTTTCCACCAGGCTGTGTGTAGATCCCAGGGTGTCTCGGGCCCAGCCCCACTCTGAGGAGCCTCCATCCTCAGAGACAAACGGAGGTACCAGCTGGCCTTCTAAGAAGTCAGTCAGGTCCTGACTAGTGTGTCTCAGTTGGTTGGGTGTCATCCTGCAGAGTGAAAAGTTCGCCAGTTCAATTCCCAGTCAGGGCGCATGCCTAAGTTGCAGGTTTGGTCCTGGTCAGGGTGCTATGAGAGGCAACTGATCGATTTTTCTCTCCCTCTCTTTCTTCCTCCCTTTCCCTCTCTCTAAAAAATTTAAAAATGTAAAAAGAACCCTAGCTGGTGTAGCTCAGTGGATTGAGCACGGTCTGCAAACCAAAGGGTTGCTGGTTCGATTCCCAGTCAGGGCACATGCCTGGGTTGCAGGCCAGGTCCCCAGTGGGGGCCACATGAGAGGCAACCACACATGGATGTTTCTCTCCCTCTCTTTCTCCCTCCCTTCCCTTCTGTCTAAAAATAAATAAATAAAATCTTAAAAAAAAAGTAAAAAGAAGCCAGAGTGTCCTCTACTCTAAACCCTCTCATGGCTCCTGGGTGCCTTCTCAGTCTCCAAGGCCCCGCCTGTGACCCCGCCTCACCCTCTTCTCTTTCTTCTCCATCCAAGTCAGTTTCCTGTGTGTTCCCTCATCATGTTCAGCTTGTTCCATCTCAGGACCTTTGCCTGTACTGTCCCTACCCCTGATATGCCCTTCACCCAGCTCTGCCACAGCCAACTCCTGCCCTGTGGGTCAGCCCATCCTACCCACTTTGGTCCCTTCTAAGTTTCACAGCCCCAAATTATTTGAGTTGTGTCCTCAGGCTCAGATCAGGTCCCAGCCTTAAGCAGGTACTCAGCAAATGCCCAAGGGGTGGGAGACTGAGGCTGTCCTAGACATGTGGAGGTGGAGATTTGGGGGTCATTTCTGTGCTCAGAGCCCTAACTTTCTGCTCAGGATGGGCAGATTATAATACATCACAACCACCATGACTCTCAGTTCTGACCTGGGTCCTGCCCCCCACCCGAGTCTACCTTCTAGAACTCCCTCCTTCCAGGGGCCTGCAGTGATTGGCTGGAACTTGGTTGTGAGTCACAAAGCCACCGTGGCACCAGGGCTGCAAGGTTGATCATCAGGCTGGTGGGTTCAGCTTCAGGGGCAGGTGAGTGGGGCTAGAGGAGGGCTTCGTGGTGGTTATATAGGGACCTGGTCGTTCTTTTCTGGCTCCCAGTGTCCTCAGAGTCCCCTTGGGCCTTTCAGCCTCTCTGAGGGGGGTTGGCACCCCAGTCCCTCAGAGCAGGAGCACTAAGTTCCCCCAAAGGCCTGATGGTGGGTTTGTCTGCCTGGGGGCCCAGCCTGGAAAGTCTATCATATCTTGGGAGCCTGGGAAAGTGGGCTTAGCACATGTGACATATAGGGAAACTGAGGCTCAAAAGAGTTCACCCAAAATTGCTGAGCTAGCCATTTACCTTTTGTGTCCAGGGCCCCTATTCTTCCTTCCTACCCCCTGTAACCCTACTTCTCTTATTCTGCCATCTGTTTCTTTGCTCATTCTGGTTAAATTTATCGAAAGGGCTGAACCATGTGGTTGATAAAACCCCAGGATGGACTAATTCAGACCCCGAAGCTGCCAACTCCAAGTTTGAAGCTTGGGCTACACCCATCCATCTCATCTATCCATCCTATCCATGCATGCATGCATCCATCTAGCCATTTATCCATCCATAAACATCTACTGAGTACCTACTGTGTGTGGACTGTTCTAGACTCAGGGGACCCAAGAGCAAACAAAAGAGATAGACATCCCCACCGATGGGTAGCTCTTAGTCTAGTGGGAGAGGCAAATCAGAAACAACATAAAGAAGTAAGTCACATAGTATGTTGGCTTCTCCAGGCCTCAGGTTCCTCCTCTCTGAAATGGGGACAATGACCGCCCACCTCCAGGGGAGCTGGTCTCAGGCCCATTGGCTCTTATGAGTCCGTTCTTCATTGCCTTTTTTTCTGAATGGGCCCTGCTGCCTTGAGGCCGGGATGAAGACTGGGCAGGGGGCTGGACATTCACGCCATCACACAGGTGAAGCCAGAATGTTCATCATGAAAGGAGGAATGCATGGGTCTTTGAGAATGAATTGATTCTGGTCAATTTTATCTTGAAGTGTCTGTTATCATCTCAATTAATGATATGGCAGATTGAAGTCTACCATTTTACTATTATTCTTTCTGTTGTACCTGAGTTCTAGTACTGTATTCCCCTGCTTCTGCCTCCTTTGGGGTTATTTGAATCTTTAAATGAACCTCTCAATATGTTCTCTGTAATAAAGGAGTTCCTTTGATTGTCTCCTTCCAAGTGAATGTGATGTTAACCTTTCTCAGTAGAGGGCCCTGTTGAGATATTGCTGGAAAAAAAGGCTCACCTGCAAGAAGGGTCAGTATGGAGACTCCAGGTGGAACCTGTGTCAGTAATGAGTACAGATCATCATTCCTGTGCAACTTTGCAGCCCTAACCTGATGGAAACCTTTCTCCATCCTTCTTGACCCCAAACCAGAGCCCTCATGGTGGCCCATGCACTGCAGGCCTCCACCAGCACCTGCACTCCCAACATGTGCTCACATCGCCAGTTGCTGTTCACCTGCTTCTCCAACTTTTCCTTGCCCAGCAACTCCACAGCAGCTATGGCCTGGCCAAACCAGCGAACATCTCTGCCATATGGTATGCCAAACCACGTCTTCTCCAAGGAGGTCCAAATCTGTTCCAAATTTGCTCTTCCTTGGAAACACTCCCTCAGCTCTAGGAAACCACTTAGAGTTTCATTTTATCTTATGGTTAGTCTTTTATCATCACTAACAATTCTTTATATTAAACTCTGTCTCCTGATTGGGCCCAGACCACAGCAGAGTGGTTCTACTATCTTCTGGCTTCCATAGTTTCTGATGAAAAGTTGGCTGATTAATGAAGTTCCTCCACTGGATGTTACATATTATTTTCTTCTGGCTGCTTTCAAGATTTGACCTTTGTTTTTCAAGGCATTGACTGGATTGTGTCCAGGTGTGTTGTCTTTGTATTTATCTTGCTTAGAACTTCATGAAATTTTTAAATCTATAAAAACATTTTTTTCGACAAATTTCAGCCATTATCTCTTCACATTTTTTTTATGCCTTTCTCTTTTTTCTGGGACCCCAATTATATATGTCAGGTCTTCTGATGTCCTACAAGTCCCTAAGTCTTGCTTAAAGGCCCATTTTCCTCCTCTGTGTTCTTCAGTTTGGATAATTTCTGTTTATATTCAAATTCACTGACTCTTCTGTCATCTGCACTTGGCTGGTTAGCCCATCCAGAGAATTTTGAAATTTCAGGTTTTGTATATTTAAAAAATTTTTTTTAATTTAATTTTATTTATTTTTAGACAGAAGGGAAGGGAGGGATAAAGAGAGGGAGAGAAACATCAATGTGTGGTTGCCTCTCACGTGGCCCCCACCGGGGACCTGGCCTGCAACCCAGGCATGTGCCCAGACTGGGAATCGAACCAGTGACCTTTTGGTTCAATCCACTAGCTGCGCTCAATCCACTGAGCTACACCAGCCAGGGCAGGTTTTGTATATTTTTAATTTTAGAATTTTCAACTGTTTTTTTCCCCTAGTATCTCTTTTTTCTATTTCTCTGCTGAGATGCCCCATCTCTTCACTCATTATGAACATACTTGTATTTTCCTATTAATCATAATTATATAGCTACTCTAAAATCCTTGTCTGCTAATTCCAACATCAGGGGTATCTTGGGGGTCATACTCTATTGATAACTTTTTTTTCAGAAGAATGAATTGCATTTCTGTGTTTATTCATAGATTGAGTCATTTTGTAATATAGCCTAGACATTGTGAACATTATGTTGTGGAGGCTCTGGATTCTGTTATATTCTTCCAAAAGGAATGGTGATTATTTTTGTGTTAGCAGGCAATTAACTTGAACTCTTTATCACATGCACTGCAAACATTTTCCACAGTCTTTTGTCTTTGACCTTGTTTATGGCATCATTTGCCATACATTTTTTCTCTTTGTGAAGTCAAACTTTTATCTTTTTCATATCTTTTGAGTTTTATGAGAGCTACTTACTTCACATGTTACACATTCTAATAAATGTTCTCATAATTTTAAAAAATCTTCCCCTGATGATATATCCATTGATTTTAGAGAAGGGGAGATAGAGAGAGAGAGAGAGAGGGGGAGAGGAGATCATTGTGAGATCATATGTGCCCTGAAGAGGATCAAATTCACAACCTCAGTATGTGCCATGACCAGGAATTGAACCCACAACTTTTTGGCATATGGGATGATGCCCCAACCAACTGAGACACTGGCAAGGGCAATGTTCTCATAATTTTTAAATCCATCTGGATTTTTTTGGACTATGTTGTGAGATAGGGGTCCAAGCTCTGTTCTCCCAGATGAATTGCCTTGTACCATTTGTTTGTACCTCATACTATGATTTTTACCTCCGGAATTAAAATACAATGTACCATTGTTACATTGGGATCGATTTTGGTTTCACCGTTCTGTCTCATAGATTGTCTAGTTCTGGGTGGATACCATACTGTGATCATGATGGCTTTTCAGCATACTTATATATCTGGCAAGTCAAGCTCCTCTTTACTAGTCTTCTTGTCCATGATCTTGGCTACTCTTGTTTGTTCTTTCACTTGAACATTGAAAGCATTTCTTCCATCTTCAAAACACTCCCTGTTGGGATTCTGATTGAATGTGAACTGCCCTCTGTGAATGTGACATTGTGTAATAGTAATTTATATGACTTCTTTCTTCCTAACCTTGTGGTCTATCTTTCAGATGGCTTTTGTCTCCTTTCTGGATCTTCATATAACTCCTCTGGTCTTTGTGTAAAATTTGTCTCTAGGAATTGTATAGTTTTTAACATTACTATGAATGGTATTTTCCCCCATTTTCATTTCCAGCTGATTTTTTGTCAAACACAGAAATGCTATTGGTTTTGTGTGCAGCTACATGCCTTAGGAAAGACAGGAAATAAAATATATAGATACAGATTTATATAAAAATATAAACTATATTTTAACACAAAATACTAACAATATATTTAAATATAGAATATACAAATATATATTTATATAGAAATATGAGGGTGGACTAAAAAAGACCCCAGAATTATCTTCTGGAGAGTGGGCCCCTTGTGGTACAGACTTCCCCCACTAGCTGAGTGCGCTAGGAGCCCATCTGTAGCAGTGTACCAAATGGCATTGTTGTGAGAGGCTGCATTTGGCTTCAGTGAATTTGTTTTGAAGACTCTTTCAACATGTTTGCCCTTTTCATGATGGGTGATTTATGAGCGCACCTTCCTACACCATGCTGAGTGTTCAGCAGTTTTTGACCCAAAAACTGCATGACCCCTGTGCCCCACCCTCCCTATTCTCCCAATTTCGCCCTAAGCAACCTTTTCTTTTTTGTTACCCCAGATGAGAAAGTTCCTAAAAGGGAAACGTTTGAGGTTAAACAAACAAACGAACGAACAGCAGAAGCACTAAAAGGCATCAAAATCGATGAGTTCACAAACTGTTTTGAGCAATGGAAAAAAACGTCTTGATAGGTGTATTGTATCAAATGGAGAGTACTTTGAATATGACTAAAGTTTAAACATGTAAGAATAAATACAGTTTTTTATAAATAATTTACAGGTTTTTTGGACCCCCCTCATATATGTTTATATAAATATACATTTTAAAGTTAGAATATCTTGGTTCTTCTAGGTAGACTATCCCTACACCAGCTAGCTCTCCTATTAAAATATTTGCACTGATTATTCAAGTCCTTGCCATCTCACTTTGCTATGACCACCAAGAATGATACCTGCAGTGAGGGTGGCCAACTGTGCATCTCGTTCTTTCCTTTAATAGAAATGACTAGGATTTCACTATTGAAAGTGGCATTTGCTGTGGTTTTGTGGTTAGCCTTACTGTATTTATATATTATTCTATTTATTTTTATATTAGAAATAGCCATTGCAGACCCTGGCTGGGTAGCTCAGTTGTTTAGAGCATTGTCCTGATACGCCAAGGTTGTGGGTTCGGTTCCTGGCCAGGGCACATAGAAAAATCAGCCAACGAATGCATAAATAAGTGGGAAAACTGATGTTTCTCTTCCCCTCCTCCTTCCTCTGTCTCTAAGATCAATAAATAAAAAGTTTAAAAAATAGCCATTGCGCCCTGGCTGGTGTAGCTCAGTGGATTGAGTGCGGGCTGGGAACCAGAGGGTCCCGGTTCGATTCCCCGTCAGGGCACATGCCTGGGTTGCGGGCCGGGTCCCCAGTGAGGGCCATGTGAGAGGCAACCATACATTGCTGTTTCTCTCCCTCTCTGTCTCCCTCCCTTCCCCTCTTTCTAAAATAAATAAATAAAGTCTTTAAAAAAAAATAGCCATTGCATTTTATAAAACACCTTTTGGGTACTTTTTGGAAAATCAATAGACTGTCTTTTAACTTCTAGATATAATGAATTATCTTGAGGATTTGGAGATGTGGAACCATTCTTACATCCTTGCGATAAATCCCACTTGGCTATAATATTCTGTTGATACCTGGTCATGGCTCTTTAGAATACCTGCATCTTATCTGTGTGTTTTCATTCTCACGGTCCACACAGACCCATGGGACTGTCCCTGAAGCCTCCTCGTGGCCCTCCCAGCCACCCAGAGCCTGTCTACTAATAGCAGAACTTAGCTTCCTCTGTCCCCTTTTTAATTTCCTATACTTGGAATAACCAATGTGTCCTTTTTTTTCTTTCACTTAAAATAATGTGTCTGAGATACATATATATTGCTGAGCTCATTCTCCTTGCTGTGTTGAATGGTATACATTGATTTACAAATAAATCAATATTTCTATTGATATTTATTTATATTGATATATTGTTAATATGCAGTTGATATATTAATTTTTCTGTTGATAGGCATTTGTATGGTTTCTGGTTGGGGATGAGTATAAACACTTAGACCTTTTTAGTATATTTGTCAGTGTGGATTGAGTTGCCTTCAAGAAACTGACAGTTTCCCCAAGTGGTCCATATTTTTTATTTTAGCCGTTCATGTGGGTCTAGACACCATTTCTGATGGCTGGACAGCATACCCCTGTACAGGTGTTCTAATGATGAATTTAAGAACCTTCTGTTGATAAGCATTTGCGTTGTTTTCAGTTTAACAAAAAATTTTAATCCTCACCCAAGGATTTGTTTATTGGGTTGTTTTAGAGGGAGAGAAAGAGAGAGAGAGAAACAGTGATGTGAGAAACACCAATTGGCTGCCTCCGTAAACGCCCCAACAGGGAATTGAACCCATAACCTAGGCATGTGCCCTGACTGGGGATCAAACCCACAAACTTTTGATGTATGGGGCAATGCTCCAACCAACTGAGCCACACAGCCAGGGCTATTTTCAGTTTTTTCTCTTCTAAACAATACAGTGATGAAATTCTGGAACAACCTTCTTTATGCACTTGTAACTGAACCTCTGGCAATCACCTGTTTGGTTATTTCCAGTTGTTTTGTTTTTATACACAAAATAACACTGGAATAAACTTTATCTGCCATTGGAATATCTGCTGTTGGACTAAACAGTCATCTTTGTGGGCTTAAAAGTTTTTTGGGTTTTTTTGAGATTTTAGGTTTTTTGCCTTTTTAAAAATGATTTTATTTATTAATTTTTAGACAGAGGGGAAGGGAGGGAAAAAGAAAGGGAGAGAAACATCAATGTGTGGTTGCCTCTCACGTGCCCCATACTGGGGACCTGACCCACAACCCAGGCATGTGCCCTGACTGGGAATTTAACCTGTGACCCTTTGGTTCACAGACCAGTGCTCAAATCCACTGAGCCATACCAGCCAAGGCTGCTTTTAATATCTCTTCTCATGTTGGTTTTGAGGACAGAGCCAGTCCAGGGAGTGTTGTACATTGCATCGGATGAAGGGCTGAAGGCTGCTTACTCTTACAAGCTGGCTTCTGAGATTATACCTTCTCTTCCTGCTCCTCCTCCAACTCTATGACCCCTCAAGGTATGAAGATGGCTGGACAAGGGTCTAGCTGGACCAGCCAGAAGGGGGGGACTTTGGCCAAACAGAGCCTCCAAGTTATGCATCAGGGTTGCTTGACAGCATCCCAACTGTCTCTGCACTAAGATACTTCTGAAAACTAAAGTCATCTCCTCATTCTTCCTTCTACCCATCCTTCCATCTGCTACTTATCTGTCAGTCATCCACAATCTATTCAGTGATCCATTCATCAGTCCACCAATGGTCTCTTCACCAATTCTTTCAGCTCACTCCACTCACACACCCATTTGTCTACTCAGATTTCATCTGTCCATTCACCCATCCACGTATGTATTCATTCATTTATTCCACACTTCCTCTACCCATCCATCCAATCATTTATTCATTCATTCATCCATCCATCTACTTATCTATCCATTCACCAATCTACTCATCCATCCATTCATGTACTCATCTACCCATTCATCCATCCATTCATCCATTTACTCATTCCTCCAGCTACCTACCCAGTCATCTACCCATCCACCCATTCATCCATCCATGTGTTCATTTCTTTATTTATTGATCTGTTCATAAATTCATCAACTTCATTTACTCATCCATTCTTTCACTGAACCCTCCATCCATCCGTCCAACTGATCTACCACTCATTCGTCCACTGATTTACCTTATCAGCATTTAGTCATGCATCCATCTATCTATCCAACTTTCTTTTTTAAGATATTTTTAAAATTTATTTTAGAGGGGAAGGGAGAGAGAAAGAGAGGGAGAGAAATGTCAATGTGGGAGAGAGAGATTGATCAGTAGCCTCTCACACCCCCCCAACTGAGGACCTGGCTAGCAAGCCAGGCATGTAGCCTGACTGGGAATCGAACCAGCAACCTTTTGGTTCACAGTCCAGCACTCAATCCACTGAACTTCACCAGCCAGGGCTATCCATCCAACTTTCAACTCACTCACCCATTCATTTGTTAGTCAAGTTAGTCACTCACCCAATACCCACCCATTCACAGCCTGGAGCCAGACTCTATGACTGAGATGAGGTAAAAGAAGTGACTCAGACCTGTTTCTTGCCATCTAGAAATTCATAGTCAATTAGGAGAGGCAAATAACAATAACACACACATACAGACAGTATGATCAGTGCTGTACTCACAATATGTTCCTGTGGCCAAGAGGCCAGGACAGAGAGGGCCTACAATGAATGGGGGAAGATTGCAAGGTGCCAAGAACAAGGTCTAGGTCCTAGAATGAGCACTTGATCCAGCCAGGACCCCTCTTGTCTGCACGACTCCACTCTCTGACCACCCCTGCCACCCTCCACAGGCAGAGTTGATCAGCCTAGGAACCAAGACAATGCAGCAAGCAACACAGTTACAGTTGTTACCTGGTGGACAGAGCTCCTTCCAGCCCCAGCCCGCCCCCAATTTTCAAGACAAAGCGGGGAAACTGTGTTCACAACCCCAGTATGAGCTGCCTGCATCCAGGGAGACCCTCCTGCAACAGCTGGATAAGGGTAAGATGGTGCCTCGCCACATTCCACGCCTCCAGGCCGTGGTTGAGAGCCACGTCTTCAAGAATGTCCTGGTGGATGAGATGGACCTGATGCTGTCTCATGCAGCCACCCTCATCCAAGCCAATTGGAGGGGCTACCGACTCCGGCAGAAGCTGATTTCCCAGATGTTGGCAGCTAAAGCCATCCAGGAGGCCTGGCGACGCTTGCATACCAGGCGCCTCCTCCGGTCTGGCAAGGAAGTGCAGAAAAAAGTGAGCAAGGATGAGGGGGACATCCCTTACCATCCACCCCAGCAGGTGCGGTTCCAGACTGCAGAAGAGGGCAAGTTCCTTCCGGCCCCACCTGTCATGGTGAAGAAGGAGACCCAGTCCCCTTCTGCTAACATCTCAGCTGCCTGTGCCCACCAGCTGGCCCTGGGGCAGCCCCCAGGCATTCCACAGCCCGGCGTGCAGGCTCTGTGTGCCACTGGAGGCCCAAACATCACTTTCCTGCCACAACAGACTGCCCCCATGAGACTTCCATGTCCAGCGAGTCCAGATGCCAAGAGCCACCCATGCCTGCTAACAAGAACTGTCACAAGTGCCAGTCTCATCTACACAGAAGGTGACACAATGAAAACCAAGCAAGTGACTACCAGAGCCAACAAGGGAGGAGCCCTGGGGCCACCACCATGTGGAAGGTGTGCCCAGGAACTTCACGGACCCCTCAAGACCCAGACCCAAGGCCATGTAGAAGCAGAGGTCCTCAAAGCCCCACCACAGACAGGCCAAGTGTCTGTGATGACCAAGACCCCACTCCAGCAGTGCCCGGTGTCCACCATGACGACGACTAAGACCCCACCCCAGATGTACCCGGCGGCTGCAGTGACCAAGACCCCACTCCAGTCATGCTTGGCATCCATTATGAACAAAACCCTACCCCAGCCTTGCCCAGCACCCACAGTAACAATAACCAAGACCCCACCCCAGGTAGATCCAGCAGCCCCAGGGGTCAAGACCCCGTTCCAGTCAGGCCTGGCAGCAATCTTGAACAAGAACCCAACACAGCCATGCCCGGTACCATCCATGATGATAACAAAGACCTCACCTGAGCCATGCTTGGTGGCCCCAGTGACCAAGACTCCAGCTCAGATGCGACCAACAGACTTGATGACCAACACTGCACCCCAGACACAACCAGCTGCCATGTTTGCCAAAATCTCACCCCAGATATGCCTGTTGACTTCAATTATCAAGCCTCAAACTCAGACATGCCCGGTGCCTGTGATGCCCAAGACCCCACCCCAGACATGTCAGGTGCCCATGATGGCCAAGACCCGGCCCCAGACATGCCAGGTCCCCGTGATGGCCAAGACCCGGCCCCAGACGTGCCAGGTGCCTGTGATGGCCAAGACCCCACCCCAGATGCACCCATCAGCCACAATGACCAAGACTCCACTGAAGACATGTCCAGTGGCTACGATGGCCAAAACCCCATCTCAGACGCTGCCAGGGGCCTCGATGACCAAGATCTCTACCCAGACGCGTCTGGCAGCCATGATCACCAAGACGCCAGCCCAGTTACGCTCAGTGGCCACCATCCTCAGGACGCTGTGCCAGCCCCCTTCTGCAGCCGGAAATCTGAAGGCTTCACCTCCAGAAGTTGTGGCAGCTGGGATTCCCAACACCTCATCGCACACATGTCTGAATAGACCAAAGGCCAAGGCTGTGGTGACTGCGAGGCAGACGGCGGGCATGGTCAAAGTCTCGTCCCATTCACACTTGACTGAGGGAAAGGTGAAATACTGCCCTCCACCACATCTGGGGGCTGGGGCTCCCAAGGCTCCGGCTAGGCCTTTTTTGGAATGCGAGAAAATCAAGGTCTTCTCCCAGAAACAAGTGAAAACAGCAACCATGTCTAACATGAGTGTGGCCAAGGACAGGAGCAAGTTCTTATCGCAGGCCCAGCTGAAGAAAGATGCTGTGAAGGTTCAGTCCAAGGTATGCACGCCTGGAGAGATGAATGTGGTTCTGCTCCAGGCACAGCTGGGCACCCGTCCAGCCAAGGACCTACCGCAGGCACAGATGGCCACCTGTTCAACCCCAGCCTCGTCCCGTGGACATCTGTTTGCCAAGCTGTCCAAGCCCCCACCCCAGGCACATCTACCTGCCAAGGTAACCAAGGCCCCGACCCCGGCCCATCAGGGCACATGTCCAACCAAGACGCAGTCCCAGGCACATCTGACCACAGGAGTGATAAAGGTCCAGTCTCAAGCAGATCTGCCTACCGGGCTGACCAAGGCCCAGTCCCAAGCGCAGCTGGTCACAGAAACAGCCAAGTGCCCCTACGCTGCCCATCAGGCCACCGAAGAAGGCAAGACTCAGTTTCAGCCCCTCCTGGCTGGGTTCAAAGCCTCTGCCCAGCCCTGCCAACAGGCTCGCCCTCTTGGCACTTTGTCCCGAGCCAAGCCAGAGGACAGACTGACCCAGCTCCTGGCCCACGGCTATACCCAGGGTAAAGACCCCCAGGGCAAAGACCCCCAGGGCCCACACCAGGAAGCCTCTGAGACCCAGAGCATGTTGGTGCCTCTGCTGGCATCCACTGGACACCTCACATGCAGTGTTGACTCCTGTGGTGACAGCGGGACAAGCTGGGCCCAGCCATCAACCACCAGCCCAGCCGTGCCCTGTCAGGAGGAGCTGGTGGCCTCCCAGCTTGCCTCACTGTGTGCTGAGCTGGCCGCTGTGCTGGGCTCTCAGGAGGATCTCCGTGATCTGCTGGCAAAAGCTCTCTCCCAGGGGGAATTGAGGGCAGCACTGAACCAGGCCCTGTCCAAGGAGGTTCTGGGCACCATGATGGCCAAGGTCCTGCCCCAGGGCATGCTGGGCACAGCACTGGTGAGGGCACTGTCCTGGGGCGAGCTGGGCGCTACACTGTCCCGCGCCCTGTCTCAGGGTGAGCTGCGGGCAGAACTCACTAAGGCCATGCAGGGCAAGCTGGGAGATGTGCTCAGCAAGGCCCTGACGGAAGAGGAGTGGGCCACCCTGAACCAGGCCCTGTGTCAGGGTGAGCTGGGTGCCATCCTGAGCCAGTCCTTGTCTCAGGCAGCCCTGAGGACTGGACTCATCCTTCCTCAGGCTGCCTCAAAAACATTGGGAAGTGGGATGATGGTGACACCAGCCCCAGTGGATGTGACCTACAGGGGGAGTCCGTCAGCTGCATGGGGGCCCACCCTGGGCTACGTGAGACCACAGACCAGCAAGGTCAGGGTTCCCCTGGGTGGGGCCTGGGAAGGCTTTGTCACAGGCTGGCCAGCTGGGCTGTTGGAGGAAATAGGGGATGTGGCCCTGGTCGGGGGGTCACCCTGCTTGTCCATGGTCTTGGTGGGTGCCTCCTTGGTTAGTAGGGTAATCACCGTCATTCTTTAGTTTCCCCTGATCTCTGGTTTGTACCCCACTCTGTCATGGGAGATAGGGCTACCTGGGGACTGCTTGCACCCAGGAGCTGGCAAACTGGCATCAGATCTCAAGCCCAGGGCAAGTGATGCAGGCCCCAATTTGCCTGGGCCACTCCCCCTGCAGCTGCCCCACCAGCTGTGGCAGCTGCTCATTGCCAATGGCATGACCCCAAGCACCAGCTGGTCATTGGTGGCTGGCGGCATGGCCCCAAGCTCCCACAAGCCACATGTGGCCATCAGGGTGGCCCCACATCTGTTGGCATCATTGCGGGAGGGCAGGGTGGCCCCAAAGAAGCTTGCCAGCTCTCCAGGTGGTAGGAGGGCCATCCATCCCCACCAGTATGCCCCTGCCTATGGGGACCCTGCTCATTGCTGTCAACCCTCTGGAGTCACCTGGGGGACCCCTTGGGTGTATTGGCCATTAGCCGCCAAAAGTCTACAACAGCCATTCATGGTCCCTGAGGAGACCATGCAGATAACTCAGTCCCCAAATCATAAACAGGCCTCTGTGGGCAGTAGTGAGATGATCAACAAGGTGACCTCAGGTCTACCGAGGGCCACCACAGTAAGCAACGTGCCCCTAACCCAACCATAGACCCTTAAGGCCTGTGACAGAACTCCAGGCCCTCTGCCTGGCTCCATGGTTCCTGGTTATCATGGGGCATTCAAGAGTCAGGGAGAAGCCAGGCCATTGGAAGCCTCCCTAGGAAGTCAGTTAAAGCCCACCTTTCTCCATACACCCATCCCTGGGCAGAAGAATCAAACACAGGGTATCATTTCTGGCATGCACTGCCCACAGGAGCTGGTGACTGGCCGTCTACCCAGTGAATGGGTGGCCCATTTGCCACAGTGTTCACACAGTGACCTAGTCAGAAGCTTCTCCCAGGCTCCACAGACTATGGCCTAAATGTGAGCAGCTCCCAGAATTCATTGTGCTGCCGTAGCTCACTCAGCCTTTCCACCATGTCTGTGGCCAGCCTGAGCCCTGTTGACCTGGTGGAGGAGGAGTCCAGAGAGGCCAGCTCTGATGGGGACTTCCTCTCTGGGGAGGCCATGGGGAGGTCCCAGACACCTGGGGACCTGGAAGAGATGGAGAGAGTAGGCCATGGGTACATGACCCTAAACTTGCGCCACCTGCCCTCCCCAGCCTTAGAGGTGATCCCCATTCTGCACCACAGCTCAGTGTGCAGTCACGTGACCTTGAGTGTCCCCTGGGGCTCAGGTGGTCGGGATGAGAGGGGCATATCCTCAAGCCAAAACTTCATGGGTCCAAAAGGTAGCTTGTGCCAGAAACCCAACAGGACAGGACCGAAGCAAAGTCTGCTTTTAGGAATGTGGTCCCTCCCTCAATCAGCAGCCAGCTTTGACCAATAAGTTGATCCCAAGCCTATCCCAGCCATCAGTAGCCAGTAAGGTGGCCCCAAACCCAGGCCAGCTTTTACGTCCAGTAAGGATCCCTCCAGCCTGAGTCTTCTATGGCCACTAAGGTGACCCTCAGCCTAGGCTAGCTATCTAATGCCAATGGGGTAAGCCCCAGCCCAGCTCAGCCATCTGTAAGCAGCGTGGTGACCCCTAGCCCAGCCCATGCAAATATGGGCAACAGTATGGCTCCCAGCTTAGGTCAGCCATCTGTGATAAGTGGTGTGGGTTATGCACTTAGCCAATTTGGGCCCCTGAGGTGAATTTAGATCTATTGTCATCAATGGTGAGTGCAGTGGCCCCTTGTCTGTGCAATTCACCCTTTCTGATGGAAGTCACCTCAAATACACCACATTCATCTAGGGCTGGTAGCATGGACCGGGGGCTGAGCCAGCTGTCTCTGGCCACTGCAGCACATCCATGTCCAGATCATCCGATGGGTCATGGGGTGACCTCAAACTTCCAGGCCTCTAAGCCCAGGGAGGTATCCCTTGGGCTTCATCATCCGCTTGCTGTTGGCGGGAGGTATCCAAGCACAGCAGAACGTTTTGCTGTCACTGTTTCAGCCCCAAACCTCTACCAGGCCTCTCCGGGCAGTGGAGCGGACTCTTGCCTAGGCCAGAGAACCAGAACGTCTCAGGGCTTTCTATCCAGCGGCCTGGCTACAGGTACATCTCAGGGCACCATGGCTG
The DNA here is from genome assembly GCA_004026765.1 of Micronycteris hirsuta. Classification (NCBI taxonomy): domain Eukaryota; kingdom Metazoa; phylum Chordata; class Mammalia; order Chiroptera; family Phyllostomidae; genus Micronycteris; species Micronycteris hirsuta. The sequence goes on from PVJI01000439.1 coordinate 69,972, forward strand.
CTGGCAGGCTCCCAAATGTGTCTTGGGGGACCCTGGCTGATGGCAATTTCCCAAGTGCATCTCAGGGACCCATGTCTCCTGCCATTACAAGGAGTATGTGCCAGAGAAGTGTGGCAACTGCTATGGGCCCACAGCAACCTCTGGCGGGCAGTGGCACAGGGGCATCCCGGGCCCCTGTGGCAGGTACCCCTTTGGTTCATGAACAAGCCTCAGGGATGGGCCCTGGCTTCTCTCAGGCTCCAGTGCCCAACAGACTGGTCTGAGTCCATCCAAATTTTCCCTGGCCAGTGTGGGCCCCAGCATCTCAGGTCAGTGTCGATCTCCTAGTATCTATGGACCACCAGTGTCGTCCTGTGTCCATAGTCAGCACATCCAGTCATCAACAAGCAAATGCTTTCAGCCAGGAGCCTGTGACAGGCATGGCCAGTCTTCTAGTGCCAGGTTCTGTAGCCAGTAGGACGACCACAGCTATGGCCTCAGGTACTGGGGTCGGCGGCACGGCCCCCGGCCTTCCCACAGGGTCTGTGATCAGGGGTGTGGCCCAGGGCCTTCCTGTGATCAGTTGTGTGCCCCTCAAGCTTCCAATAGGTTACACAGTCAATTGTGTGGCTCAGACCCTGCCCTCAAGCTCCGTGACCAGTGGCATGGGCCAGGGCTTTCCCCCGGATCGCATGGCCAGTGCTGTGTCCCACGGCCTCTCTCCAGGTTCTGTGGTCAGTGGTGTGACCCAGAGCTCTCCTCCAGGTTTCGCGGCCAGTGGCATGGCCGGGACCTTGTTTCTAGGTTCTGTGGTGAGTGGTGTGCCCCCCAGACTGCTCATAGCACCTGGTGCTGGGGAAGAAGCAATGTCTCTTTGTAAGACCCTCTGCTAGCCCAGCCTCTCCGAGCCTGCTCCCAGGTTCAGTGGCGACTGGGGTGGGCCGCATGTCTCTTCTGGTTCTGTGGTCTCTAGTGTGGTTATGCCTGGGGAACTGAGGCAGGGCCCAGTTCTGAGGTTCATGGCTAGTGTAGCTAGTCCACCCCTCACAGTTGGAAGCATGACCTACAGCCTTCCCCAGGGGTGCACGCTCGTTGGACTCACCCCTTGTCCTTACCATGGAGCCCTGGCTGAGGAGGGGTCTACACTTCCCTTTCAGGCATCCGTTGCTACTAGCGCATGGGGCTCAAGCTCATCCCCATGCCTTAGAAGCTAGTGGCAGAGCCAGAGGAGTGCCCACAGTTCTGCAAAGAGCCTCACAGTTGAGCCTCCCTCTTGGGACAATAGCTGTTGGGACCAGAGATGGCCAGGCCATGATGAAACGGGCAGACCTGAACAAGGCTCTGTCCCAGGGTCCGGATCCTTAGGGAGTCCATGGTCCTTGAGGCAACCCTACGGATGTCCGAGAGTCCCCTGGCACCTGATGCCAACTGTGGCCATGAATTCCTAGCAGAGGACGAGATTGCTCCCAAAGGCCCAAGGCTACCATTGTAGGAGGTGGCTCCCAGCCAAGCCAGGTCTGTGACAAGTGGCATGGACCCTGTCCCTTCCCAGCCCCAAGTTTTGCCAAGCACCCCAAGGCCAGCAGTGTCACCCCAACTCTGCAGCGGAGGTCAGCAACCAGTTGGGGGGCACCTAGCTCCCACTTTGTGACTTCTCATGCCCCCCCATGTGCAGATGGACACAGAGGCCTCCTTGGTTCACCAGGTGTCAGTAGCTCACATTGTGCCCCAGAGCCCCTCGGCCGCTCCCATTGTCCCCGGGAGCCTGTTGGCCACCATCAAAGTCCCCTGCAACTCCTCAGCTGCTCATTCCCCCCACCACCTCCCCCTCTGAGCCCCTTGGCTTCTCACGTGCCCTGGAGCCACTCCCATGAGAGAGTGGCTTCTGCTGTAATGTCAGGGTCACCAAGCTGGTCCACGGCAGTTCTGTGGCATCCAGTTTGCACCTGGGGTCTGTGTCTGGGATGGGGACTGCAAGTACTTCCTGGAGGTCAGGGGCCACCAGTGTGGCCTCACATATGCTGCTGTATCCCTCTGAGGCCAGGGTGTGCCATCTGGTGGGTCCAGGTGGAAGCTGTCCCCAGTGTGTTTCAGGAGCTGGTGTCCAGGAACCTGGCTCAGGGAAGCCACCACGACTTTCCAGAGCCTCCTTGGCTCTGGAAAGTCCTCCAGGTCCATAAATGGTGGCTTTGTCTCTGGAGTGCTAGACAGTTCTGTGGCCAAGACTGGGCCCTCCCAGCAGGTTGGGGAGCATGCCTCTAGGCCTGCACACGAAGGTCCCAAAATCTCCATGGGCGCGCTGCCAGGCATAAGGCCTGTCATCTGTACCAGTGACCTGGCTCACAACAGGGCCATCCCTGGGTTGCACCACAGGGCTCGAAGGATATCTCTTGAATCTTCACCAAGTGGTTCCCAGTGGCCCTTTGAACCAGGCATCACTACAGGGACCTCAGGACTTCCACAGCATCATTGCCCCTGTGGACAGTCACAGGGCACCCCTGACTTCCACTGTACTACAGGGCCCTGTGGATGCTGGCGTGGCTGGTGGCCAAGCGTGGAAGCCCACCGTCCCCAGTGTTGCAGTCAGGCCCATGAACAGCGCTGAGAACCCCCGCAGAGCCTGGGCCCCAGCCAGGTGCGCTGTGCCATGGGATGCCGTGGGCAACGGAGCAGCGGTGGATCCAAGACGGCTGGGTGAGCTGGTAGCGTCAGTGCAGACTGTGGAGAAGATAATAGTGCAAGCCGTGATCACTATACAGGCATGTGCACGTGGCTACCTGGTGCGCCGTACCATCAGGGTGTGGCACCAGTGGGCTGTCATCATCCAGGCTGCCTGGCGTGGCCACTACGCACGGCGGAACTTGGCCCAGCTCTGCAGAGCTGCCACGGTCATCCAGGCCACATGGCGAGGCTACTTCACCCGACGGAGACGAGCCCAGCAAATGCTGCTCCCCCGCACGTGGGTTGGCGTAGGTGGCAGGATCCGGTTGACCTCCAACCACCGCTGCTTCCAGTCCTGCCAGCCAAAGGCCTGCGCCTTCTGCCAGTCGCTGAGTCCCCGGCTGGGGAGCCTGCCCAGTGCAGTGATGCTTGTGGGCTCCAGCCCTCGCACATGCCACATGTGTGGCCAAACCCTGCCCACGCGGGTGGTACAGGGCATGGGCCAGGGCGGTACAGGCCAGGCGGGCATGCCATGGGGCTGTGACACCCAGCTGACTCCCCAGAGCCCTCAGCGGCAGCTCCTTGGCCAGAATAAGGCAGCCGTCATCATCCAGTCTGCTTGGAGGGGCTTCACTGTGCGTCGCCGGCTGAGGCAGCAGCAGGTAGCAGCCAAGATGCTCCAAGCCACCTGGCGCGGCCACTATACTCGGGCTTCCCTCACCACGGATGCTCTCTTGGGACCAGCGGCATGGGACAGCCCACAGAACATGCAGTGGCCAGGAGTCTAGGAACTTACCTGGTGGGGTCACAGCAGGGGAGGTGCCATGTGGCTCTCTTGGTCTAATGAATAAAGCCCTCCCCAGCCGGGGTCTTGGTCTGCCTGTGCTCATACAGCTATCTTGGGCATGGGTGTGGGGGGAATGGGTGGAACCTAGAACACTGTGGATAGAGAGGGGACCCTAAACTTCCTACCACACAGTTGGCACCCACGGTCTGTGTCTGAGATGGGGACCCAAGCCCTTCTCAGAGGTCAGGGGCTTCCAGTGTGGCCGCTGAATCTGTCCATGACTAGTAGGGTGGTGTCCAGTCAGATCTAGATGGAAAGTGTCCCTAATGCACTCCGGAAGCCACTATCTGGGGATCTGGCCCAGAATGGCCACAACAAGTCCCTTGGCCCTAGAAAACCCTACAGGTGGGTGCCATTTTTTTTTAAAGAAATCTGGGGGTTCCAGCCGAGTACGAATTTGGTGGGATGTTGGGCTAATCACCAAGGGGATCCAGTCTGGGTGAGAGAGAGCTAGACAGAGACGTTCCCAGCCCATGGGTTAAGGACAAAGCATGGAGGGAGAGGGGGCTGCAAGTACCCAGAGCGGGCAGCCTGGTTGGAGGAGGGGCAGAGAGGGTGATGGGATGGGTTCAGGGAAGCTATGGAGGGGGCCACAGAGTGATGGGGGCTGTTGGGGGAGGGGAACTGGAAGGAGCAGGGGTGTCCTGAAGGGATGGACAGAATCTGAGGGCTTCAGGGTCATGGTTCAGGTAGGATTTTTAGGCAAGGTGGGGGTCCAAGTGGAAAGGGGAGCCGGTATGGCACCCCTGGGAAAAGTAGCACCCCCACATAGGTCCCGGGTCCTGAGGCCCCGCCTCCGCCTCTCCCCCGTGCAGGTGTAAAAAGCAGCCAGCTGGCCACACATCTGGCCACTCATGACACCGGTGCAGAGCCTGCCCTTCACCCTCCCCAGACCCGACTGTTGGGCTCCCAGCTGCCACCGCCCCGTCTGCTGCTGGCTCTGGTGCTGCTGCTGCAACCCAGCATAAATTTCTCTGCTTTGCCGACACCCCTACAGGTGAGAACAGGTAAGGAAGAAGATGGACTTCTAGAAAGCTGGAGGAGTGCATTCTGCCCAGCCACACACCCAGCATTTGGGCCCTTCCTCAGGCCACACTGGTCTGCCAGCCTCCCACCCCAGAGGGACTGCTCCTTTCAGAGGCAAGGCGGGGGGGCGCTCCTGAGAACAGCTGAAGCACCCCCACCCCTCCGCCCCGCCAAGCCCACCCTGAGGCTGCCACTTCTGCAACTGCAGCCTGACCGGAGCCAGTGGGAGGCTGTGACTGCCTCACACCCAGTTTGAGGTTCCATTTAAAACCTGTTTCTGTTCACCAGACCCCAAGACCGTTGCGGGGGGTGGGGGGCAAGGGCTCATTGAGCCTCTGGCTTCCAGGGGAGGTTCTTGGCACTGGACTAATTTTCTTCTGCTGCCTTATAAGACAGTTCCAGGGTGAAGAACTGAACTTCTTTTTCTAAAATTTATTTTAAATTATAGTTGACATACAATATTATATTAGTTGCAGGTGTACAATATAATGATTCAACAAGAGTTGAACTCTTGCCCTGGCTGGCGTGGCTCAGTTGGTATCGTTCTGCAAACTGAAAGGTTGCTGGTTCGATTCCCAGTCAGGGCGCATGCCTGGGTTGCAGTGCTGGTTCCAATGTAGCTCTGTCTCTCTCTCATACTGATGTTTCTCTCCCTCTTTCTCCCTCCCTTCCATTCTCTCTAAAAGTAAATAAATAAAATCTTAAAAAAAAAAAAAAAAGATCCACTCAGGGCAGAGTGGACAGGATGGGGTACGGAGAGATGGGTGAATGAACGTGCAAGCAGCTAATGTGCCCAGCAGTCTGAGACTGGGAAGGAAGTGATTGTGGGAGGTGGCCCGTGAAATATTTACCCACTCTCAGCCTGGCTCTTGGGCTCTGTGCCTGGGAGGGGCTTCACACAGAGAGCTTTAAACAAGGCGGCGCCTCATTTCCCACTGCACTAAACCCTCCAGGTCCTCGTAGGGAAAGAAGGCTTCCAGAGCGGAGACTGGGGTTGAGGCCACCCACTGTTGTTCCTATTCATCCTCTCCCTGTACCTTCTGGTGTTTTATTTCCAGAAGTTAGGGGAGAGACTGAGAGCTCAACTTCCAGACCTTGGATTGCTTTTCTCTGCAGCCACAGCTCTCCTAATTCTATGGAAACCTCCATCACCCACTTCAGCCCCTCCCATACCTGGCCAGGATGGCTGTCCCATCCATTTCAGCACCTCTAGTTCAGGGGCAGACTCCACGACCCCCCACAGTCCCTTAAGTTCAGAGCAGGCCCACCAGCAACCCCTGCTCCAGCTCTACAGGTTTAGGGCTGGTGCCCACTTCCTCCACAACCTTTATGCGGAGGTGCCTCCCCACCTCTCCCCCTCTTAGAGACAGTCCCCCACCCTAGTTCTGGCTTTCCAGTTCAGAGCTCACCCCCACCTCCCACTCCAGCCGTCTGAGTTCCACCTCCTTGACCTTGCACTGGAGGCCCACTGCCCCCAGCCCCAGAACGGAGTCCTCCTCCCTGCTCTTGGCCACAACTAATGGTACCGCTGTGGCCTCCGTGCCTGGGACTGTTTGGTTTGTGGGGGTGTGGAGGATGGCTGGCGTTACTGGGCTGCAGTTCTGGGATTGGCCTCCAGGGAGAGACACAGACCTGAGAATGTGCAGGGAAGGGCTGCATCCCCTCCCCTCCACCCCTAGTATTGCCTGAAGCTCTTCAGAACTCCATTTCATGCACATTTATTAAGTGCCTAATGTGTGTCTCATGCTGTGGGACGTAGCTATGTTGGAAGAAAGGTTATAAGTAAATTTCATATTTGTTTATAAAAGAACAAAACAGAACAAAATAAGAGGTCGGGATATGAGTGCAAATGGTTTGACATTTTAAAAATTGGTCAGCAAAGGTCTTGATTTGAAGGAGTTGAGGGAAGAGCCACGAAGTTATCTAGGGGGAGAGCAGCCCAGATAACAGGCACGGCCTGTGCAAAGGTCCTGAGGTAGGACTGTGTCTGGTGCATTTGAGGAAGGGTGTGATGTCTGGAAGTGTCTGGTAGGGTACTAGTGGGAAGGCAATGAAGGTGGAAAGATTATAGGGTATGACCCCCCAGGGTCCCAGGGGTTCAATAAAAGCCAAAAATTTTTACAGGCTCCTAGAAAAATTTGTTACTCACACTAACATGTTGTCTCCAAAAGGTTCAAAGAAGAGTACAAATGCCAAATGATGATCTTTTGCTTAAAGTCACAGGATATACACCATCTTTACAAAGTGTCTCATTCCAGCCCTGGCGGGATATCGGGAGCTTTGTCCAGATACGCCAAGGTTTCGGGTCCCACCCCCGGTCAGGGCAAACACAAGAACCCACCAGTGAGCACATGAATAAGTGGAGCAACAAATTGATCTCTCTCTCTGTCTCTCCCTTTCTCTTTCTCTAAAATCAATCGATAAATTTTTTTTTAAACTCCAAAGTGTCTAATTTCACATATATCCCCAGAAGGCCACTGTGCTTATAAACAGTTCTAGATTTTTCTCACTTTGCAAGAACCCCTGAGAGTAGCCAATGAGAGCTGTGAAACACAGCAAACCAAATGAAATCCTTGAAGACAAATACATTCAAAAGCAAAAAGATAAAAATGTACTTTAAAAAGTCAACAGTGAGCAGAGAGGGATGTAAGCATGGCTTTCTGGGAAGGGACTTAAAAGGTTCCAGGCCCTTGTTGTGTCTCAGCCTTAAGAGGGGTGGGGGTGGGGCCCGGGTGGGGCCCGGGTGGGGCCCTCCCCTCACACCCTCCCCTCAGCCCCAGGTCACACTGGAACTCGGGCTGGCAGTGGTCGTGGGCCTGTGGTGTCCATTTTGCTCAGTGGGTCTGTATCTCTACATCTTTCCTGGAGCCCAAAGACAACAGCCAGGGGGTCAGATGACATCTCAGATGATTCTGAAGACCACATGGGCTGGGGCTGGGGCTGGGCCTCAGGGGCCTGCGTGTCCAGGCTTGCTGCCCAGGCAGGGAAGTTTCTCTGGGGAGGCGATAACTGAGCTGAGACCTCAAAGGTGGGAAGGAGCCTCCTTGGGGAAAGCCAGGAAGCTGTCCCAGGAAATGGGCTCAGCCAGTAAAAAGGCCCCAGGGTAGGAAGAACTTGGGGTGTTTGGGAAACAGTAAAGGAGTGTGTGGCCCATAGGAAAGAGTGTGGGTTACAACCCGAGCGCCATGGGGGAGTTTTCAGCCAGCCGGTGCTGGCTTCTGTTGGTCGTCCTTCAGGTCTCTAGGGGCAGGTAGTCGGCGGGGCAGGGAAGGGTTTCCAGGAGACAGGGACAGCCCCACACAGCGGTGTGGAAGCTGAAAAGCCCCAGAAGCATGAAGACAACCGGGAGCCGAAACGCCCCCTCCCACTGCTCAGTCCTGCTCTCCAGGTCTGAACTGGACCCCACTTTCCCCCTCCCATTAGACGAGAGGGAAAACCAAGTCTCAGAGCGGCAGGCCTGGGGCTGGGGACCCTCGCAGGTCAAAGAACTCTTCCTGCCGCCTACTCCCCTCCCTGCCAGGACCGCAGGCTTCTCCAGCAGGCTCGTGGAAGCTCCCTGCCCTTGGCCATGCCCAGGGCCTGCAGCGGCCCCCTCAGGGCTGAGTTTACCCTGCTGTGAGGAGAGTGGTCTGGGAGGCAGGAGTCAAGGTCACCAGCACATTGGGGGAAAGCCCCCGGAGGGAGGGTCATGCTCTAATGATTCTTGGGGGCAGCAGGTGGCTGTTCTGGTGAAACATTAACTCGTGGCCGCTCTGGAGGCGGTGGCACCACAGGAACTCCCTTCGGTGTGTGGGCCCTCATCCTCTTTCCCGGGGGCCCGGGTTTCAGCTGCCGCTCCAGCCCCCGCTGTTGTGGAGTGGACTGACCAGAGGGGCTCATTGATCGGCCTGGGGCAGCACAGCGTGGCCAGGGGCCCCCCAGGGCCGCCCCCACACCCCTGAGAGCTCTGCTGTGGGGCGCAGCTGGTAAAGCCCTCCTGTTCTTGCATCAGAGCTGCGCCTCTCTCTGCTCTCTCCAGCTCTCTCTGCCCGAGTCTGCCTCGCTCCTCTCCCTTCCTCTCGCTCTCTTACTCTGTCTCTGTCTCTCCCTGCCTTTCTGTCCCCCTCTCTCCATCTCTCTGTCAACATCTATCTCTCTGTTTTTCTCTCTCTGGCTCTGTTTCCATTTCCTTCCTTTTCTTGTAAGCAAACACAGGACAATGAAACTTAACACCCACCTACCCTGTCCCCTCCCCCGACACACACACTCGGTCACCCTCTTGGCCACTGTCTCTCTTACAACCATCTTCATGACATCCTCCTGTCCTCCTGGTCACTCAGCCCACCGCCTCCTGGCTCAGTCCTAAGGGTGGTGTGGAGGCGTGTCCACTCCAGCGGGCCTGGCGCTCAGGCAGTTAAGGGGATCTGCTGGGGGGAACCCTGGACCGCCCTCTCGGGCACATCCAGTCCTCCCTCACCCTGTTCCCTGGTCGGTCACAGGACTCGGCCGGCCGTGGCAGTGAGTGCCAAGCCTGCCTGGGCCTCGGGGAGCTTGTGTGAGTCTGGGGCATTCTCAGGTGATGGGCTTGAGTCTCCAAACCTTCAGAGCTGGTCTGGGAACCAAACCTCTCCTGCACAGGAGCCGAGGCCAGGGGACTTCCTCCGGAGGGACCTGGCAGGGAGTGAGGAGGGGGCTTGGGGAGTGTGTGGGCACCCAGCCCCTGTTTCTGGATGCAGGCCCCTGCACAGAGGCTCGTGGGGTGTCCCGCATTGGCTTCTGTGCTGGGACCAGGCCTCAGCTGAACATCTGTGGGCTCCGGGGGAAGGTGCAGCATGTGGGAGTGATCTCCCAGTCTGTAGGGGGGTGGTTGGACTCCTGGGGTCTGGGGGTTCATGTGCATCTCCCCGGGTTCACAGACGCCTGCGGCATGAGGCGCAGCAGAACGGCACTCTCCTTCCTGCTGAGTGAGGTGAGTGGTGGCCTTACATGGGCCATGGGGGAGGGGTGCCCAGTGCCCCCTACTTGGAAACACCCAGAGCTGTCTAAGGAGACCCACTGACAGGTTGGGAAACCAAGGTGCAGAGAAGGCACTAGAAGTCTGAGACTCACTCCAGGTGTCCATCCCAGGACTGCAGCCACTGCTTTTGGGAGCATGGGACCAGCAGGGCAGGAGAAGCAGGAACCCTTTGGGTCCTCAAGCAAGATTATTGATTTTCCAAGGAAAGGAGACCACACCGTTGGGGCAGGACTAATGGCCCCATCTGGGAAACTAAAGCAGTGTTAGAAGCCCGTAGTGAGCCCTGGTCAGCTGGGTTGTCCCCTACACCAAAAGGTTGTGGGTTCGGTTCCCGTTTGGAGCTTGGAGTGCACACGGGAGGAAACTGATCAATTTTTCTCTCACATCGATGTTTCTCTCTCCACCTTCCCTTCCTTTCTCTCAAATCAATAAACATAGCCTTGGGTGAGGATTTAGAAAAAAGATGGCAGTGAGCAGGATTTAGGTAGTGAGCTCATCCAGCAGGAGGTGGATTTGAATCTCAGGCTGGTCACCGACAGCTGAGTGGTTGATAACCTCTCCAGGACTACTTTCTTGTGTGAAAAAAATGGGCTAAAATTGTGTGGCTTGAGAGAGGTCAGGATGAGCCGGCAGGCAAAGTCCTGCACATTATCGCGTTCATCCATGCACCATCTCCGAGCCACACCTTCCTCCTCTGTATAGTGGGGACCTCGTGCCACTCCCCCAAACATTCAGTTCACAGCATCAGTCACTCCCTTTGCACATGGAGTACCTACTGTGTGCCTGGCCTAGTGCTGGGCAGACAGGTGTTGAAATAAGATAAAAAATAGGCGTGGGGTGGGTGAATGTGAGTGAGGCTGTGCAGATTGGGCTGGAAGGGCTCTGAGGAGGTGACGACTGAGCTGACGCATGGATGAAAACGAGCAGCCAGCCTTGGGGAGAGCTGGGGGAAGGGTATTCCCTGCAGAGGGCACAGCTCCTGCAAAGGCCCTGAGGCAGGTGTAAGGAGCAGGCACAACAAGGCTTGGTGAGGCTGGGGCGGTGGGATGGAGGGAGGGCAGGAACCAGTGCATGAGGGGCCTCAGGGGCTGCTGTGAGGGGTGTGGATTTTGTTCCAGGGTCGCTGGGAGCCACTGGAGCAGGCAAGGGACAGATGTAGGGTTCATTTTAGAGGCAGGACGTGGGGTTGCAGCCAGGGCCAGCACATATCAGGGTCTCTAGGATGGACAAATCAAAAGACAGCTTCTCAGCCTCTTTCCAAGCCCTTCTCCAACCAGGCTCCCCTCCCCACCCCGCAGGCCTTTGGTCCTCACTCCAGCCTCTCAACCAGGAAAGCAATTAGTCTGGAGTGGCAGATTGATGAAAGCCGCAGCTGCCAGGCCAGAAGGCTCCTCCCTTCTCAGCCTGCAGCTCTGAGATACCCCATCCTCACCTCACCCCGCTTCAAAGGAGGGAGGGGCAGCAGGCTGGGTCCTGGGGGTTGCAGGGAGCACCTCCTCACCGAACCCATTGCAGGTGCTGTCGACTCTTCCCCTCAGGGTCTGTCTTCTCTGCTTCACCCCCAAACTAGATGCCCCCCAAACATCTGACTTCCTCCATTGCTCTCCTTGGGGAAGTCACACGGCACTCACGCCAAATCTGAATTGATCCAGATATTGGTGCTTCTCCCTAAATATTCCCCATCCAGGCATCTGTGACTGCTGGTTAACTGGGAAGTGACTAGTAACCCATTATTAACACTAGTAACCCTTGAATACCCTTGGACATCCTATAGGCATGCTCCATCTCTCAGCCTCCAAAACATCCCAGATTCACTCACAGGCCCTACCCTGGTCCACGTCTCACCATTTGCTGCCCAGCCTCGGCCCTGTCCCCAAAAGTCCCTACTCCCTGAGGCAAGTGCAAGAGGCTTCTTAAAAGCATAAAGTAAATCACACCCCTCAAAACCTCTCAATCCACTCTGGAATTAATTCCCAATTCCTCACCCCACCCTTGAAGCCCTGCACCAACTACTGGCTCCACTCTCGCCTTCTTCTGTTCCTCAAGCCTGCCAGTGTGTTCCCACCTCAGGTCCTTTGCACATGCTGTTCCTCCTGCCTGGAGTGCCATCTCCCAGGCTCTCTCCTGGGCAGCTCCTTCTCCTCTTTCAAGTCTCAGCTCAAAGTTACCTCCTCAGAAAGGCCCCTAACTACCCCTGAGTGATGGTATACCTTCATCACTCTTTAGGTCCTTCCATGGCCTCATTTTTTTCCAGCACCATGGGAACTGTTTTTCATATCTGCTGAATAAATAAACATGAATGTGGGCAAGTGGTTTTCCTATCTGGGGCTCAGTTTCCCCAAGCAGAAAATGGGGACACTGACATCAGTGGGCTCCCTGTCATGGGAGAGGCCTGCTGCCCACACACACCCCACCCTCTGCTCTCCATGAACACCCTCCCAGCTGCTGGGACCCTCCCTTCCTTCCTGGGGGAGGCCAGATACCGATTGCTTAGGTTTCTGCATCAGAACTCAGGTGCTTGTGGTAGAGGGTGGGGATGGCTGGCTGTGCTCCGTGTAGAGCAACGGCCAGGAATCCTGGGTCCTAGAAAGATCAAATCCGTACAGCCAAGTGGAGGTCGGGGGCTAAGCAGTCCTCTGCTGTGTGTCTCAGCCGGTCAGTTCTCTCTGAGCATCGACATCCTTCTTGTGACATGGAAATAAGAGGAGAAAACAAGCAGTGCAGTTTTCCTGCACCTATCAGGGCCTCCGAGGCGTGAGCTGGTGGGCATGCCTCTCAGCTTCTTCCCCCCTCCCCTGGCCCTGGCGCTGGCTTTTATCAGCCTTGTGGTCTGGACCTCAGTTTTCAAATTTGAATGTGATGTTGGATGGTGGAGAGGGACTCATTAGAGAGGCTCAGGGGCGGAACAGGAAAAGGCCACCCTCTCGAGCTCCACTTCTCCTGCGTCCCCATTTACTTCTTTGACCCCTAGCACACTCCCTGTTCTCCGGGTTCCAGTTTCGGTGCCACTCCCGGGGGTCAGCACCGCGGACAGTTCCCAACCTGTGACTTGCGGGGGCGGAATTGGTACCGTTTTCATCCCCATCTTCACAAATGGGGAAACTGAGGCATGCTGGCCCTAGACCATGCAACATGAATTGAACCCACTCCCAAACCCCAGACTCAATTCAATCTGATTCTGTTTGGTTTTTAAATGTCTCGTGTATTTACTCAAGAGCATGCTTGCAAACAACACCTCATTTAATTTCTCCTTTTCAGCCCTTCCTTCAAGAAATGAACTGAGGCTCAGAATCCAGAATTCTACCTCCACCATTTTATTAAAAAGATTTCATTTATTGCCCTGGCTGGTGTAGCTCAGTGGATTGAGCGCGCGCTGGGAACCAGAGGGTCCCGGTTCGATTCCCAGTCAGGGCACATGCCTGGGTTGTGGGCCGGGTCCCCAGTGAGGGCCATGTGAGGAGCAACCATACATTGCTGTTTCTCTCCCTCTCTGTCTCCCTTCCCCTCTCTCTAAAAATAAATAAATAAAATCTTTAAAAAAATTCATTTATTTTTCAGAGAGAAGGGAAGGGAGAGAGAAAGAGGGAGAGAAATATGGATTGGTTACTTCTCTCACATGCCCTAACTGGGGACCTGGCCTGCAACCCAGGCATGTGCTCTGACTGGGAATCAAACCAGCGGCCTTCAGTTTGCAGGCTGGTGCTGAACCCACTGAGCCACACCAGCCAAGGCTCTACCATTCATTTACCAACTGCAACCTTGGGCAAGTTACTAATGCTCTGAGACTTAGTTTCTTTATTTGTAATATAAAGACAATGGTATAAAATGGTTTCATTGTATACTCATGAGCTGATCCCCAAGGGAACCTTAGAATAGCACCCATGTGAAATGAGTGTGCAAGACAGGTTAGCTATTGGTACTGTTGTAACTATTCACTTGTTTACTCACTGCATGTTTTATGTATTATAAAAAATATTTTAAGAGATTTTATTTATTTTTAGAGAGAGGGAAAGGCAGGGAGGAAGAGAAGGAGAGAAACATTGATGGTTGCTCCTCACACACACCCCAGCCAGGAACCTGGCCTGCAACCCAGGTGTGAGCCCTGACTGGGAGTCAACCAGTGACTTTACCATTTGTGGGTTGATGTCCAACCCACTGAGCCACACCAGTCAAGGTGCATGTTTTAATTTTACATTTTAATAAATAATCTAATTGATGAAATACCATGAAAGTGCCTATTGGCATAACAAATAGCAGTATGCATTGTATAATGTAATAAATAATGAATGCACTTTGTATTAGTGGATTAAAAATAAATGTTGCTGTAATGCCTACTGTGGGCCAGGCACTATTCACATTTTGCAAGGTTGAGGTCCATCTCTCCATTTCATAGATGAGAAAACTGAGGTTCAGAACTAAATTAACTCAGGGGGAAAGTAGGACTGAGATACAGTTCTCTGGGCCAGTCCAGGTGTCTGGGTGAAGGAATCTCAGAGCCCCATGGTCCCCAGGGTGCCAGGAAGGTCCCTTGCCCAGAAACTCACTCATGTCTTGTCACTGTCTTCCTAGCATGTCCGAGAGTCTGTGGAATCTGGCGCAGGCCCCACGAGTCCCCTTGGCAGTGGTGTCATCTGGAGGCGTTTCTCAGGGACCCCGTTGCTGCCCCCGCTGTCGAGCCGCTTGGGACCCTCTGGAGAAACTGAGCCCAGCGCGTCTGTGGTGTTCACCATTGGGACTCGAGGGACAGAGCAAAGCCGTGGTTCAACTTCAGGCAGGTGAGGAGGCAGATGGGGACTGAGGGAGCCAATCCCAGGAGAGGAGAATGCCTCATCTAGCTGGGCCTTTTCTTAACTTGTTCATAAAGCATTTATTAAGCAGCTACTATGTGCCAGGCCCTGTACTGGAGACACAGCCATGGGCAAGCAGATGCTCACAGGCTGATGGTGGAGACAGACTAATATCAATGGGAGAAATGAGGGTGCCATGGAGCCCAGAATAGGCTTCTGACCCAGCATTGGGAGGTAGAGGATGAGAAAGGACGCATTGAAGAAATGGCATTTAAGGATGAAGTGGTGGCTTAAAGGATGAAGAGAAGTCAGCCGGGAGGAGCTCAGGGATGTGTATACCAATCAGAAGGAACAGATTGTGCAGCGCCTCAGATTCCAGAGGATCAGGTACATGAAGAATCGAATACACATTAGTGTGGCTGTAGGGTGGGAGGGGAGCCTGGGAAGGGGGGCAGGGGCTGGACCACACAAGACCTCATGGGATGTAATGAGGAGACACGGGTGGGTTTTCAATAGAATGAATTGATACGGTTGGCATTTTAAAAAATTCTCTCTGGCTGCTGTGGGGAGACCCATCAGGGGCAGGGGTAGAAGCAGCAGGAGCCCAGCACAGAGGCAGTTCTGGGAAGGAGATGGCAGTGCCTGAAGCAGGGTGGGAGCCGTGGGCTGGAGAGAAGTAGGCAGATTTGGGTTATGAAGTGGTCACACCAGGCCTTGGTGGACACCAGCAGCGGGTAAGAGGGGGCGATTGGTGTGAACAGCTCCTGGTCTTTGACCCTCTACATGTGACAACATTTCATCCTTGCAATTGTGCCAGGATGTGGGGACACCACCATCATCTCCGCTTTCCAGAATAGAAAACAGGTCTGGGGAGGGGAGATGACAGCTGGCCAGCAGCAGAGCACATGTCCTCCACCAGTGGGCCAAGCTGTCCCTCACTGTCAGTTCTGGGGGCCAGGGGACTGAGAAGGCCAGAGACGGAGCCATGAAAGTAAAGGACAGAGAGGAGTCGTTTGCTTTTCATCACGCGCCCAGCAAGACATGGCAGTACCGAGGCTTGAGCTCTGCCTGTCTGGCTCTCTGGTCCAAATATTTTCCATTTCTCCAACCTGGGGATACAACTGGAGTAGAGGGTAGAGTCTCCATAGTAAATATCCTCTGGGTCCTGTGACAAAGTCTGGGCTCTCCCGTTCTCCCATTTTTCGCACCAAGTGGCCTCAAAGCCCCCCCCCCCCCAGCTCAGAGCCTACACTGCCCAGCCCTGTTCTTGTCTACATCTACTTCTGTTAACCATGATTCAAAATATTCTCACCCTCCCTTTGCCGCTTCCCAGGAAAGTACCCCTGAGATTAGAACACCTGGTGGACTGCGCTTTGAGTTCCTAGAACTGGGGAAGGGAGGACAGGCCTGTGAGGTGGGGCCCGTGGTGTGTCACAGGACAAATGAGATCCTGCTGTTTCTGCTGAGGGTCTGGCCATTAGTGTGGATATAAAAGGTGTCCTTCTCTACCTATTCTCACTGTTGGCATCCCTGGCCAGAGGCAGCTTCTGTGTGCCCACCCCAGGCATGCAAGTTTCTTTGTCCTTCCAGGATCCCTACCCTCTGTGGGTGGAAGGTTTTAGGACTTCAAAGAGACTCCACCTGGGGCTGAACTGTTAAGCCTACCTTCCTGAGCTTGGTGGAGAGACGGCCATTTGTGCCTGCCTCTGAAGACCAGAGTCCTTGACTCTGCTTCCAGACTCCTTCTTGCAATCGTCACTGGGGAGGGTTGAGGACCCGCCGCTGTTCAGCTTTCAGCACCTACATAGCGGACGGCACCCTAGTCTGGAGGTGCTTGGGAACTCCTGTCTCCCTGCCCTGACTTCAGCACCGACAGGTTGAGGACAGCAACTCGCTGTCTCATCCGCCCTGAATCTATTACCATCTTCCCTTTCGACACAAAAGAAAGGACAGTGCCTTGGCGCTGGGGGTCTCCCGAGCCTCTGTCTCTCTGCTCTCCATTCGGCAGCAACCGGGAGGACAATTTCTGTCTTCTCCACTCCAAGCCCATGCCTTGACTTTCTTCGTTCAGCACTAGAGGAAACGACAGCCCATCCTCGGCGCTGGGGGTCTCCCCAGCACCTGTCTCCAACTCCCACGCTCAAGTTTTCCGCTCCCCACCCCCGCTACTCTTCAGCACCACGGGGCACGGACAGCTCCTCGGTGTCAGCCCCACCTCGAGCCCCCGTTTTCCTACCTTCACCGGCTCACCACCGCTGGCGCGGACAGCTCCTCTTTGTCACCTCCCCCCACCCCACCCTACCCCACCCCCGGCCCTGGCCGGACCGGGGCGCAGACACTGGCACTCCTCGTTCAGGGACAGCTCCCGCACCCTCCTCTCCCTGCTTCCCTCCTCTGGCGCATGGAGACCCCTGGGGTACCAGAAGGGGCGGCAGCACCCAGCGAGTTGAACCGCGCTCTCAGCCGCCAAGGCTTAGCCAGATACCCCAAGCACCTGTGGCGGCAGCCGCGGCGCCCCATCCGTATCCAGCAGCGATTCCACTCGGACCCGGACAAGTCCGCCGGCCACAGCGAGCCGGACCAGGGCCCGCGGCCGGGGCTCGAGAAGTCACGGCGTTCCTGGCCCACCTCCTCTCACAGGCGGTAGGTGGGCGGGGGCAGGGCCCTCCCGAGGCGTGGGGGAGGGGTGCAAGGGGTCGGGTGGTAGTGGGGGAGGGTCCTTGCTTCTCCAGGGGTGGACGTCGCTACTGTTTGTCTGAGGCCGGCGCTTTAGAGGAAGGTTGTGACCTTGTGTGTGCTCCGACCTGCTGCGTGAATGTCCACAGCCAGCTGCATCTCTCTGGGTGACCGGATGTTCTTGGTTGTATGTACACCAGTTGTGTGTCTGCCTGTGTGTGTTCCCCCTTGTGATCCTTGTGGGTGTGTGGACTGACGTGACTGTCCTTGCTCTAACCCAGTTGCGGTCCTCCAGACCCTGGAGCGTCCTCGGGTGTTTGTGGGTTGTGGCCACCGCGAGCCTCGGAGAGGGTCAGGTTGGGCTGTCCTCAGCCCTGCGGGGAGGAGCTTCCTCTGTCGTCCAGCCACCAACCCCCACCCCCTGCGCCCCGCCCCCTGGCCCGGAAGGAGGAGGGGAAGCCTCTCGGGGAGCTTGAGTACAGGACGTTTCTTCCGTTAAGAAAAGATGGGGTGGAGATGGGGGGGTGAAGCGGGAAAGGGCTGCTCCTCTTGTTTCATAGGAAAGAGGAGTGGGACCCTGAGAGGGAGGGAGAGAAACAGCTGGTGAAACAGGGGCCCTGAGGGGGCCAGAGGTGGGGGTCTGCAGCTGCTGGGCCCGGGTAGAGGGCCCGGGAGCTGGGTCCAGGAGCCCCGGCCCTCCTTGGGTGGCAGGGGGGAGCCAGAGCAGGCCGGATCTAGAGTCCTGGGCTTGAGGTCAGGC
The DNA here is from genome assembly GCA_004026765.1 of Micronycteris hirsuta. Lineage (NCBI taxonomy): Eukaryota > Metazoa > Chordata > Mammalia > Chiroptera > Phyllostomidae > Micronycteris > Micronycteris hirsuta. The sequence continues at coordinate 87,704 of PVJI01000439.1, forward strand.
TGGTGACCTTGGGGGTTGTTTTCTCTCTAGATCTTTATTTTCTCCCACCTTGGTCCACGGACCTCCTGGGGCTCCTGGTTTCTTGATCAACAAGTCTACCCCCGCCCCCAGCCTAGCCCTCTAGCAGCCCTGGGAGTCGCCTGAAGTAGCTGGGCTCCATGGCCCAGAAGGGCTGGAGTTGTTCCCAGGTGGCCCAGCCGGCCCCCTGCCCCATCTCCCCTCCCGCCCTCAGCTCCTCCTGCCCGGCTTCCCAGTGACTCATGATTTTCCATCTTCAAGAAAGAACAAACAGAGACTGGGTTTGGGCTCGTCTAGGAGGAGAGCCCATGTGGCTCTGAAAGGTTCTGGAAGGAGGGTGTCTCCGTGAGAGTGCACTTGCACATCCTGTCCATGCATATATGCGCTGATGTGGAGAAAGGGACTCAGCCCTTAGGTTCAAGGCCAACTGGGTTCAAGGCCAATCTGCTGGGTGCTCCCCAGCAAGCAGAGAGTATCAGTGAAATACAGACACACATCTGTACTTTCTGCATTTTGTTAAATTTCTGTGTGGAGGCCTGGTCCCCCACTGTGGCTCTCCTCCCCACTGCCCTAGGTGGACTGCCTTGGATCTGGGAGGGTCCTAGCATCTTGTTCAGCAAACATTTATTAGCTACCTACTATGTGCCAGGCTTTGTACTGGGAGCACAGCTATAGGCAAGTAGGTGCTCACAGGCTGATGGTGGAGACAGACTCATACCAGCTGGAGAGAGAAGGCTTCTGAGCCGGCTTTGGGGGTTAGGATGTAAAGAAGGACTGCTTGGAAGAGGTGGCACCTAAGCTTAACCTGAATGAAGAAAATCCGCAGCGGGAGTTCAGGGAAGGGTGTGCCAATTAACGGAACAGACTGTGTAAAGCCTCAGACTCAAGAAGATCAGGTATATGAGGAGCTGAACACAGGTCAGTGTGGCTGAACGGGGACAGGAAGGCTCCCTATTTGTTTCCCAAGCATTTACTGAGAACCTACTGAGTGCCTGGTCCTGGAGGAACAACTGGGAGCAAAGGCAGGCTTGGCCCTACCTTTGAGGGGTTGGTGGGCAAGGCAGAAACAAATCAAATAACCATGACAGTAAGCGTGAAATTGTACCTGTGAGAGGAGGCTGCTTTGAGAATATTTATCCAGCTGGTCAGGGAGGGCTTTCTGGAGGGGGTGATGTTCCCGCTGTGACCTGAAAGATGAAGAGTAAGCAGGGGGAAATGTTCAGGCAAGCGCATGGGGTGAGAATGAGCCTGGCTGGTTCAGGTGAAGCTGGAGCAGAGTGAGCGAAGAGGAAGGGTGTGGGGAAGCCAGCAGGCGACAGGCGTCACAGGGCCTCCAGAGAGGTGCGGACTCAGAGGAGAGGGCAGTGAGGAGCCACAGGCGGCTCTGGAGCGGAGGGGAGCGCGGTCAAACTCACGTGAGCATCTACACGTGTGACGCAGCTCCCACTCTCCTCTCTCACTCTAGACTCTCCATGGGGACTCGGGGAAGTCGCGTCTCCTCTCCAGTTTGTCTGTCATGTGGGCACGACAGCGCCCACATCCCGTCTCCCTGGGGCTGCCTGGTGGCAGAAGAGAAAAGTGCCTGCCCAGGGCAGGGATGCTGAAATAGGAATGGAGACAGGACGTGCTAAGGGCACCGGAGACGCCTGGGGACATCCTCAGATCGTTCAGCACACAGGGACAAAGTCCCCGAGGACGGGGGTCCTCGGGTCTGCCCAGCCTTCAGCCTCTGCCCCTCCCCCTGCGTGGTTTGGGGCCACTCAGGGTCAGGCAGGCCAGATTCCAATGCTGAGTCTCAGTTCTGTGGCTCAGTATCTCCATCCAAAAAGTTATTAATAACACATTGCTACTGTTAATACTGTTAATAAAATATTTCTGGTTAAATATATTAATGAAACATTAATAAACTATTGATAAAACAGTAATGTCAGAGGAGCCCCTGAAACTTCAGGGGGGATGGGGCCAATTAAGCATGAAGCGGGAGAAGACACAGGCTGGGTAGCGTGCTGTGGCTGTGTGACCCCAGGCAGCTGCACACCTCTTTGTGCCTCAGTTTCCCCATCCCCAAAATGAGCATAATATTCCTCACTTTCAACAGTTGCTCTGAAAATGAAGTGACTTTTACGTGAACAGCCCTTGGCTCAAAGCCAGGCAAGTAGGAAGTGCTGTTTGTGTTGATGTGTTTAGACTCAACCTTCCATTTCATGTCTGTCACTCTAGGGGAGGTACTGAATCCTTCTGTGCCTCAGTTTCTCCTTGGAGACATAAGACTATTACCAGCCCCTCCCATGGGACTGGGGTGATGCCAAGGCTCCTCAGAGGGACCCTGGCCCCAGTGTCTCCACCAGGCCAATCCTGGCAGCCTCTATCCCCTGGGGACCGGCTATAATTAGGTGCAGCCACAGATGGTATTTTTGTCTTGGGGACAGCGAGTCTGGTTCCCACCAGGTGTCTGGTTGAAGGGCCTTGGGAGCAGGAGGAGGTTCCCAGCCAGACCCTTGAGACTCCTTGTCCTCCAGGCCCCAGCATGACCCTTCTCCGAACCTCCATTTTTGTCACTTGTACCGTGCAGACAATAGTGTGGTGAGGAGGTCAGGAGAAGGCCGGGGTCTCCTCACTGTGGTGCCCCAGGCTCCCCCATCGAAGCCCTGACAGCCCCAGGCTGTATCTCTCATTTCCCTAGGTGTGCTGGAGATGTGGGTGCCCCACAACCCGCACCGTCTCCCCAGGGGCAAGGCCCAAGCACTGGGGGAGTGTCATCACAAAGCAGGGGCACAACTGATAGAGTTTCTGGAGGGCCTCAGCTGAGAGGCCCAGCCTCCTTGGACCACAGTGGCCCCTGTCTGTGATGTGAGCACTCGGAGTCCCGCCCAGTATGACCTGCACTGAGACTTGGTTTCCTGTCCTGAAGTCCAGGGCAGGGCTACCAACCCCAGTATTCCGAGGGTAGAACACCTGGTATAGGCCCCTGAACTCCCCCAGACACTGAAGGTGATGGTTCCCTTTCCAGGCCCCCAGGACCTTCCTCAGGCGGGGGTTGGGGGATAGGGGGGAAGGCAGCTGATGTTTCACAGAACAGAAGATCTGGCTGGAATGGAGTGCGGATGTTTGTCCAGTGGAGACAGCAAGAGAGCAGAAAAGATCCAGAGACAGGGCCTGGGGTATGTCAGAGCAGGTGGGGGTCATGTGGGGACTTGTGGGGGAGAACTGGGAGAGGAGGAGCTGGTTTTGAGCCCCTCTGCCCTGTCAGGAAACTTTGTCTGTTACCACTTCTCTCTATGCCTCAGTTTCCTCACCTGGCAAAGGAGTAAGGGTTTGTTGATTCTGGGCAGCCGCTTGATGGTTCCAGGCCTCAGTTTCTCCATATGGAAAATGGGCAGAGTGGGACTTGCACTGTCTGGGATCTGGGCAGCCCCTTGGAAAACTTGTGCCTCTGGTGCTCTGCCCATAACGGAGGGTGCTTCCCTTTCTGACTTCTGCATCTCACCTTTTTCAGACGACTCAGCCCAGAGAGCTGCACTAACGTGAGACATGTTGGCAGAGGAAAGTGGCACAAGATCTGGGTTCTGGGCCCCATGGGGCCACCCTCAAAGAGGGGGAGCAGAGAGCGGTACCCAGCTCCATGCCTCAGTTTCCTCGTTTGTCCCGGCAGGGGCCTCCCTGAATGGGCCCGTGGTGAGGCGGGGCAGTGCTCCTTCTGCCCCCTCCCCGCCGGCCCCGCCCCCGCAGCTGTCCAGAAAAGGTTCCACGGCCCAGGATCTGTCCTGCCTCCGAGCTGTCGCAGAGATGCAGGGTGCCCCAGCGCCTGCCCCGGCTTCGGGGCCTGGCTCTCCCCGGGACTCCCCACGCAGCTCCCCAGGGCTCTTCAGGAAGCTCCTGGTGAACCAGAGCATCCGCCTGCAACGGCGCTTCACCGTGGCCCATCCGCTGTGGTGAGGCGAGAGGAGGACTGGAGGGGTCACCGGAACCGCCGGGCTGGAGGTGGGAAGGACACAGTTAGGGGCAACTGGGGCCGGATTAGGGGTCAGGGCATGCACGCTCGGCCCCTCCCGCCTTTTCTCGGTATCTGTCTCCCCCTGTCCTGTCTCTGTGTCCCTTCACCCGCTGCCTGGACGCAAGCCGGGGATGGGGCTGGCGGGGGGTTGGGGAGACCAGCCGGCATCCCTTTCCAGCTGTGCGGCCCAGAGCAGGATGGGTTTAGGCTCACGTCTCCTCCTGACCCTCCCACCTGGGCAAGTAGCCTGAGCGTCTCAGGGGTGAGGGGAAAAAGAGGGTCACTCCTCCCCTTGGTCTGCTCCCCTCCATCCCTCCCTGTGCTGGCAACGAGATGATCTGGGGGCTTCACACGAAACCCTTGGTGTCTCCGGAGGAAGATCTAATTTTGTGGGGGTCTTCGAGGCAGGGCATCCGTAGCGAGAGGAGTTGCGCGTCCCAGGCTGAGTAGGCCCACGCAGCGCAGCTCAGTGGGTCCTCCAAGGACTGGTGGTGACTTCTCTGGGTTCAAGTCCTGGCCCTTCAGGACGCGTCTGTGAATTCGTGGTGTGGGGCGCGGCTAAGGTTGGAAATGTGGCCTGTGGGCGCGAGTGTGTCTGGCACCTTGCGCTGGTTTGTGCTGCATTCACACTCCCTTGATAATTTGGCATCTGGCGGCTCAGAGACTGGAGGTCCCTTCTCCAAAGTCACATGGCCAGTGACAGCTGGCGGGGGTGAGTGCAGCCGTGGTCATGGTCCCCGATGGCGTTATCGTGACCCGGGAGGGGGTCCCAGGGTAGGGAGAGCGCCCCCAGGGCTCTCACCAGACGCCTGCTAAGGGTAGTCCCTGCCCAGGGCTCTGGATGGTCGTCCCTGGAGGGGTCGGGTCCCAGAAGGTGAGGCTGGAGGATGGCGGGTCCCTCCGAAGCCCCGTGCCTCAGTTTACCTGTCTAGCCATGGACAGACGCGCGGTTCCCACAGTCAGGGCGACCTAGCCCCGGGCGCCCCCGTCATGGAACCGCACCCTGACCCCGCCGCTCCCAGCTAAATTTAGAGCAGAAAGAAAAACAGCTTCCCCAGCTGCGACCAGCCCCTTAACCCTGCGCGCCCGCTCATTGAATTCGCACCCAGCACCCCGTTGGCCTCTCCTAGCTTCAGTTTTCCTAGGTGTCCGTGGGTGCGCTTTCCCAGAACCTTTGTGGAGATGTGAGGAGGGGAGGGTTCGCCACCCCCAGGCCTCCCCCTTGGAGGGCGGGTTAGCTTACCAGCCGCTAGCCCCCCTGAGAGCGTCCCTCCGCCCGCCCCCGCTCCCTTTGCTAAGCAGGTTGGGGTTGAGAAGCCCCAGCCACCTCCGTGACGTCGCGAGGCAGGAGCTCGAACACACGCGTAGTAGCGGCTTCTCTCGGCTCAGCTGAAGCCGAACAGGCGGAGAGGCGGGACCAGGCCAAGCCCTCCCGAATTCACCCGAGCGAGGCCGAACACAGCCGAAGGCCCGAAAGCGTCCGAACATGCCCGAGCGCGGTCGGACGTAGCCAAGTCGAAAAGAACTCCCTCGACCGAACTCAGCTGGATCAGGCCCGGTAGAACTTAGTCGAACCTGGCCCTGCTTGACCGATCCGGCCCGAAGCAAGCTGAAACGGACAGAATCCTGCCGAATTCCGGATGTGTGACTTGGCGGGGGATCAGGAGGACACTGGCCCTTGGCCAGAAGCCCCAAGTCGTGGGCGGTCCCCGGTGTTTCTGTCTCCTGCCAGCCCGCTCTCAAAGCCTGTGACCCACAGGCAGCCCCTCTCCCCGGTTGCTAACTCCCCCTCCAGAATCTCTGTTCTGACCCACGCCCCCTCCCACTCTTTGACCCCTGACCCCAAGGGGATGAGCACAAATTCCCCATTACCCAGAGTGTGGCGGGAAGGAAGCACAGGGCTGAGAGAACTGGGAGGGAGGAATTGGAGGTTGCTCGAGCAGGAGGTGCTATGGGGAGGCCGGCGCTCCAGGAAAGGGCACAGCCCGTGCAGAAGCCCGAAGGTGGAAGAGAACGGGCAGAGCATTCGGGCGAAAATGAAGCAGGGGAGTAGAGGATCTGGGGGCGTGGTTGGCGAGATAGGGGCTGGGCCAAGTAGATCGAGGCTGACCGCCTTGGGGAGGGGAGGACAGGTGAGCCAGGGCGTGGCCAAAGCTGATTGGGGGCGGGGCCTCTCGCGACTCTGGGGTACCTCGGAAATGGCGGGATCTAGGCAGGACCCAAGACCCTCGAGAGGAGAGAGCCCAGAAAGCCTTTTCCAGTCCCGTGAACTTACCATGCGACCCGGACCTCAGTTTCCTCCTTAGTAATATGGATGCCCAGCTGTCCTCAGGTGCTCAGCTGTAACTTCCTAAAAGCACCCCAGAGGAGACCCTACCAGCCTATATTAGAGACAGGGTGGTTGATGTCCAGAGAAAGGTTGAGACCTACCCATGATCACACAGACATTTGGGAACAGATCTGAAACTCACGTCCTGGAGTCCAGACTGGCTCCAGTGGGAAGGCTCTGGGTACAGGCGTGGAGACCAAGGCATGAGGGGCGCTGGGTCCCTGAGTAGGTGTGACTGTCAGGCAGGTGGACAAACTGTAGGCTACTCCTTCGTGGCCCACCGTTCGGGTCCAGTGAGGATGTGAAAGGACAGGTTCGCTTTGACCATGCCTCCTCTGCTTCCAGCTTCGACCTGGAAAATGCTCTCTCATGTGGGAGAAGTGCCCTGGACCCCCAGATTGGGCCTGGCCTTGGCCAGGGCGTCCACACCTCTGCCCAGCACAGCCAACGGCGTGAGTCCTTCCTGTACCGGTCTGACAGCGACTATGAACTCTCACCTAAGGCCATGTCCCGGAACTCCTCGGTGGCCAGCGACCTGTGAGTCTGAGGCTGGTGGGATGACACCTCCTCCTCTCTTCCTCCTTGTATTCTTCTATTCAGCACACCTCCTTCAAGTGGCCATTTGAGTGGGGCTTTGAAGTTTAAGTAGGAGTTTGCCAAGCAGCCACTTACTCAGTTGAGCTTGCCTAGAATGGTATCTAGTGATCTGTGCTTGACTTTAGGTTGGGGTTGGGTGGAAATCCAGAAACATTAGGGACAATTAGTAGCAACTGAAAAAACACATTGATTCAAACTTCCTGGTAGCCATAATAAAAAGGGAAATAAAATAATATCGTCTTGCCTCTAAGACCCCTGCTGCCCCTGGGACTCAGTTTCCCCATGTGTGAGATGGGGATAAAGTGAGTGAATGGTCGGAGGGACTGTGGTGGGTTTCGAGGAAGAGTCGGGTGAGGGGAGACCGGGCACCAACAGGGCATGGGAAGGAGGGGTCGAAGGGAACACCTGTTGACCTGAGGGCACAGGGCAGGCAAGAGCTGGAAGATGGGAACACGCAGGAGCTCTCCCTAACCGCCTTTCCCGATGTCCCACCCCCCCACAGACACGGAGAAGACATGATTGTGACACCCTTTGCCCAGGTGGGTGTGCACTCCTCCCCTCCCTGCAGGAACCAAGCAGGCTAAGTCAACCCCTCCATTTCTGATGCTGACGGTCCCCCTCCCGACAGGTCCTGGCCAGTCTTCAGACAGTTCGGAGAAATGTCGCAGCGCTAGCCCACCTGCAAGGCCTCAGGGCAGCCAAGTACACCGGGGGTGGGGTGGAGCCGGGCCTGGCAGAGAGGATGCCAGAGCAGGGCCGGGAGGAGGGGATGGGGCCAGGGTCCGGCAGATAAGGTGGGTTGGGTGGGGGCAGGGTCACACGGGTGAGGCGAGCCACCCCTGAACAGACTGTACTGCAGGCAGGCGTCCGTCGGGAACCCCCCATCTGGCAGTCAGCCCCCTCCACTTACAGGTAATGTGCCTGCTCCTACCCTTTCCTCCCACTGTGGGACCTCTGTCAATTTCTTCTCCTTGGTGACCTCCCAAGTCCATGAGTCTTTAGGCCATGCTCATTTTAACCCCACAAAACACCCTCAGGGATGGAGTCTACCATACCCATGTTACAGATGGGGAGGCTGAGGCCCGGAGAGGGGTAGAGGCCTGCCCGTAGTCATACAGCCCCTTGGGGACATATGTGCAACTCAAATCCTGGGGTCCTGAGTGGCCCCATTGGGAAGGGCTCTAGGGTCCAGATGTAGAGATGGAGGCATAAAGGGTGTGGGGTCTTTGAGTGGGGGTGGAGCAGGTCCCTGACAGCTCGGCCCCCAGAGGACACCGGGCAGAAGCTGGCTTTGGAGACATTGGATGAGCTGGACTGGTGTCTGGACCAGCTGGAGACCCTGCAGACCCGGCACTCGGTGGGGGAGATGGCTTCCAACAAGGTGAGGGGCACCGGAGAGCTGAGGTCGCTTGCCCCCGCCCACAGTGCCCCCTCATCGCTGTCCTCACCTTCCCCTGCAGTTCAAGCGGATGCTGAATCGGGAGTTGACTCACTTGTCCGAAACCAGCCGCTCTGGGACCCAGGTGTCAGAGTACATCTCCCGGACCTTCCTGGGTGAGTTGTGGGGGTCGTCCCTGCCTGGGCAGCACACAGAGGTAGGAAGAAGGAAGAAAAGAAAGACTTCCGTTACAGACCTCGGTCTGTGGAAGGCAGAGCCAGCCACGGACCCCCCAGCCGCATGGGTGAAGAGTGGGCCAGAAGGAGGAACAGGAGGAAGTTCCAGGAGGAGAGGGACATTAAAGTTATGGATCTGAAGCATGAGTAGAAGTTTCCCAAGAAGGAGATGGAGGAAACCAGACAGCTGGGTCTCTAGCTTGGGAGCTAGCAAGGACATCGGGCTGTTTGGGGGAAAACACTGAGCCCCAGGTTCTCAGGGGCCATGCCCGTCATAAGGGGTTACTGAGGCAGCCAAGAGACAGGGGTAGCTCCAGGCCATACGGGAACTTTGCTCTGAGTTCACTTTGATCCAGGTAAAAAGGAAATAGGTTACCCCTGAGGTTTAACAAAGTCTGGGACCTGAGGCTAGGCAGGACAACACTGGCAGGTGAATTGGCTTCTCTGAGTCCCACCCTGCCCTCCCTCCAGACCAGCAGACTGAGGTGGAGTTACCCAGGGGGACCCTCACGGAGCCCCCGAGGCCGATGTCCCAGATCAGCGGCCTGCATGAGCTCCCCCACAATGCCAGCCTCTCCACAGCCACCATCCCACGCTTGGGGGTCCAGACTGACCAGGAGGGGCAACTGGCCAAGGTGGGTTCCCAACTAGAATGCTGAGACCCAGGCTAGAGTCCCGGCTCTGTTTGGATGCCTTATCTTGAGCCTCAGTTTGCCCTTCTGTATACTGGGCAGGTGGGGCTACATACAAGATCTGGGGCCTGGGGAAGGTGTCATAGGGCTAGAGTTTGGGGAAGTTGGGCTGGGGTCAAGCTCCAGTTCTTCACATTATAGGAACTGGAAGACACCAATAAGTGGGGACTTGACGTGTTCAAGGTGGCAGAGCTAAGTGGGAACCGGCCCCTCACAGCCATCATCTTCAACATCTTTCAGGTACCTCTCATGCCCTTGGCCCCCAATACCCCGGTGTTTCTTTCACCTCTTTCTACTTCAAGACCTCAGGGGACACCCTCCTCCCCAACACCCCTAAGTGGGACATTTGAGCAGGCCATTAATGGATGAATAGGAGTTCACTAGGCTGAACAGTTCATTGCTGATTGTCAACAAGCCTCAGCACTGGGCCCAGGCCTGAAGAGACCCAGTCTGGAGGGAACTGCTGTGGGGGGCAGGGATAGACCAGAGAGGAAGGACAGAGACCAAGTGAGCTCAAAATTGAGGGCATCCTGGAAGATGGAGCATTTGAGAGATGGATGGAAGTCCAGAAGGAGAGAACAGAGTGTAGGAACAGAGTGTTCTGCTGCCCGGTGGCTGAAGTCCTAACTGGGGGCCTGTGATGAACCAGAAACGCGACCTGCTCAAGACATTCCAGATCCCAGTGGACACACTTGTCACCTACCTGCTGATGCTGGAGGGTCACTACCATGCTGATGTGGCCTACCACAACAGCCTGCATGCCGCTGATGTGGCCCAGTCCACTCATGTGATGCTGGCCATGCCTGCACTTGAGGTATGGCCCTACAAGCAGGCCGGGCGGGTGCAGGGTGCAGAGAGCCCACCCCTCACCTCTTATGCCCATGCCTGCTCAGGCCGTGTTCACAGACCTGGAAGTCCTGGCTGCCATCTTTGCAAGCGCCATCCATGATGTGGACCACCCTGGAGTCTCCAACCAGTTTCTCATTAACACCAGTGAGTCGGGGGCCCTGCTTCCACCTGTCAATCATACGGTCTCTGGTGGTCTCATCCCTGCTTTGAACCTAGTGTTCCCGTTTGTGAAATGGCTGTGGCAATCTTCTCTCCCTTAAGTACTCAGAGCGGGTTCAGGTACTTAGCAGACACTCAATAAATGGGAGAATAACAAGTGTGGCAGAGCTGATCTGGGACCACTGAGATTTTAATAGGGGTCCTTTAAGGTATCTGAAAAACTCAGTCAATAAGCAGTTATTGGGTACCTCTGTGTACATCCCAGAAGAACAGATGATAACAGGAGAGCTCTCTCACTGGAGGATCCCGGAGTCTAACTACACAAAGACTCGGTTGTTCATTCAACCAGTGCTTAGTACACACTGCCTCCCACCACTCCAAGTCCTTCCGGAGACTCCAGTCCCGAGGAGGCAGAGCAGAACACAGATGCCCCCAACCCTGTGGAGTTAAGAGCATGGCCAGAGGGAGAGACAGGGTCATAGTTGGCTTCCTGATGGTCTTTGCTGACTGTCAACAAGCCTCAGCCCTGGGCCCCGGCCGGAAGAGACCCAGTCTGGAGGGAACTGCTGTGGGGTCAGGGATAGATCAGAGGGGAAGCACAGAGACCAAGTAAGTTCAAAATTGAGGGCATCCTGAAGATGGAGCATTTGAGAGATGGATAGAAGTCCAGAAGGAGAGAATAGAGTGTAGGAAGAGTGTTCTGCTGCCCAGCATTAGGGGGCATTAGAGTTGAAGCTTCAGTGCATGAGTAGGAGTTTGCCAAGAGTTCACCAAACCTGCCTTTTGGTGAAGCGGGTTGGTCGGTAGATCTTGAGGCTATCCACTTTCCCTACAGACTCGGAGCTTGCACTTATGTACAATGACACCTCGGTGCTGGAGAACCACCACCTGGCTGTGGGCTTCAAGCTGCTGCAGGCAGAGAACTGCAACATCTTCCAGAACCTCAACACCAAGCAGTGGCTGAGTCTGCGCAGAATGGTCATCGACATGGTGAGGCTACAGTGATGGATGGGGTGGGGTGATCTTGGCCGGGTTGGGGGTTCAGTTGAACCTGGGCCTGTCTCTGCTCTAAGCCTGAGTTTCCTGGTCTATAAAATGGATGGGATGAGGTGACCAGGCCCTCGGTCCTGGCTGTGGTTCACACACAAGCAATGTGGAAACTGAGCTTTTGGGGTTTCTGGTGCAACTTTTTCTGAGCCTTTAGTCTGCCATTTGATATTTTCTAGATTGGGAAACACCAGTAAGTTTTGGGGTCTTATGTCTCATTTGTTCATTTTACAAGCATTTATTGAGCACCTATTGTGTGCTTGCACTGTACAATGACCAAGGCAGTTCTGGCCTTTCAGAGATTGTGGTTTGTGGGGAGATGGACACGAAGGTGGGAACCAATGGGGACTCTGAGCAGAGCTGTGATGGGGGTGCTCGAGGGCAGGGAGGGCTTCCGGGGGGAGGAACATTGACGCTGGGGCCTGCCGAGTGGGGAGGGTGGGCTGGGAGGAGTGTTCCCAGCAGAGGGAGTTGCATGTGGGGAGGGCTCAGAGGAAACCAAGGCTCCCAGTGACGAGAAACTAAAACTTTGGTGAGACAGAGTGGGGGCTGTGGGTGGTGGGCATCATTTGGGGGCAGACTGGAGGTTTGGGAAGAAGTTTTGAGACTCTTGTCTGATTCTCAGAGAAGTCCACAGACTAGGTGCGCGTTACTCCTGGGCTGGGGCCACATGGGTCCAGCAAAGTTGATTTTTAAACAGCTGTGTTTGGGGCTGAACTTCCTTCCAAATTGCTGAAAACAGCCCTCCCAGGCACACAGTGGTCACAGGGAGATTTGGGGAGCATCAAGTCAGGTCACCTCCAGCTTCAAGTTAACCCGTAGCTCCCATGGCCCTCTGGATAAGTCCCCCGGTCCTCCCTGAGGCCCTCTCTGCTCCTGCCAACTGCATTTGCTCTGGCTGTAACTGCTTCCTCTCTGTTTCTCAGCTTATTCAGCCCCAGGGCCTTTGCACAGGCCATGTCCTGGGCTGGGCCTCACTGCTGACCTCAGGTACTTCTCACCTCAACTCTCATATTTAATCTTTTTTAAAAAAGATCTTACTTATTTATTTTTAGAGAAAGAAGGGAGAGAGAACGAGAGGGAGATAAACATCAATGTGTGGTTCCCTCTCGAGTGCCCCTCACCAGGGACCTGGCCTGCAACCCAGGCATGTGCCCTGACTGGGAATCAAACCAGCGACTCTTTGGTTCACAGGCTAGCACTCAATCCAATGAGCTACACCAGCCAGGGCCCCATATTTAATCTCTAACATGTGGGATGCACCCCATGAGCCCAATGAGCTCAGAGATGGGACCATTGATTTGTCTCCTCTTGTGAGCTGGGTGTGCAGCCAATACTGTTATGTCCCCCCATTTTACAGATGAGGACGCTGAAGCTCAGAGGGCTGAGCGTCCGAGGGGGTATGATGTCTGGGAGCAAGGGGTGGGATGGGAGCAATGTTCATGCCCGCCATTTCCCCCAGGTTCTGGCCACTGACATGTCTAAACACATGAACCTCTTAGCTGACCTCAAGACCATGGTGGAGACCAAGAAGGTGACAAGCCTGGGAGTCCTGCTGCTGGACAACTACTCTGACCGTATCCAGGTGTGTGGCTGGGCAGAAGCCAGGGCTTTGGTTTCCATGCCTCTCGTTTAGTTTGCATTTGTAAGTGTCGACTATGTGCCAAACTTGAAAAAACAGAGGCACTGAGACTCACATGACTGTGCCTTAGCTATTCCTTTCCTTCCTGGGCCTCAGTTTCCCCACCTGTAAGGGGTGTGTCCATGGCGGTGGCCTGGCCCGAGCCCTCCCAAGCTTTGATCTCCCCAGGTCTTGCAGAACCTGGTGCACTGCGCTGACCTCAGCAACCCCACTAAGCCGCTGCCCCTGTACCGCCAGTGGACGGACCGCATCATGGCTGAGTTCTTCCAGCAGGGAGACCGTGAGCGAGAGGCAGGCCTGGACATCAGCCCCATGTGCGACAAGCACACGGCCTCAGTGGAGAAGTCCCAGGTCGGAGGGCAACTGGGTCAAGCTGGTGGGCACATGGCATGGGGGAGGGAAAGGAGTGGCTGAGCCCACCCCATGAGTTCTGGCTTGACCCCAGGCTGGTCAGTGAGGGAGTGTGGCCTAAGGCCATGGTCTGCCCTGGCTGCGTGGGGTCAGGCTGGGGAGCACTCTCTCTGGGCTGCAGGGAGAGGGACCTGCACTCATGGGATTGGAAAATGTCTGTTCTGAGTGGTGTAGGCTTAGGGGACCTGGAGGGACTCTTAGTCTGAGGGGACACATACACCCAGGCCTGAGGGGTCAGGGCTGGGGTAGAAGAAAAGACAGGGGTTCGGGCAGCCCAGAGGGGCAAGGGGGGCTTCCTAAAGTTGTTTGAAGAGGGTTATGAAGAATGAGTAAGAGTTGGAAAATGACATTCCAGGGAGAGAGAACAACCTAGGCAAAGGCCTGGAGGCTGGACTGGGTGTAGGTTCCACAGTGACCCACAGCGCGCTGCCTCTTCCCCCACAAGCCTGTATCTCCCCACAGGTGGGTTTCATTGACTACATCGCCCACCCGCTGTGGGAGACGTGGGCCGACCTGGTACATCCCGACGCACAGGACCTGCTGGACACACTGGAGGACAACCGCGAGTGGTACCAGAGCAAGATCCCCCGCAGCCCCGTGGATGCCACCATCCCTGAGCAGGGCAGCCATGATAGATTCCAATTTGAGCTGACTCTGGAGGAGGCAGAAGAGGAGGAGGAGGAAGAGGAGGGGGAGAGCATGTTGGCTCAGGAGGCCTTGGAGTCCCCTGACACTGAGCTCCTGTCCTCGGAGGCCAGCACAGATCCTGAGGCCTGGTGCCTAGACAACCAGAGGACCGTGGGCAGGCTCTGCGTGGACCGTGAGGGCAACGTGATGGCTGAGTCGTTTGGCACCTAGTGGTCCCTAATGAGTGGGTGGACTTTCCAGGAAGAGGTCCAAGGTGACCCATGCCTTGCCTTCTTCACACATTCAGAGAGACAACCAAGCTTTTAGTTATAGGCAAGTTTCAAGGTCAAATCAAAGGCATCCGGCTTGGGTCCACTCTGATCTCCCGCTCTGTTGAGAGAGCTGTCCTCCAGAGCCAGCTCTGAAGTTGGGGCTGGGTCAGGCCCACCTTCTCCAGCAGTCAGTCTTCAGCCACATCCATCATTTACTCTTTCACTCTTTATCACATATTTATTGGGCACCTATCGTGTGCCAGGCCTATGCCCCCTGTGTACCTCTGGGGTAGCCCTGAGGAAGGGGGTGAGGAGTCAGCACTAAGGAGAGGCCTTCCACTGGCACCTCCCTTTCATCTTCTGGGAAGCTCTCTGCAGGAGAACGGGACCTTGAATGGGGAAGTGTGTGGCACCAAAGCTTTGTCCAGACCCAACTCTGGTTCTGGAGTTCTGGAGGAGGGTGGTAAAGGGGCAGCAAAGAGAGGGCTCTGTGTAGGGACATCTCTGAAGACTGATGTGGCCTGTTGCTACTTGTATGTCAGTGATTGCTTTAAGTAGTTGTCATTTCTGTCTTCAGTAGTGTCTCTGGGTGCACCTGTTCTCTCTGGCCCCAGGACGCCCTGCTGGCACCCCTTCACATTCTTCCTCTTATAGAACAGCAGCAAAAGCACACAGCTCCCCCCTACACACACAATACCCATCCTGATTCTGAGGGTGTCCCAGACTCCCCCTAGGGCCAGTTTTCCCTCTATGGCCTAATCGTAGCATTTGGATAAAGATCAGTTGAGGAGTAATGTCTGTGATCACCCTGAAATATCTTAGAAATTTTTGGCATTTAATGTTTCTCTGGGGTTAAATAAACCCTATTACCCTAAACTAGTATCACGTCCATTTCATGGATGGGGACACTGAGGCACAGAGGGGTCCTGTTGCCTGAGCAAAGCCCCGCAGCTGGGCGCTGGATATTAGCCAGCGGCGCCCCCTGGCGGCCTGAGGCGCGGCAAATTCGGGAGTCCTCTGGGACAGCCGCACCTTCCGCATTTCCCTGGTTGGAGCTCAGCCTGGGGCTGGGGTGGCTTCGCTGGGTGGGGGAAGATGAGGTGGCTCAGTGTTCAAGTATCAGGTTCAGTTCCTGTATCTGGAAGGCTCAGTATTCCACACCCCAACTTGCCTCCCTCCCAGCGTGCCTGAAAATGTATGCATGACACAGGTCCTCACAGTAGCCTCTGGCTTACAAAACAGCTGGCTTCAATACTAAATGATTGCAATAATTCATCATCATCATAATTACTGATCGAATTCCACAGGGAGAATTAAACGTCATATCGGTCATGAACTTGATGCATTTCCTTCAAGATCTTTAAAAGACAGGGATTTAGGGGACGATTATTTATCATTTTTCTCCTTCCCATTTACTTTTAAGTAATATGCAGTCATAGTAAATAATTTGGAAGTAATGGAAACATAAAGAAGAAAATAAAATTCAATAATAACCTTGCCCATAAACCATCTGCCTTCAGCATTTCACCTTATTTCCCTGTGGATTTTTCTCCACCCAGTCGTAAGAACACTCACATATTCCCCTTCAGTTTGAGCCACAGGCATCCCTCCCACTCCCCCTTACTGATTACACTCTACCCACACTGGCTTCCCACACTCCAAGCATGGCCCCACCACCTGGAATGCTTCTTTTCCTCCTCATCCTCACTCTTTGGGTCTCAGCTCAGCAACCCCTTCTCTGGGAGGTCCTCCCTGATTCCTCATCCTAGGCTGGCACTGGTGGGGGCTCTGGGGGATTCTTTGATCCACGTCCACCATGCACTCCAGACCATGATTTTGGGATGCCTGGGCCAGGTCCACTGCACCATCCTCAGTGTCCCCAAAGATGGACTTTGCCGACTTGAACAAGTCCCTTAACCTCCTGAAACCTTTGTCATTTCACAGATAAAGTGGGCTCTTTGTGAGGGTCCCATAATTGCAAGAACAGGTAACATTTGAGGAAAGTGTGTCCTGAGCCACACTCTGAGTGGGGCGGGACTTGGGAGGGTTTGGGGTGCTTCTCCCATCCAGCTCTGTCTCCCCTGCCATGCAGGAGGCCCTTCTGGAGTATGCAGCTTCCCCATTCAACCATCCCTAATTTCAGAGCCAAATGCTGATTATTAGCAATAAAGGCCTTGCATCATTTTTATGTTAAAATACAAATTTCTCTGGGACAAGCTGGTGCACATTGTTGTGGGGTTTTCCCCTGAGGGAAAAACCAGGTATTTCCGAGTGCCACCCACGTATGAAGCCCCACCCAGGGAGGTCGGCGAGCCAAGAAGCACGCAAGTCTTCACTTCCACCGCATGCCTGGACCGGCCACACCTGGAGCCCACCCAGAGCTGGGATTTGATTGTGGATTTTTATTTTCTGAATTTTCCCAATTCTCCGCAGTGGGGTTGTGATACTTTTATAGGTGAAGTAGGGGAAAGGGGCAAAACTGTTACCTTTAGGTAAAACAGATTTCCCAAATACAAGCAGAGTGGGAGGGGCATTCAGCACTTCCAGGGAGCTGGGGGCATGCGTGGATTGAGGAGGCAGCCTCGGGCACAAAGTTATTCTGGTCTCTCCGAACCTCCGCAGCTGGAGAGCGTTTTATAAAAAGGATGCGTCCCCCACCCCCAACCCCCGCCCATCCCGCCTCCTGGAGAGCAATCTGGGGCGGGGGGGCGCGTCAGGATTTTCTTGAGGCCACATGCCTCCTGCTGGTTCTGGGGACCGGAGAGAGTTGGGGCAGGGAACTGGAATGGGGGCCAGGGTCTCCCTCTCCAGACCCTGCAATTCTGACTTACCCTCCTCAAGATTTTGGGGAAAAAACGATGGAGCATCTGAGCCCTTAAAGTCTCCACTCTGAGTCTTGTTTCCCCACGATAGAGGGAGGGGGATTCTCGGGCCTTGTCTTTAATTCAGGAACCAGAGAAAAGGTGAAGCTCTTCCAGCCCCGTGTCTTTAGCCTCGCTCTTACTCTCCTTGTTCTCGGGGCTTTTATCGCAGGCTTTGCGGGTGTAGGGGACAGGCAGTTTTTCTGCCCTATTTCCGCCTTTCTTCGATTTTTTCTCTGGAAAATGGGGCGCAGGCAAGGGAGGGACTGTCGGAGCGTCCATTACCCCCTTTCCTTCTTTTCTGGGAATCGGTGGAGAGGGGTGACTCTCTTGGTCCTTATTTCTTCTTTCATCTCAGAAACAGTGTGGTGCATCTACCGGCCCAGCCCACTTTGGGGGTCTTATATCTCAGAAAATGGACTGGGTCTCTCTCCTATTTCCGCTTTTTCTCCTTTTGTACTTATTTTGAAGCCCATAAATAGGGGATACGGAGCAGCTTTCGACCTCTGTTCCTCTTTTCTGAAATTGGGGACTGGGAGCGTTTGACGATTAATCACACCATTCTGGCCTGGGTGGGGGCCTCCGGAGAGTCACACTTAGGGTGAACGGTGCAGGGGAAGAGGAACGCCCCCTAACGACTCCGGCGCAGCCAAGGCCTCATCTGCTCCCCTACGGCTGGTGAGCCCTCACTGGACAGAAGGGGGAAGATAATAATCTCTGATTGGCTACCCGGCCCGTCGCTCGACTGCTTAAGCCAGTGAGAGGTTGCCGCGCAGCCCCGCCTCCATAACACTTACGAGAGGCGGGGCCTCCAGGTGAGCCCTCCCTTCCTAAACGTTTCCACCCGCTACTGGATGTGCACACTGGGCCCCGCCCCATTTGTGCGTCAATCTGCCTGGGAGTCCCGCCCCTCCTAGCTCTGCGGGCGTCAGTGGGCCACTTCTTCTAGCGCGGCTCCGCCCCCGAATGGCGTCACTGCCGTATCTGCATGTGAGGCACCGCCCAGCTCTTTGCAGGACGTCACCGCAGACTGCAGGGGCTCGAGCCGCTGCCGCGCAGCCCCACATCAACGCACTGGGGGCTCCTCACCGCCGCTGCCAAGAAAGTCGCCGTCGCTAAGGTCGCTACCGCATCTGTGCAGGCCAAGGTGAGCTCCTGGGTGGCCCACTGCACTGTCGCTCAAAACACCTAAGTAACCTTCATTTGGCTGATGGGCTGGCGGGGATGGTCGACGAGGTTGGCGGGGGTTAAATGGAGGGAGGATACGGCAGTCTTGGACCTGGGAAGGGACTCCCCTCACCGGCCGGACCCTCATTCCCCCACCCCCTCCTCTGCGGCGGAGGAGGAGGGGAGGCGAGTACCTTGCGGGAAGCTGTGCGTGCGCGTGCACGGGGTGTGAACACTCGTGTGCGCGCCCGCCTGTGTCGGCAGGTCTGTGTGTACCCTTGTGTGTGTACCTGAGTATGCCCATGTGATCCAGCGAAGGTCCTAACCCATGTGTGTCTTTGCTGCACGCTTCTTCTGAGAGACGCATGGATTGTTCATGTGCGTGCACGGCCGTGTTCATACATACATGGGGATGTGTACCCGTGTGGGTTACGTACACACACCTGCATGGGTGGAGGGCGCTGTGTGCACGTGTGGATTGCACCTTTGTATATGCAGGTCGGTGTGCAGACAGGTGTCTGTCTGCGTGCGTCTCTGTTCTGTGTCTGAATGAGTTCAACCCTCATGTGCACGCGCGTTCACGGGTGAGTGGGTGCCCTGCTGTATGCACGTGACTGTGTGCACGCTCCACCCATATTACATTATGCAGCTGCCTCAGCTTGAACTCCCCCAGCCTAGGAGTGAGCGGGGAAGAGGGGCTACAAACGTGTGTCCCTGCGGACTGTCCACATGTGCCAGCGTTAGGTTCTGAGAAACATAAATGATTGATGGGGGGCGGGGCCGACCGCAGTCACCCCCTCCCGGTGCAGCAATAGGGTTTAGGGTTACAGCCTGACCTGGGGCACAGACCTGCTGGAGGGGCTCCAGGGGTGTCCCCATACCGGTTTCTCTGAGCTCCTCCCTGAAATGCCCCCCTCCCCCTCCTTTCAAGGTCACAGCGGGCCCTCTGACCTGGGCTCCACAGTTAGTACTGGGGCTTCTGGTGGCATGCTAGTTCTTCTCTGTGGTTCTGGTGTTTTCTCCATTCTGTGCCTGGGCCTGGGGATGGCAGGGAGACCCCTCACACTAGCCTGCGCCCCACACCCCCAGATGGCGTCAGCCACCGACTCGCGCTATGGACAGAAAGAGTCCTCGGACCAGAACTTCGACTACATGTTCAAGATCCTCATCATTGGTAACAGCAGCGTGGGCAAGACGTCCTTCCTCTTCCGCTATGCAGACGATTCCTTCACGCCTGCCTTTGTCAGCACTGTGGGCATAGACTTCAAGGTCAAGACCATCTACCGCAATGACAAGAGGATCAAGCTGCAGATCTGGGTGGGTCTAGTTGGGAGACTCCCAGCTTCATCACTCTCCCTTAGGGAAAAGTAGCCCCAGCTTTCCCTATCTCTTTCATTCATTTATACAACTGGGCATTTACCATGTGCCTACTGTGTACCCAAAGTACAGAAGAGAAAGCCCCTGCTCCTCCATTGGAGCCTGATTGGTGCCCTCCAGGGCTGGGGGAGGAGCCAATGCTGGGTTCTTTCCTATATCTGGTATCTGCAGGAGGAGCATCACTGGGCTTAGTGCCTCAATTTCCTCACCTGCAAGTTCTTCCATGTGAGTCTGTTTGAGGTTTCACTGGATGTTGGCCCCCAACCTCATTGTCTAGGACAGGCAAGTCACCTCCCCCAGGGTCACCTGGCTGCCTCCCACAACGCCACAGAGACCTGAAGGAGCCTGTTAGCTCCCAGGGCTCCCACCTCATTCAGGGTAAACGCCATACCCCTCCCCCGGCCTAGGAGACCCTGCCTGGTCAGTCCCATGTCAGCATCTTTGGCCTGGCTGTGCCCTCTGCCTGGATTGTCCTTCCCCTGATCATCCCATGGCTCTGTCCCTAACTTCCTTCAAGTTTCTGCACCCTGCCCCAGCCCACACTGCCCATCCCTGTCAGGCTTTGCTTTCTCCCTCAGTCCTTATGGCTCTCTGACATAGGATACATTTTATTCCTTTTCATGGGTTATTGCCTGTTTCCCGCGTTGAACTGTCAGTTCCACAAGAGCAGTGATTTTTGTCAATTTGGTTTACAGCCATATCCCTAATGCCCAGTGTGGTGTATGGCACAGGGCAGTGCCCTGTACACGTGTATTGGTGAACGAGGGAGCAATTCTGAAGGTACCAGACTCTGTAGGATATCTGAGTACCACATTCTTGGTGCAGGCGGCTGGCTGGCTCTCCCTGGCCCCCTGTGCCTCTGGGCAAGCCCCTACTCCTCTGTGGGTCTTGAAGAAATTGGACTAGATCTCAGGGCTCATATCCATCAAGGATCTTACACCTGGGTCCTACCTGACCCTGTCTCTTCTTTTCCAGGACACAGCAGGGCAAGAGCGGTACCGAACCATCACTACAGCCTACTACCGGGGTGCCATGGGCTTCATCCTCATGTATGACATCACCAACGAGGAGTCCTTCAACGCTGTGCAGGACTGGTGAGCACACCTTCTGCCCCTCTCGGACTGTTTTCTGAGCTGGGTTTGGTGCAAAGCCCAGGGTGTAGGCTGATGAGGGAACCCCAGCCCCCTAGCAGATAAGTAAATAGCAATATTAGGGCCTCAGACCTGCTATCAGTCTATAATCATTAAAACATAGCATCATTGGTTCAAAATAGTGGGGAAAAGGGATTTCAGGGGGAAAAACAAAACTAAACGTACAGAAAAAAAATCAGGGTGGGGAAAATGACAGAACATATAAGGACAGTTTGCACAGGTTATAGAGGACATAAACATTTATATTTCTGCTCAGAAGTAATGATAAATTTTAAGAAAATTTATGGTTTTGCTGAGGAAGGAGAAGTTCTCTCTGGGGGCAGGGATCAGGGAAGCGGGGCAGAGGATGCTTGAAAGAGATTTTGAAGATCAAGGAAGTGCTGAAGCAGACACCCAGAGACAGCAGTTTTTCTCGCAGGACAGAGAAGAGAAACTAAACCTGCCAGGTTCATGGAATAATGTGGAGCTGGGGGCCTGGAATGGGATGAGGGAGTGGAGCTCAGACGCTCTCAGCCCTAAACCGCCCCTGTTGCCCTGTCCTCTAGGTCAACCCAGATCAAGACCTACTCGTGGGATAATGCCCAGGTGCTGCTGGTGGGGAACAAGTGTGACATGGAGGATGAACGGGTGGTGTCGTCAGAACGCGGGCGGCAGCTGGCCGACCACCTTGGTGAGTGCTCAGAGGGGCTGGACACCTTCAGGCTAGAGGAGGGACACTGAGACCCTGAGAGGGGAGGGGACACACCCAAGGTCTTCGAGCACAAGCCAGGATGGGGCCTGGATTTGAATCCAGGCAATTTATGCTTTCTACAAACTGACCTTGACCCAGGACCCATGTGAGGTAAATCTTGATAGGTTTGTAGTTCATTGTGTAGGAAGTTACTGATTCATTCTGACATCCTCACTGCCCAGCCTCATACTGGGTGTTGCTGGGCCCTCAAGAGGCCTCCAGCTTCGTGAGAGAGAAGGACGTGGGCTGGGGAAGTCCTGTGGGGAACGCCTCCAAGAAGGCTTTGTGGAGGGGGGACATCACATCTGGTGCTTGAAGAAAGTGTGGTCCTTCAGGCAGAGGGAACAGCTTGGGCAGAGGCCAGAGGTGGGAATGACCCTGTGCATTTTGTCAGGTGCTTTTACAGCTGCATCATGAGGGTCGCTGGGATGAAATGTGGCCAAGCATGCAGGGCCTGACCGTGTGCTGAAGAGCCGAGACTCTCCTGAGGGCAGTAGGGAGCCCCTGAGAGTGAGAGCAGGGGCAGGCATGGCTGGACGAGGGTCAGAGGCCGCCAGGGACAGTGTATGGGACTGGGCTGGGTGGTGGGAGCAGGGGAGTGAGTCTTACCAGGGCCTTGGGGACCGTGAGAACGGGACAGTTTTAGGGCAAAGCAAGGAGTGCAGGAAATACAGGGCTGACCCAGTTCAACATTACTTCCTGCGGGACTTGCCGGTGCCTTTACAGTTCAGTGGGCACTGGGAACCTCCACGTATTTCTGGCCTCAGAGAAATGTCTCTGAGAGGGGGTGCCCAGGGTCTTCACTCCTCCCTCCCCTGACCACAGGGTTCGAGTTCTTTGAGGCAAGTGCCAAGGACAACATTAACGTCAAGCAGACCTTTGAGCGCCTGGTAGACGTCATCTGCGAGAAGATGTCCGAGTCACTGGACACGGCTGACCCTGCCGTCACAGGCGCCAAGCAGGGCCCACAGCTCACGGACCAGCAGGCGCCCCCACACCAGGACTGCGCCTGCTGAGAGCTGGCCCACCCACCCCTGCCCTCCCCCCACCCCACCAGACCCGATCTGGCCATGGGCACAAGACCCCTGCCCCGACTTCCCGACTTAGCCCTTCACCCTTATTTATTATCGTAGCTATTTATTTATTTATTGGAGATGTCCCCTGGGGGCTGGCTCTACCACCCCCTATGCCCTGCCCTGTACATACAGCCCTGTCTTTGCTCTGCCGTGGCTTGTCGTGGCCCTCGAACTCACCCTTGCCCACTTCTCCAGACCCAACCTTTTTAAAGTTCACCCCATCAATAGTTCTCAGCTTGGAGAGGGGCCAGATGCACCTGAGGGCAGGGTGGCCGGGTGATGGGAGGTAGCCAGGTCTGCCAGCCCCTTGGGGGGCCGAGGCCATGGTGGGGTCTCAGCAGGGACCACAGGGTGGACCAGAGCCCCACAATGGCCCCCAAGTTCTACCCTTTTTTGGAGAGGGGGCTGCTGTGGTTACTCACTACCCTGAGAACACACCCCTCCCACACACACACACACACACACACAGACTTGTCTGACATCATGAGTGTCAAATGTGCCCCTAGGAGATGTCATGACAATACTACACACACCCAATAAAACAAATGGACGATGTTGTGTCTGTGAGTGTCGCCTGCCAGCGCTGGCTGTGGTCAGCCATGAGATTTTCAATTACAGAGAGAATTTAATGAAGTTTTCACAGTCCACGACCAGAACAGAACCCTGGTGCTGCCTGGCCTTGCCTGAAGCTCCAGATCCTGGGGGCCAGCTCTAGGCTAGGCCCCACTCCCCACAGACAGGCAATGTTCCCACCTCTCCTCCAGGGCTCAGAGCCCAGCCCACAGTAGTGCTGAGGGGCTGGGGCCCAGTGCTGAGGATGAGACATCCTGGTCACAGAGGCTCCCAGTGAGGAGGATGACTCTATATTTCCATGGTTGTGTTCCAGATGGGGAAATGAGGGCTTGGTGGTGGGCTTGGAAGCAGCAGCCCAACCAGGTTCCTAGGAGTGAGGGTGGGGCTGGAACTCAGCCCAGGACCCTGGCCTGCTGCGGGCCCATTCCCCTTCCTGCCCAGGGGGGTGGTCAGCTAGAAGTCAGTCTGCGCGGTGCCACTCATGCTGGGTGCATCAGGCGGCTGGGGATCTGTCCACACAGGAGGGTCTGGTCACACTCCACATTCGTCCCTTCAGGCTTCTCACCAAGCCCTCCACCTGCCTGGGGTCAGCCTCGCCGAAAAGATGCTGCAGAGACCTGGCTGAGGTCCTGTTAGACAGTTGAGAGGGGCTCGGACTTCACCTTGCTGGTGATCAACCCCCCCACCCCACCCACCATGGGGTGTGGTGTGTTGGGGCTACAGGAGGCTCTCACCCTGGAGGGGGGCTGTACTGCCATTTGGGGCTCACAAGTGTGGCCCCTGAGGAGTCTCCTGGGTGTTTGGTCTGTCCAATGCACTCACCCGGTACTTCAGGTAGGAGAGGTATGTGTCCCAGCCCAGTGTCAGGCCGTTGATGTAGGTGACTCGGAATTGGGGTGGCACAAAGAGGAAGTTCACCAGCTGTGCAGCAGGCCACACACACCAATCAGCCTGTGGGGAGGGAAAAGGTGCAGTCAGGACAGGCAGCCAGGAAGCTGTGAGGGGTGGGGTGGGGTAGGACAGAAGTAAGGGGAAGGAGAATGAATGCGGGGGGAGGGGTGCCTGAGATGACATGCCCACCTTGTAGAATTCCCAGAATTTGTCCCGCAGCTCCTGGCAACTCTCTTCCAGGGACTGGCCCTCTAGGCTGCCAAGACCTGGCAAGGAAATGAGAGTGTCAGAGGCTGGGGAGTCCCACTGATGGAGCCAGTGGGGCAGGACCCCTCAGGGACAGACTGTTCCAGGCAGACGGACCTGACATTTAACAGCCTTGCAGTGGAAAGGTGGTGCAGTAGGGTGGTAGGCACGGGGAAACAACACGATCAAGTGGGTCCCAGTGAACGAGATCCAAAGGAAGATCCTAAGGAGATTCCTTAGGTGCATCCAAAGGAAGAAGACACCCTTCCCGATGCTGAAGCTGTTTTTTTTTAAGTCATGTTTTATTGTTATTCTGTTACAGTTGTCCCAATTTTTCCCCCTTTGTCTTCCTCCGCCCATCCCATCCTGAAGCTATTTTATTACCTGTCTTTCAACAGATGAGGAAACTAAGCCTGGGGAGTGGGGATCAGGTGAGGACTTTCTTCCCAGAGGCAAGGGCTGGTGTGACTGTGCCCCATTGAACCCCAGTCTCAGCTCCTCTTCCTTTGGCTGTTCCTCTGCCTGCTGCTCCTTTAAATCTCAGCTGAGTTCCTCTCCTTTGGCAACCCCTCCCAAACCCCATCCCACCCCACCCCGGGCAGCCTCATTAGACACTGTCCTCATCCCTCCTACACTTAGCACCATTATTTGTGATTCTACCATTCACACCTGTCTCCACTAGGTCTGTCCTGTCACCACTGTGACCCAGCCTCCAGTCCAGGACCACCCACACAGGAGGTGCATCAGATATGAGCCTCAGCACCCTTAACACAAGGCTGGCTCTGCTTCTCCCGACCTATGAGGGTTTGCAAAGCTCAAGCTCATGGGGCTCCTTACCCAAGAAGTACCAGACACCCAGCAGGGGAGAGGCCACCAGCTGGTCGATGAGGACCTTCCTGAGGATGTTTGGAAGCCCACGGAGGCCAGAAGCAGGGAACAGGCGGTCCAGCCAGAGATACCAGTAGTGTAGGAAGGGGCCCATGCTGCAGCCCACAGCAAACATGCTCGCTGAGGGCAATCCAAGAGTCAGGGTGGCCATATCAGTCCTGTAAAGCCCCTGATCCACTCCCTCCCTGGGTAAGCCCAATGTTTTTCCAGGGCCCACCCAGATATTATTCCATTACCATCTCCACTGCCAGGCACCGTTCCAGGGGCTGCGTTTACATCGCACCTCATCCACCCCCTAGGAGCGGATTCCACCATAGCCCCTATTTCCAAAGGTTGAAACCGAAACACAGAGGGTAGGAAACTTTGGGGCCAGGGCGCAATCCCAGCTGCAATCCTAGGTTGTCGCGTCCAGATACCGCCCGCCCTTGATTACTCTGGTTGCAGCTTCCCAGGCTTAGTGCTGAAGCATACGAGGGGTTGGGCAGGGACGAAACCCCAAAAGCGAGAATGGACAGAAATCCCAGTTATGGAAGGGGAAGGAGACCCGGGGTGGGAGGGAACCGAAAACTCCGAGTTGGAAGGGAGACACGGGTAGGGGCTGTCAGGTTATAGGGTGCACGTAGAGATCAAGCAGGACTCAGGCCACGGATTAGGGGTTACACCGCGGGTCTGGTCCAGAGGTTTCCAAATCTGAGGTCGGAGTCAAAGGTTCCCTGGGGTCAAGGGTCGGCAGTGCAGGTCTCCTCACCTGAGCGCCGTGGGTCGAATTTCTGGCCCGGCCGGGCGCGGATCTCCCAGGACTGGCGTGCGCCGTCCCCAGCTGCCATGAGAACGCCGCAACCCACCGTGTTGGTAACGAGCAGCGCACGACCTTGGAACATAGGCCTCCCCGCTGCCCATACGCCGCGCAGCCAGCGCCAGCCACCTGATGCCATCGCGCGTTGGGACCCAGGAACGGGCGCGCCGGACCACCTGCCTGTGCCAACCAATCAGGCGTCCCGGCCGCGCCCAGGACGCCCAAGCGCTGGCCAAGCGCTGACAGCTCGGTTCTCCACTTTGCCCGCCCCGAGAGATATTAGCCAATAAAAGACTGGCATTCCATTTCTTGGCCAATCGATGAACGATGTCACGCGTTCACTATGGACCAATCAAAAGCAAGCGTCGACCCCACTACGCTTGCCAATTGCTCACTTGAGTTTCCTCATTCCTTTCTGCACCGGCCTACGGCTAACAGTCACGGCCCCCTTACTTACTAGTTCAGTACTGCATTGGCCAATCTCAGACCACCATTACGCCTGTCGTCCCGCCTCCCGCGTTAAGATGGCCAATCTTAGGCAGTTACCACGCGCTCAGGTCTAGTAGCCCTCCAGATACCCAGATTTCCGCGGCATTCCTGAGAGGGAATTCAGACCTGTGGCCGTGTCACCTGGAGGGGTGGAAGTATTATATAATCCCACAAAGACTCAAGGTATTGGCGGCGAAGCCCAGTGGGTGTCAGGTCCAGAAATTGACTTTGGTCTTGACTTTAGCTGAATATCTGACCTTAGATCCAGAATAATAAATAAAAGTGTTAGGCACTGTTCCGAGCACATAACGTGCATTAACTTATTTCGCAGCAACCCTGCTGCCGCACAAATAATTATAAACCCACGTTACTTCCTTTGTTCCTGTAAGGGAAAATGAGTTTCATCGGAAACCTATGCATTACCTACAGGAATAGCATGTCACAAACGCAAACTACAGCCCGCGGGCCAAATTCTGTCAGTGCCTCTTTTTGTGAGGCCCACAAGTTAAGAATATTTCTCACATTTTTCATTGTTCAGAAAAAATCAAAATATTCTGGGTAATGTGAAAATTATATGAAATTCAAACATATGTGACATTAACGTACAGCTTTATTGGAACGCAGGCATGCCCATTTGTCATTTGTTTCTGTGTTGTTTCCTCTCCCTACAAGGAGGAGTTGCAACAAAGACTATGGCCTGTAAAATCTAAACTATTTATTGGATGGAACTTTACCAAAAAAAAAAAAATTGCCCAGTATTAACAGGGCGTTCTTCAGGATATTCTGATTCTGATTCTATGGGAACTTTTTATAAACTCAGTAGTTATAACTGATAACAGCAAAAAATAATTTTTGCCTATGGACATGCAAATGCATTCTGTCAGGTGGAGAGACAGCCTCCCCCAATTATTTTTGCCTTACTTTGCATGTTCATTTACATATTCCTGACGTGTCTGCTCTTTGGATCTCCTTTAACATGCTGTTAACACCTGAACAGTTCCCTTCATTAATAATGACTTAATCTGCCCTGGCTGGTGTAGCTCAGTGGATTGAGTGCTGGCCTGAGAACCAGGGGGTCACCGGTTTGGGCCCCCGGTTTGGTTCAGTCAGGGCAGATGCCTGGGATGCGAGCTGCATCCCCAGTAGGAGCGCGCAAGAGGCAACTGCAGATCGATGTTTCTCTCCCTCTCTTTCTCCCTCCCTTCCTCTCTCTAGAAATAAATAAATAAATAAAATCTTAAAAAAAAAACCAAACCCAAACTTTGTCAACAACCAGATTCAAGAAAACAAGTTTCACTTTTGAAAGCCATGTTACAAAATCCTCATAGGAAAACTTGTTCATACCTGCTTTTCAGTCTGTCTCACAGGATGATCCTGGCCCACCAAGGTCCTTGTAACATTTGGGGGATGTCAGGAGGCACAGATACGGCAGGTGAAACCCGGTAGAATTTCTCACCTTTAGTTAGCCAACGATAGAGGCTTTTCAAAGTCCAACCTGAGATTTTTTTTAATGGAAGCTTCCAGCAAAACAAACTGAATGCTTGCTGTATCTATGTAAATTATCCAAGCAAATCTAATTAGACCTGCAAAGGAAGTTCTTTCTTTGAGATTCTTTTTAACAAAAGGGACAACACAAATCTTATTTGACCATAAAAAAAAAAGAGAGCAGGAAATTCTACTATTTGTGACAGCATGGAGGAACCTGGAAGACATTATGCTGAGTGAAATAAATCAGACAAAGAAGGACAAGTATTGTATGATCTTACTTATCTGTGGAATCTAAAAACGTAAAACTCATAGAAACAGAAAAATAGCAGTTGTCACAGGCGGGGGTGGTGGGGGAAATGGAGAGGTGTTGTCACAGCATCTGGAAAGGTTTATTAAGCTCATTTCAATGTAGCACCATTCTCAGTGGGGCAAAATATTGAGTCGGACTTCATGTGTAAGTTATCTAGATCATGAGCCATAGCTGGTGAGTCAGGAATCAGAGAAATGGGGGCCGGTGGGAGCTCATTCTTCCTCCATCAGTTCCCTCCAAGGACAACGGCCATCACTTGAGGCAGACGTCCCTGTGGGAGCCGGCCATGAGTGAGCAGGCATCTGGCTTCTTACCCTGGAGGAGACAGTTGTGAGTGGGGGCCTGAAAGGAGAGCCTAGCCCCACTCGCTGATCCCTCTGTTGCCTGTGTGACTTACCTGGTACAGCTGGCACACAAGGGGTAGGAGCTGGCTCTTTTCCCCCAGAGGTTTCTGCACAAAGCAAGACAGGAGGTCACAAGTGCCACCTGCCCTTACCAACCCATGCCAAGCCCAGAAGGGGCTAAAAATGGCTCTAAGTCTGGCCCCTGCCTCCTGCCTCCCAGACTGGTGAGCACAACCATTACCTTGGTCCCTGCCTAGGGGCTGATCAGAGGGCTACATGCGTTTCTTACCCCATTGACGACGACCCAAGGCACATACTGGTGGGGAGGCTGCAAAGCATCTGTAAGTTGGGCGTTCATGTGCAAGAGCTGTGTGCCCCGTTCTCCCGTTGCGCACTCCATGATGGTATCTGGGGGCACATCTGGGGCGTACACCTGCAGGCACTGAGGACAGAGGAGGACCTGTGAGCCTCAGCTTTCTCCCTGTTATCTCCCCATTGGTCCCCAAATCAAGTTTCTGTTTCCTCAGTGGCAACAGGGGCCAGTGGGTCCACAGCAACGTAACAATGCTTGCAAACAGCAAGAGCTTCATACTCGCCTGAGTGGGGGCCCCCTGTGCTCCTGAGTCCCCTTTGACCAGATCCGCAGCCCCTGACCTCTACATTTTCCTCAGAGCTTCCATTTGTGCTATTCCCTCCACCAGGAACACTCATCCTCCAGCTTCCTCAGCATCTCCTGAGGGTTCCCTCCTCCTCTGTGCTCTGCCAGCCCCACTATGGTTCTGCAGGGCTGGGATGTCTTAGGGTGAGGCTTCCTGGGTGTCCTGAATGTTTGATGAATGAATAAATGATCAGGGCAGATGAGTCATTCCTTTGGGAGTTCTTTCTCATAATACTCCAGGGAGGTGGGCAGGGCCGTCCTGTCATCCCCATATCCCAGAGGATGGTCATCATCTGTGTCCCTGCACATTCCTGTTCACCGGAGCCCACCTCAGAGGCTCCTCCTAGAGAGAGCACTCTCCGATCTCCCCATAGCCCCAGAAGATCTTCCTCCCCTTGATCCAGAGATTGAGGCTTAGAGAGGGAGCAGCGTTTCCCTGGGGCTATACAGAGAGTAGTGGTTGGGGCCAGGACTTGAACTGGGATCTGAGTGCAGGGAAGGCATGATCCCCCGACACAGGCCACATAAGGGCTGTTACTCACCGGCTTTAGATTTTGCTCCATGTCATCCGTTACCTCTAAGCAGACAATGGTTAGGAAGGCCGCATCGCCCTCCAGCTTGTCCAACAGGCAGGCCTGGGGGTGGGAGGTGGGCAGGCAAAGTCATGAGGGGGGCGCAGAGCACCCCAAGATCCCTCTGGTAATAACCATGGGTGTCCAATAATGAAGCAATGAATGACGTTATGGTGAAATGGAGGCACACAGGCAGGAGAGAGAGCTGGTTCCAAGCCTCTCTGAGTCTGGATTTTACCTGCACTACCACTCGCAGCCTCCTGGGCCCCTGCGCCCCCCACACGGGACTCGGGGGTGCTGCTCACCTCCACCTTGTTGAGCTTGCACTCCTCCTCCCCATGCTGGCACGTGAACTCCCACTTGCCACTGACATTCTGCTCCTGCAAGGCAGTGGGGTGAATGCTGGCCGGCCAGCCAGGTGCCTCCCAACCCTGGCCACATGCCTCAGTTTCCCCAGTGCCCACGTACCTTGGCATTTCCATAGGGCACCAGTGTGACGTTGAGGATCTCCATAACCATCAGCCATGTTGGGAACAGCTCTCGGATCAGGAAGTACCGGCAGCCAGGGCACAGTGCCTCGTAGTAAAGGCTCACATTGACGGGTGGGGAGTTGGACTTCCCAAGGGGCGCCTGTGGGCACAGGGTACCAGCCTGTGCCGGAGGAAGAGAAGTGAAGTAAGTGTAGCCTTGCTTGGTTCTTTTGCAGAAAGGGAGGTGCAAACAGTAAGTGCTCCATCCTGAACGCACTCCTGACTCCAAGGCTTTACTGCATCCCTAAATCTGTTAGGCAGCAAAATGGACACAATAGACTTGCATACAGTAGGCACTTGCATAGCTCTTACTTTCTTCCAAGTGAGGTGAAACCTGTGGCCCAAGGGAACCTTATGCAGTAAGGACTCAAGGCAAGCACATTTGGGATCCCTGACCTCAATCCTGCCTTCCTGGAGGAGCATACCACAGGAGACTAATTGATGACCATATGTTGACACTTCGTGCCCAGAGCCTTGGCCATACACCTGCTCTGACTCCTCTTCCTCCCAAGGGGCCCACGTGAACCCCTCCCAAGTGCCCTGCGGAGGTGGCACCTAGTAAGGACTGACTTCCGGCTTTAGTTGAAGGGCGGCAGGCGCCCAGGTTTGTGAGCAAGTCGCTCAGCCTCCAGGGCATGTTTGCCGAGCACCAGAAAAACCCTGGCCGAAGTGCATCCAGTAGGCAGCACCTAATGGGCGTGGGTGCCATAGTCAGGCTTCTCTGGGCTTCCCCTGGCTTCCAAGGGAAGATCCCGATTCCCATCTCAGATGTACACAGCAGGTGCTCAAGCACCCTCGAGCGGGGCGAGCGGGGACGGGGTGAGGACAGCGGGGCGTCCTCAGCCTGAGATGGGAAAGCGAAAGGACTCCGAGAGTATGGCCACACTGCCTGGGATTAAATAGGGGAGTTTCCGCACTGACCAGGCGTGTTCCCTCCAGACCCCAGGCTGCCCGGGCCACGTCTGGGGATAGGAAACAAGCCGCCAGCGCGGCCTGGGCGCCGGTCCCTGCCCACCCACCCGCAGCGTCGCCGTTCCTACCTTGCAGGGGGCCGCCCCTTCGGGGAGTGTGCCCAGCGGGGACGCGTGCGCCGCCGCGGGGATTTGGAGCAGCAGCAGCAGTAGTACCGGCAGGAACGGCAGGGGTGGCGAACAGGCCATCACAGCGTGGGTACAGGCGCGGCGGCTGGAGAAGTGCCCCGGGGAAGGGGTGGCCTTTAACCGGTCGGTGGCCCTGCCCCCAAGCCGGGCCCGCCTCCCGGGGTCCACGCCTCCCGGGGCTGGACGCGCGTCGCTGGATGTCTGCACTTCTCTCTCTGGGTGTCCCTTTCCAACACCGCCCCCGCCCCTACCCCTGCCAGGTGTTGGACCAGCTATCGAGGTCATCTGGCCTCTCTGCTGTTTCCCTCGCCCCCATTCTGTCCCTGCTATCCGCCTGGACCAGACAGGTGAAGCTGGGGTCGGAGCTCCTGGAGCGGACGTGGGGTGGGGGCTTCACGGACAGAGACACAAAGACGCTGGAAACGGAAGGGTCTTCTCACGCCACAGACCCCTCTGAGGCAGCCAAGGTGGGCCAGCCCCTGCCCCTAGCAGAGGGACGCCGTGTACTAACGAAGCCGGGCAGGCTTTGGCCGTGCAGTCTTTTTCCCTAGCCCAGCCCGGGACCCCCGTCACTCCCAATCCACCGGCCCTGCCCCTCTCCCCACTTCCTGTCGGGCTCCCCAGCCCAGTTGCTAAGTCCTGTGGGGCTGACGCAGACTCAGCCACAGCTGGGTCAGAAAGCAGAAGCCAGAGCAGTGGGGACGCTCACTTTTCTTGGCGCCCATCCCTGGCTCATGGGGTAGGCAGAGGAAGCTGGCGTTCCTCCTCCCTCCATTAGAGGGGAGGGGAGGGGTCGCACCCCAGCCCCCATAGAGTCCCCTGGGGAGAGATAAGCAGGGGCTGGAGCAGTCGTTATGGGAAGCCTGAACTGTGTCCACGCGGTGGGGGTGGGGGTGGGGGATGTGGCCGTGTAGGACACAAAGCAGCAAAGTCAACCAGACCCTGTTAGCTCCAGGACTGTACTGGCCCCTCAAGTGATGAAGCTTCACTTTCCTGATCTATAAAATGGAGAAGAGGGAGGTTTGGGGACTAAAGCCACCATGGAGGGCTCAGAGGCAGAAGGAGAGTTAACCCAGACTGGGGGGAAGGCAGCTGGGCTGTGACCCTGGTAGGGGTGGACAGAGGACAGCAGTGCAGGCAGGCAGACAGGCAGACAGGGTAGCCGGAATGAAAGATTGGAGGCTGGGGGTACTGGGGGAATGACCAAGGTAGTCACACTATGCAGGGCCTCAATGCCAGTCGTGACACAGGACGGGATCCCACAGGAGGGAATGCCCGCACTTGGCCTGGAATACAGCCGAGTCTCCGTTCTCCCTGAGGTCCCCATAGCTGGATGACAACCCCCCCCCCCCGCCCATCCCTGTGGACCCTTAGCAAAACCCATTTCCTTCCTGAAGCCTCTGCGAATCAGCCTTGGGAGCTAGTTGGGGGCTTCCCTGTGCTGGGCAGGATGAAAACAATGATAAACATTGCTACAATTCTGGATGGACTCGTTCACATAACCCCACCCATTTATCATGGGACCCTCATAGATATCCTGTTGGGTACCAGGTAGCAACTACTGACCCCACTTGGTAAGAGGAAACAGGATCAGAGATGGGAGGCAACTTTCCCAAGGAAACCCAGCTGGTGGTGAGTGCACGCACTGGCTAGAGGACTCCTGGGCTGTTATCTGCCCCCACCCTCCACTCTAGGCTTACTCAACTGGCTGGAAGTCAGTGGACTGAGGTGACCTTTACCCTATGAGCACCCATGCAGTAGGTGAGGACCACAGGGGAGACAGTGTCTGGGCCGCAGTTATGGGGTGGGTGCATCCTGACTGGGCATGGAGTAGGGGCAGTGCCTAGGAAGGTTTGGGGGCTCTGAGGTCACACACTTCTTGTCCCTTGGAAGCCCAGCAAAAAATGAGGTCTCGGTTGGCGCCCCAAGTTGACTCAGGTGCATTGGATGCTGTATGGGGGTGGGGAAGGCAAAGGGACAGGGACCTTAGGGATGGGGGATGGAAACAAGAGTCTAAGTTAAAGATGCTGAGGGCCGAGGTCAGTGTCCCCTGGGCCTCAATGTCAGTGGCAGGTGTGAAAGG
Organism: Micronycteris hirsuta; assembly: GCA_004026765.1. Classification (NCBI taxonomy): domain Eukaryota; kingdom Metazoa; phylum Chordata; class Mammalia; order Chiroptera; family Phyllostomidae; genus Micronycteris; species Micronycteris hirsuta. The sequence goes on from PVJI01000439.1 coordinate 121,285, forward strand.
GCGGCAGCAGGGAGACTGGCCCTGAGGGCATCAAGAACATGGAGGAACCCTTTGGGTGGCATGGTAGGGGTTGTGACTACTGACCCCATCTGGCAACGAGGAAGCTGAGTGTCAGAGGGCATGGCTGGTGGCTGAGTGCTAGGACTCAAGCACAGGAGGCCAGTGAGGAGCTGGGCTCGGGTTTGTGGACCCCTGGCAGGGTGTGGGCAAAACTCAGGGTTTGAACCTCTCTGCTGTGTGATCTTGGTCAGGTCTCCCAACTTCTCTGTACATAAGAGGCTAAACTGGGGGCAGAGGTGGCCGGTACTCGCTAGCAGCCTGAGTTAAACTTGAGCTCATCTCTGTGTGACTCCGTGAATCTCAGGGCCCCCAGCACACAATGACCACAGAGAAGCCCCACCAAAAACAGAAGCATCCACCGAGTCCAATGTTTTATATCCACATCAGTATCAACGTACCATACAAAACCTGCCTGCCAGCCTAGCTGGGCAGGCAGGAGGGGGTCCACGGCAGCATAGAAAACCGGGGCTCTCGTCCCAAAATGGGAGAGAAAACGGGTTTTACAGTCAGGGAAACGTAAAATCAGAACCCAACATGATCAAGGAGAAGTCCAGAGACTGCACTGAGTTGGGGTGCTGGGGTGGCAGCGCGTCTTGGCCCCCAGCAGTACCTCCAGCAGCCTCAGTTCCTGTGAGGCCTGGGGTCGGGTAGGGCCAGCTCACGAGGTTATTTTTAATAATTTTCTTTTGTGGGGATAACCCGTGGCAGGTTTCACTTCAGGGTTTGGAGGGGAAGTTGGGTCTGTGGGGCGGGACCTGCCCGGCCCCAAATATCACAGCCAAGGTTCTTGGAAGTGGCCCAGCAAAGTTCCTTCCTGCCCTGACCCCAGGTCTATGGCTTAAAAGTCAGGGAACCCAGGCTGGGGCTGAGCACCCCAGGGGCCTTTGTAAACATGGCAGGTACAGGTAGGTGGGGTTTGGGGGACCCCAGGGACCTGTGGGGGCAGCTAGAGCCATAGGGAGGGCAGTGCCCATGGGGACAGGGGGTATGGGGTGGAGGAGGTGAATTCCCCTAACACAGAGACTTAGAGGTACTGAGACTAAGAGAGACAGAGAGATGGGGATAGAAAGGGACAAAGTGACAGGGAGAGACAGAGAGAAAGCAAGAGACAGAACAGGCAGAGAGGAGATATGATGGAGAGAGACAGAGTTGTAAGGAGACGGAGAGGAAGAGAGATTGAGACAGGGAGAGATTCACAAAGAAGAGAGACAGACAGACAGAAACGGAAACAGACAGAGACAGACAGAAAGATGGAGCCCTGGGCCGCAGCGGCCTGGGCCCAGGCAGCCCCGCCCACCCGCTCCGGGTCAGCGGGCTGCGGGCGGGGGCCCAGGGCCCGGTGCGCGCACGGGGTGGGCCAGTGTGACGGTGAGCGCGTCGTTGTGCTGCACGAGGGAGGTGTGCTGGTAATGCAGCACCAGCTCCTTCAGCGATCCATACAGGTTGTAGGGCTCCGCGAAGCCCAAGCCAGTGGCCGTGCGGTAGATGACACAGTGCTTGGTGTCGCCGTCCACCCTGTGGTGTGGGCAAATGGGTGGTCAAACGGGTGGCACTCCATGGGCTCGCCCAGCCACTTCCCCAATCCCGGACCCTGACCTGGTCCAGACTCCACAATCTGGATGCTGTCCCAGCTTCCTCCCCTACCCCCAATAATCCCTTCTTCCCGTGGCAGCCATGGGGGTCTTCTTCCCAAGGCCTAGCACACGGCAGATCTCAGTAAGAGCTCTTGAAAGGAACATGTGGTTCCTCTACCCCCACAGGCACTCACACCACAGAGCAGGCATAGCAGCCCCGCTGGCTGCTCTCACGGATGAGGAAGGTTCCATCCCGCTTGCCACTCAGCATTTCCTCAGCCTGCGTGCGGTTGATCTTGCCCACATACCACGTGCGTTCCTCGTGGTGGGGGAGGTCATCCTCATCCTCCATCAGGGAATACTGGCTGCGGAGGGGGCAGGGAGGGACCCTGGTCACTTACCCACCAGCCTCTGAGGCACCCCTGCTGCCTGGACAATGCTCCGTTCCTGGTGAACTCCTACTCATTCTGCAAAACCCACCAAAAATGGCCCATCTTCTGGGAAGTCCTCCCTCCCCGCTTCACATAGTCACTCACTCCTCAGTCTCGTTTTTGATTCCCAACCACTCGTTGATTTTCTTCTGCCGGGCGCCTTTCTGGGTGAGCCACCTGGGAGGAAGAGGAAAGGTGGTTCTCACAGCAGAGGAAGGGCCAGCCCACAGGGGCGCAGTCCAGCCTGGCTAGAGGTGAGGGTTGACCAGCAAGGGTGGGTGTGGGTGTGATAGCGCCAGTTGCCACATGGGGCCAGTGTTAGCTTGGTCAAGGGCAGCTCGAAGGTGGGAGAGCCTGGCTGGGCCAGGAACCCCCTATTTATTATTTCTGTTAACACTGCGGAGCCTCCAGAACTCGCCACTCCGCAGGGTCTTATTGCCGCCAGAGGCTTAGTCTTAGGGGCTGTAGGCCTTTGCATGGGGTGGTTATCTGTGTATTTTACTTTCCCTAGCTGGAAAGGAAGAAATTTTTTAAACAACATTTATTGATTTTAGAGAGGGAGGGAGAGAGGGGCATAGTGAGAGATAGAGAAACAGAGAGAGATATATTGATTTGTGGTTCCACTTATTTACGCATTCACTGGTCGATTCCTCTATGTGCCCTGACTGGGGATTGAACATGCAACCATGGCATATTGGGATGATGCTCTAACCAGCTGAGCTACCTGGCCAGGGCTGGAAGGGAAAACTTTACAAAGGACTTGGGGAGGACAAAATATGTGCATGGTTGCTCAGCACAGCGCCTGGCATACAGCAGGTGCACAGAAGCATCTACAGCTCAGGTGGGAAAAGGGGCCTGGTCAAGGTCCTCACAATAGGGCCGCACAAGCGCAGGGCACTCACACCAGGTACTGGTCTCGGATCTTGCGCAGCTGCATGAGGTCTGGCTTCAGGCTGTTCATGCGCTTATCAATCTCCCGGTTGTCCAAGGCCTGTGTCCGTAGCTCCTGTTCCAGCTTGGTGCGGCTCTCATGGATTTCAGCAATGCGAGACTTCAGTCGCTCTGAGTTCAGCAGGATCCTGGGGGAGGAGTGGCTCAGAGGCCTTAGATGGCTCCCAGCCTCAAGTCTTTGCATATGCCGTTTCTGATTTCTCCTCTGATGAACTCCTATTGAGCCTTCAAAGCCCATTTTAATGGACCCTCCCTTCCCCTAAACTCTAGCTGCCCCCTCTTTTTCCTTTCTTTCCCCATTTGCACTGCACCGGACTGAATGGGGTAGGGCAGGGCAAGGGAGCAGGACTCACCTCTGCATCTCCTTCTCATTGCCCTCCCGCCGGAAGCGCTCCAGATATTCCTTGCTGCACTTCTCTTGAGTCTGGCCCTGCTCTTCGAAGATCTTGATGGTTTCATTGAAGGCCTCGATTGCAGTACGCTTCATTTGCAGTTCCTGGAGGAGAGGGTGCATCTCCTGGGACTCCCCACAAGTTCCTCATGAGGGTGATGGCAGATCCCAGCCATGATACAGAGATTTTGCCCAACCTGTTCCATCTACCAGGCATGTCATCCCTTTAGCTCCTACTGCACCAAACGAACTCCTATTCAACCTTCAACCCCCCATTCCCCAAACCCGTTTCTCCTTCATAAACTCCTTTGGGCACCTTACAAACACCTGGACTTGTTGGCATTGCTGAGAATTCATGATAAATCTAGTTGCTAGAGTTCGAGGAACTCCTTCTGAGAGTAGGTGCTATACCAAGCACTTCCTGTGCACCATCTCACAGAACCTGCCAATAGCCCCTATAAAGTCTGAACAATTAATGGGGAAACTAACGCTCAGGGAGCCCAAGTCATGTCCAAGGTCATGATGTTCCTAACAGATTCCATGCAAGCGTCTTCTCTACACAGGGCCTCAGCTGACCCATCAGTAAAAAGAGGATAAGGAAGAAATCCTTCAGGGACCACAGGAGAGACTAAGCCATTGCCAGCCCGAGACAGATGGTCGATCAGAGTAAGCTGCATCTAACTTGCCAAAGGACTTTATCAGCACAGCCCCGGAGTGAAGAAATCACCCCTTCCCCTTTTAGAAGATACTGTTCTTTAACATGAGACCTCCTAACCGTCTGTCTTGCCCCACATCAGATTATTGTCATCACTGTGAATCACCTCTGGTTGCAGAGGCCAGAGAAAGAATTAAGACACAGTTCCAGTTTACAGATGGGGAACCTGAGGTCCTGAGAGATGCACGGGCTTAACTGAGAACCTCCCGGGTCCCAGCCCGGCTGCTCCTGAGGGGCTGGTTGGTGTCGTCTCATTTGTCCTTTTCTTTTTTAACCACGTGCATTTATTTCTATGCTTTCAGGGCAGTCCCCAGGGCTAAGTGACTGCTCTGCGACCTGCGAGTAGTCGTCTGTCCACAGGGCCTTCGTGCCTCGGTCTCCTCAAGTGCACTCGCCCGTGGTACCTGTGAGGTGCGCGTGTACTCCTCGTAGAGCTGGTCGTACTCGCGGCTTTTGTCCTGGTACTGCTGGTGGTACACTTTGAGCTGGGCACCCACGGCCTCCACGCTGTCTTCTTTGACGATCTGGTCCTGAGGATACCCAGTGTGATCGGTGAGGTCACCTGGGAAACTGAGGCCCGGGGCCACCCTCTCCAGCTCCCGCCCAAGTCCCGGACCTGCTGGTACTTGGACACAGGGTACAGGAGCCGTGTGTCTAGTTTGGCGTTGTACTGGGCCAGCGACTCGTGGCGGTAGTGGGTGATGAGGTCAACGACGGAGCAGAAGGTAAGCGGCTCTGAGAAGCCGTAGTGCCCGTCACGGTGGAAGACCTTAATTAGCTTGTTGTTCCCGCCTTTCCTAGGAGTGGATAAGAGGGGGTGTCAGTGTCCACCGGGACCCCCAGGTTTCCTGACCCTGACACCACACATGTCCTCCTTCCACCTCTCACCCCAGTCACCCCAAAAGAAACAGGCTCCCACCTGAGGGTCAGTGTATACTCTCCCTGAATCTTGCTGGAAGCATCTCGGACCAGGAAGGTGCCGTCAGGTGTGTCCCGGAGTTTCTCATTCACCTCCTCCCTGTGGGGACACCCAGGGTTGGGGTCACCCACCAGAGACCCTGCCCTAAAGACCCTTCCCACCACATGGCACTACCCCATGACCCTACCTGGAGATGTCACCCCAGTACCACTCAGCATCCTGCAGGGAGGGCGGTGGGGTCCCCCCATTGGCCAGCCCGGCAGGGACTGGCTTCACCTTAGGTGGTTTAGGCGGCAAAGCTGGGGGACAGAAAAACAAATGCAGTGAGCAACAACTCTACACTGTGGTCAGTCCCACTGCAACCGAGCCTGGAGTGGACAGGGCCTGGAGTCAGCACTCGTGGCCCTCGCACAATGACAGGATAATGATGCAAAGGGGGTCACCTGGGGGTGCGACCTCCTGCTCCTCCAGGTGCTCCTGAAGCAACTTCTCCACCAGCAGTGCTGGGAAGTCGGGGTTGGGCTCAGTCCTGGGGCGGGGGGGTGGGGGGAGAGTGCAGTGAGCGCTGGTCTGGGGTATCTGCCCGCACGCGGCCCTGAACATGCTTGCACACCTACAGGGCACACGTGAGAGCTGGGAAGCAGGGCAGATGGTGCAGGGAGGTGTGGGAAGCCAACCGCCTCTTATGTATGTAAGTACTCAATACAAGAGTTCAGCACCTAGGGTGAGGGGGGGCAGAAGTGAAGGCACAGGCACCACACGTGCCTCTCCTCTGGTCTAGGTTGTCCCTGAAGCTCAGATTCAGCCATTATTATCCTCCCTACCACCATCACAGCAGCTGTGGCCTGCAACCACGACCCCCTCCACGGGAGGCAGGTCCACCCCCCCAGCTGCTTACCCGACAGGTGCGACCCCTGGCGGAGGCAGTGAGGGAGGCGGCACACCGAGCAGCAGAGGCCCAAAGGCTCCGCCCAGGGCTCGCACAGCGGGACCTGGGGCAGGGGCGCGCCGGGCCACCCGGCCCAGATGCTGGAGCAGGAAGCGGAGCGTGAGCGCACGGTGCAGTGGTAGCGTCGGGGGCTCCAGCACTGGCCCCACGGGCCCCGCGGCCTCTGTAGGCAGATCACCGAGCAGGGTGAGCCGGGCTCATCTGTCCCGGCTCCTCCCATCCCAGGGTTCTCCACCAGGCTCACCCCGTAGGGTACGGCAGGCCTCAGCAGCAGCCTCCAGCGTCAGGAGGGGTGCAGGCAGCGCCAGCAGGAAACCCTTGATGCCATCAGCCAGGGCTGCTGAGTCCCACTGCTCTATGTCGCTCAGGGACCAGTCTGTAGGTGCAGGGGTGCTGTATTGGTGGGGCTGTTGGGGTCGATTCCCTGCCCCTGTCCCCGTTGAAACTCCCCCTCACCTGTGCACGGGGCTGGCAGCTCAGGCTTGTAGAGGGATTCACTGTCCAGCCCTGGGGTGGGGAAGAGAAGGAGGAGGGAGGAGCCAGAGAGCTGTCAAATGCTGCCCGGACTCCAAATGGGGGCTGGGGTGGCTACTCAACCTCCCAGAGATAAAAGCAGGGGGAAGGGAGGTGGCAGAGGACACAGCACATTCAATGGTTGGTCTGGTGTCCACAGTCCCATTTGCCCCTGGGAATCAGTCCTTCCTCAGTTCAACATGGAGGCCCAGGGCATCTGAGCTCAGCCTTCTCCCATGCAGAATGAGCCCAGTAGCCCTGTTAAGCAATGAGTCGCCCATCACCAGAGGTAAGCAAGGAGAATCTTGGGGTTGTAGCCAAGCTGAGGCTCACCTGTCCGCTCAATGGCCTCCACAAGCTTCACCAGGAGTGGGGGAGCCACATCAGGTGGGGAGAACTGCTCAGGCAGGTCAGGGAGTGTGAGGCCTGGCAGGAAGGGACAGCGTGTTGGTGGGGTCCCTGGAAGGACCCTCGGCCCTTTCTTGGCTTGCTGTTTCTCCGCTAGGGCAGCTCCAGGGAGGGCCCAGCTCAGGCAAGAGCCTGGCATCTGGACCACCACCCTGGGAAAGTCAGGGGCCTGTGGCTGGGGGTGGGAGAGCTAAATTAGGGGGAAATAATTTTCTGGGTCAAGGTATCAGTCACGCAACCTCAGAGACCACGCAGTGGGATGATTAGTGTCCTCCCCAGAGGATGTACACATCCTAGTCCCTGGTGCCCCTGACTGTGACCTTGTTTGGAAACAGGGTTTCTGCAGATTTTGGGATGAGATCATCTTGGGTTTAGGGCCCTACATGCAATGACTGGTGTCTGTAAGAGGCAAAGCCATGCGACAACAAAGGCAGAGCCTGGGGTGGTGCAGCCACAAGCCAAGGATGCTTGGAGCCACCCGAGGCTGGGAAAGGTAGAAAGGATCCTCCCCTAGACACGGTGGAGGGAGCGTGGCCCTGCTGACACTTGATCTTGCACTTCTGGCCTCCAAACCGTGAGAAAATACACTCCTGTGGTTTGAAGCCAGCTGGTTTGTGGGAGTTTGTGACGGCAGCCCCAGGAAAACTCATACAGCAAGTTTCAGCCCCTGCCACTGCTTGCTGTGCAACCTCGGGCACAGGGCCCACCTTCTCCGTGCCTCAGTTTCCTCAACTGAGGAACTGACGCCATCTCTTCCTTCTTAGTGGGAACACAGCGGTTGAGAACAAATAAAAAGAAAATATCCCTGTCTCGGTCAGAACACATCACTCCAAAGACATTCCTCTACTTTCTCAGTCCTTTTGCCTTGAAAAATGTATCTCCCCCTTTTTAAAATGCTGAAACCACTCCCAGGGGGTGCCAGGGGCCGCCCTGGCCCAGCCCCTTCAGGCTCTGAGTTTCCCAGAGGGCCCTTTGTGTTCAGCCGCTCTGCCTGCGTTGACACCATTTGAGGCAGTCCTGGCCCTCGGCGGGACGCCCTGGCACACAACAGGGGCAAGCCGGGGCCTGCGGGGCCTCCCTGAGTGATGGGCCAGGTGGCGCCTCAAGCTGGAGAAAGGCCCAGCTACATCGAAAACGCCAAGAAAAAAAAGTAAGAGAACAAGGGGAGAGGAGGTGGGTGAAGCCCCAGCTGGTGGGGCTGCTACAGTTCTGAAACTTGACTCTGAAATTTGTCTGTGACCAGTTTGTGAAATAGGGAGGGAAGTTCCATCAGAACGGGCGTCACCCCATTTTATGGATGAGGACCTGAAGTTCAGAGGGAGCAACCTCACCATGGGTGCACGGTCCAGGTGACATTGGGGTGCTGCACTCAGTACCCCGTGTGGGGTAGAATGCAGGAAACACAGGCAGCCACAGCCTGCTCCCCAGCATACCCCCGTTGGTCCCAGGATCCTGGAGGGGAAGGGCCCAAAGGTACAGAGACCAATCCTCCCTGTTTCCAGATGAGGAAACTGAGGCCTGGAGAGGCTTTCCTCCCCACCCCCGATGTCACCCAGCCCTGGAAGATTTGGAGGGTGGGGCTGCTGCCCTGAGTGGGGATGTGTGTGTGGAGGCTGGACCTGGGCCAGGCAGAGGAGGGAGGCGGCTGTTACCAGGGGGAGAGGCAGATTCTGGCTGGGAGCCCGGATGGGGCCGCCTCCTGCTCCTCCAGACCGAGGCAGGATGCAGGCCCAGGCCCTGGAGACGCCAGATGCTGCAAATCCCAACCGAGCACCACACCACCTTGGCACCCCACTCCACCCCATGGCATGGGGCTCTGTGGCCAACAGTGTTCCCCTCTGGAACAAAACCAGACAGGTCATCAGTCGGGGCCATGGTAACGCCCAGGACCTTCGCCTTCACTGGGGGTCCTGAGAGAGCAGTCTCACCCCCTTGAACCTAGGCCCCCCATCTGTACATGGGCCTCACTGCACTGCTGTGAGTCCAGAGCAGACCACGCCGGGCACTCGGCACTAATCAGCCTCTTCCCCACAACCCGAGCCTCGATCTCCCTGGCGAGAACCCACTCCTGCCCAGCAGGCAGCCATTTCAGTGTGCGCTGCGCTCGGTGTCCTTGGGTCTCTACTCCCAGCACGCCCCTTAGAAGGGTCTCTGGGGAGGGTGTGGGGTCCTCACGCTGCACCCCATGCTGCGTGGCCTTGGTTGTCCCATCCTTTCTGGGCTTTATGGCTCCCTTCATTTTGGAAACTGGGTAAAACCAGGGTAACAAAAGGGGTGCCTCGAAGGACCCCAGCTGCAAACCACAGAACGAAGCTAAATTGAGCCTCCGAATTCTACTGTCTCTCCACCGTCTTCAAAATTAATCCCACGATGTCCCCGAAGGGTGGCCCCTTCCTCATCCCATCCGGCCCTGCTGGCTCTTCCCTGAACCCACCACATCCCACCCCAGGGCCTCTGCCCTGCTAGGCCCACTGCCTGGAGCCCGTCAGCCCCAGCTCCTTTCTCATAGCCTTTATCGTCAGCTAATCACATTCTTGTCACTTCTTGAACCAGGCCCATAAGGGAAGGGCCAGGCCTGTGTCCACCCCTGTGTCCCCAATACTGTGAACTGTGCCCAGCCCTTGACCTAACACTTGTCAACTGACTCAACATCCTTATTCCCCCTCCTGTGGAAAAGGCACCACTGCCTCACTGAAGCCAATGAGGGTCTGAGGAAACGCCCCACACAACCCTGACAGAGCCCCTACCTGCAGCTCACCTGGCTCTGGGGCCCCCTCTCGGGGCCTGGCAGGCAGTGGGCGGGGGCCGCGGGGGCGAGGGCCTGGCCGGGCCAGGGTCACAGGCCCCAGGAACTCCACGTAGGTACCCGGGAAGTCACCGCGCTGCCGAGTGCGCTCATTGAGGCCAGGCATCCAGCCCACGTTCTGTGGGCAGCGCTCGCTGCCCTCAGCTACACCCAGGACCTGCAGGGCCGCCCTGCTCACCACCAGCACATCGCCCGGCAGCAGCTCCAGGTCCTCTGGCCGCTCCCGGCGGAATGGGTACAGTGCCCGGTATTGGAAGCCCTCAGCGCCAGCCATGGTGGGCAGAGGAGGTCTGTATGGTCAGGTGGCTGCTAGAGACCCCAGTGACCCCATCAGCCGGGTGGGGGCCAGGAGGGTCCCGTGGGTCGGCTTGAGGTGCTCAGACCCCTATTTCCACCAAGCAGTTACAGGTGACCCAGAGGATGCTCACGCCTTGCTTCCTGACATCGCTCCACAACCCTTGCAAGGGTCACTCGTTGCTCCGTCCATCATTCGTCAGCTGGTGGGAGGAGGTTGGCAGTGTGGTCTCTGGTCACTCAGTTGCTGCAACCCCCCTCGGTCCAAAGGGCTGGGCTGGACCAGGCCACTCACTCCCACATGCGGGGGGCCATCGGTGCCCGAAGCTGGTGGCTCTCCGGGCTGTGCCAGGCGAGGGAGCCAAGGGCACAGGCTGTCACCATGCTCGGCAGGGGATGCTGACCTAGGGGGAGATGGGCAAGGCAGGGGCAAAGCAGCGTAAGCCAGGTCGAACTCCTCCCACTCCCAACTCAGAGATAGGCCCAAATCCCAGGTTGGAATCCCCCACTCACTGGGTCGCCTTGGGCTATTTCCTGTCCCTCTCTGGGTCTCAGTGTCCCTAACGTAAAGTGGGTACAATAATAGCCCTTCCTTGGGGTACCTGCCCCAGGCATACTGCATGTTGGGTAAACAAGCTCTGTTAGAGATGAGGAAACTGAGGCTCGGGGCAGAGAAGTCTTTGGCCAGGAAGCCACCACGCAAAACCCCAGATCTGCCTAACTTGAAGGCCCAGGAAGGATGAGAGGAGGTAGCAGCCACACGGCCACACAGACTCAGAGCAGGTAGGGCAACTGGAGACACTGAGGGTGCTGTGGGAGCTCTCAGAAGGGGCTGGGTCAGCTGACCACAGGAGGCAGCCAGGGCACAAAGGGTAGAAAAGGACATCCCAAAAGAGTACCCCCTACACATAGGCAAGGGGATCCCTGATCTCCGCAAGGGAGGGGTGAAGAGGCATCCTGACTGACTCAGCGCTGGGCCCACAGTAGGTGCTCAGAACATGAGGGGATCGGTGGGAGGCTGAGGGGACCTCAGCCCCAGGGTGATGGGTGGGTGGCAAGAGGGCATTGCAGCTGCCAAGGGGGAGGCTTTTGCTTGCAGGGTGATGACCATCCCCCAGGAGCCACCAGTCTGAGGGAGACAGAGCTCACACTCGCATTCCCAGTGTCAGCTTTGCAGGTTCAGTGCTTCTGAGAGGATGGCCTGGGGGGCTTTTCTAGAAGGCGAGTCCTCACTAAAGACAGGAAGGGGCACTGGCCACATGCAAGGGCTTGATGTGCAAGCTGCTTGCCAGTAGTTCAGGGTGGCTTTAGGAAAGCCACCGACGACGCAGGGCCTCTGCCAGGCAGAGGTTGGAGCTTCCCCCCAACCCCACTACTACCACCACGAAGAGCCCCAGGAGGTGTCCGAGGGGGAGAAGAGGCTCCATATACCGGGTGCCCCAACTTATCTGCTCCCTGATCCCTGAACCCCATTCTACAGGTGGTGAAACTAAGGTCCAGAGAGGGGACGTCCAGGTAACTGCCTAGATCCGCTTGCCTGCACTCGTTTGTACACGCCCGGTGTGCGCTCAGGACCCAGCACTCCCCGAATCTAACAGGCAGGGTGGCAGGCCTGGCGGGGGCTCCGCGGCTGGAAGCAGGGCCTGTGCGCTCACGCGTGTTCAGACGCGCACGCTAGCTTTCGTGGACCCCTCAAGCCACCCCAGGGACCGGAAGTGGAGCCGACCCCGGACCCTCGTACCCTACTATGTCCACACAATGCCTGGAACTCCTCATTTTTCCTCGACGCCCCACTGCCAACAATGCCTCCCTCCATTCCGGGCTGCGGATCCAGCCCCTTATCTTTGCCTGGAGCACCATCCCTCCGCCCCGGTCCGCCCCCACTTTGCGCGGTGGCTGCACGGCTGCCAGGTAGAGCCCGAGGCCTCCAGCTTTCTCTGGCCCCCTAGGTCTCATGGGCCCACATTCTGCCTAGGAGCCCCGCATTTGCACACACCCCCAGCCCCGCCTGCCACGACAGCCGGCCCGGACTTACTGGTCGTGGTCACTAACGCCGACGCCACGGTAGCCGTAACGCAGAGCAAAGCCCGACCCGTGGCTCCACCAGGGCCGCAGTCAGCGACACCGCGGGATCCCCGCCTCCGCCGCTGCCGAGGTTCCGAACGGCCCCGCCCACCCTCAGCGGAAATGGCCGAGCACATTCGGGTCGGGCAGGCGAAACAAGGACGAGCTAGAGCCTGGGGACGTCCGAGTGATTCCGGAAAGATCCGAACATACTCGCGCGGGACTGGAAAGTAGAGAGTGTCCGGGTGATAGCCAATCATTTCCGGAAACAGCCGAGCACAATCGGGTTAGATTTCTGATCCCGAGGTTAGTCTCGGCTGGACTCGGCTAAATGTAGATAGGACCCAGCGAGTCTGGAATGGCCGAGCGCAATCGGGTCTGACTAATGATCCCGAGGCTGTGCTCGGCTGTGCTCGGCTGTGCTCGGCTGTGCTCGGCTGTGCTCGGCTGTTCTCGGCTGTGCTCGGCTGAGCTTACAGACGCCCGAACGGTTCCGGAAATGGCCGAGCGTGCTCCTACAGGACTGGGAATAGAAGTTGAGTCCGGAGACTGTGGAATTTCTGGAAAGAACGCAGCGTGCTGCGTGCCAAATGAGGCCCTAGGAGAGACAGGCCACAAGCTTCCGGAAATTGCTAAAGAATGGGCGGCTGCAGAGGGCGGGTGATGCGACCCAGAGCTCAGGAAATAGGAGGCCGTGGAGGGGGGAAGAGGCTACCAGAGAAAACTGTGGACACCAGCCAGTAGCTCAGTTGTTTAGAGCCTCGTTCCTGATCTCCAAGGTTGGGGGTTCAGTCCCGGGTCAGGACACATACAAGAATCAATCAACGAAGGCATAAATAAGTGTAACAAGTCAATTAGAAAAAGAAAGCAAGCTGCGGAGCCAGAAGGAGCCGGGGTTGAAGACGTTTCCATGGCAGCCCAGAGCGTCCGGAAGCAGCTGAATGAACTCCGGCCTATCCTATGCCTGAACACGCCCAACAGCGGACCAAATACAGGCGGCTATTAGCCAAATACACTGGGGCGTGGCCTATGGTTTCTGACTGAGAGCTTGGTAGGTAAACAAACATTCTGGGGCTGAGCTGGGTTCGGAGACCGGGGTAATTTTAGGGCACAGCCCAAGCAAGTATAAAAAGGACACAAAAGTGCTTCATTTATTAACAGACTTGAGGGTCCCAGACAGGTGTCTGAATGAAACTTAATTAAAAAAAGTTTTTTTCAGCCCTGGCTGGTGTAGCTCAGTGGATTGAGCGCGGGCTGGGAACCAGAGGGTCCTGGTTCGATTCCCCGTCAGGGCACATGCCTGGGTTGCGGGCCTGGCCATGTGAGAGGCAACCATACATTGCTGTTTCTCTCCCTCTCTGTCTTCTGCTCTCTCTAAAATAAATAAATAAAATCTTTAAAAAAATTTTTTTTTCAGATAGAGAGGAAAGGAGAGACAGAGAAACATCGATTTTTTTTTGTTCCACCCATCCATGCATCCATTGGCTGCTTCCTGCATGTGCCCTGACCAAGAGATTGAATCCACAACCCCAGGGAATCCGAACGATGCTCTAACCAACTAAGCTACCTGGCCAGCGCTGAACGAAACTTTTAACGGTGGAGTCCAGGATGGGTACTCACAGGGAGAGGGCAGCAGGAGACCAGGACAAGAGAAGCCATCAGGGAGAGTTTCGGTGAACTCCAATGCAGCGGTCACAACCCACTTCAAATGACTGAGCAAGGGGTCTGTTTTCACCCCACCCCACCCCCACTCTTTGTTCATTTTTGGCCCTTGTTCACAAATCCAGACATTGGAACTCCTCTTTGTCAATGTGGGTTTTATTCACTGTCAGCTTCATGATGGAAGAAAGAAGCAAGTCATGCATAGCCTTGGTCTAGCTCCAACACTAGGCAGTGCTGGGAGAGGGGCAGGGAGGACACAGAGCAGGATGCAGTATCTGGAAAGTGCCCCAAACCATGTGGAGTGCAGAGATCTTGCCAGCCACCTCCAAATGGGAGACGGAGGCTCTGGGATGCCCCCGTGGGTCACATGGCATCATGGGCTGGCTGCGGGCAGCTGTGTCTGACATCAGACTGCATTCAAGTTCCTTTGCTGACAAGGCCCACAGCAGGGCCTGGCTGCATGACTCTCACCAGGCGATTGTGGGACAAGTCTCTGCCCCTCATCAGGCCTCTGTTAATTGTCGTTAAAATGGTGGTGATGACACCAGCTCCAGCCTCCTCAAGGCTGGCTGAGGGACGAGCCACGAGTGAAAGAGCTTGGCACACAAAGTCATTGGGGTTAGTTTTGTAAACACAAGGAACCCAGGCACAGAGTGGAGAAGCCATTTTCTCAGAGCCACACAGGGAAGCCAAGATTCAGACATGGGCTTCACTACCCCCATTTGGATTTTCTACTCGAACTTCACCCCAGGGCAGCTCTGACACATTGAGGGAACCATCAGCAGGTATTTCACAGACATACCACGTTCTAGTGCTCACCCTGGTGGGCATCAAACATGTGAAACCTTGGCCAGGGTGGACATTCTTGTGCCCTGGCAGTGCCCTTTGAGGCTTCCATCCCCTGGGGCATTAATGTCCCCCAGGGGAGTGGGTGACCCCTCTGCCTGGATCTGATGAACTCCTACTCATCCATTAAAGCCCCAGTTCCTACATCCCCTCAGCCCAAAGGACTGGAGGCAGACTCTAACCAGGTTGGTCTCTGGATAGAGGCTACAATGGTGGAAAGCAGCCTTCAGCATCCAGTCCTCACGGGGAAGACTCTGTTTTGTGGCGGAGGGGAATCAGTTACAGACTCTCCAGGTCACATCCAGATTGGGCCCGGACGAGTGATCGGGGCTGTGGCCCCATCAGTGTGTCTTGGGTCAGGGATGGGACCAAGTAAAACACAAAAAACTTAAAAAAATTTTTTTACAGGTACAGAAAAATGAGGAAACAAGAACACATGTAACCTGTCCAAAGTGCTTCCTTCTGTGCCCCAGGGGCAGGGTCTGCAAATGGGGTCCCAGGTGCAAGGGGCAGGACCTGGGCGGCTCCATCGGGCTATTGTTTAAAAAAAGTAATAAATTAGTCACAGAGATTTGCTGCTATTTACAATGTCACCCTCATCCCCCATTCCTGCCCTATCGCCCCTGACTGATGGGCACCAAAACACAGAGGCACTTGACTCCACCTTCCAGCAAGGACCGTGATGGCTTCCTGCCTTCTGGGTGTGACAGACTGGTGGCTTAGTCTCCATCCAGGTGTCACCTGACTGAAAGAAGCTTGCACAAAAAACACAGGACTTCCAGGCCAGGGGGAGGCCAGGTGGGAGGGATCAGTCCTTCCCAGTGAGTTCCAGGGCTCTGGACACAGCCTCGGCACCCTCCACTTCTATCTGTGGCATCACAGTAGGTGGCTTGGTGGCCTCCTCAGCGGGGTCATCAAAGCTCACCTCCTGCACAGCCTCCTGCTTCTTGAAGGAGTCTCGGCGCTCAGACAGGTGCAGCCTTCGCATGACCACCAGCTCGGCGTCGGGCCCATGGCTGCGACGCCCTGGCTCCCCATCCAGCCGCTCACCTGTACCCAGCTTGTCAGCCGACTGGCCCCGACGCAACCTTGGGGACCGGGTGGGTGCAGGGAGGGGCGAGGGTGAGCGGGGGGGTGGTGCAGGCACAGGTGGGCAAGCCAGGGGGGAGGGTGGGATGCTGCTGGTGGACTTGCGGCGGCCAGCTTTAGGGCGGGGTGGCCCGAGCTTGGCAGCCAGGCCGTGCAGGGAGCTGGGGCGGGTGTGGCCAGCAGCGGCTGGAGAGGCAGGGCTGCTGGAGCTCGGAGATGCACTGGGTGGGGATGCGGTGTCTGTGGGTGACAGGTGAAGGTCAGGGCCACCAGCCTCGTCCCTAGCCTTGAGGTGGGGCCCTGAGACTGACTGCGCCTGTTTAAGCCTATACCGTTCCAGGTAGTCACCTATCGTGCCTGCTTTTCCTGCCTCTTGTTGTTTGCAAGGCTGTTCCCTGGGCTTAGATCTGGTGAACTGCTGCTCAACCATCAAAGCCGTAGCTCTTATTCACTCACTTCTCACCCACGGCTCATCATTCATTGGGCAAAAGACACCCATTCACAGTCCATCTGTCCACTGGTCCCTAGACTTATCCAACCAGGGCCCCGCTCAGCGCCCCACTCCCGGGGCTCAGCCCCAGAGGCCTCCTGGTCTGAGGAAGGCAGAGATGGCACAGATAGCCCCGAGCCACGAGGTCGGGTCGGGGGTGGCCAGAGGGAGAGAAGTAGCTGGGGTCGCCAGGAGTCGGGGAGGGCTTCCTGGAGGTGGAGATCTGTGATCCTCCTCCAGAGGCCTTCCCTGACTCTCCTCTGGGTTGCCCCAGACTGTCTCTCACTGTTGGACCAAGTCACCACCCTTTCCTGCACCAAAGCGATCTCTCCATGCTGTCTTGCCCAACACCCTCTGTGGTTCCCTACTGCCCACCAACTTAAGCCCAGCTCTTAGGCCTGATCCACCCTCCAGTGTCCCCTTTCCAGCCTCCCCCAGCTTGCACATCTCTCCAGTCTAGACCCCTCTATCCATGATGTTCCGTCTGCAGGGCACACACTTCCCTGGCCCTGCACCTATCACTGCCTATGCCCAGGCTGCCTCTTAGACCCCAGTTATCTGTTCCCTACATTACGTCACCCATCTTCCCATCTCCGCCTGCTCCCTATTCCCCAGGCGGTCCTGGGTACACCCACCTGCCAGGGCCTCAGGAGCAGGGCTGCGGCAGGGCATGGTGGGGCTTGGGGAGAGGCTGTGGGTGGGTGAGCCTGGGAGGCTCTCACTGGACGACAGGGAGTGGTGGAGGCCGGAGGAGAAGCTGCGGCTGGTGTGCAGCACTGACGACTGTTTCGAGATCTTCTTGAAGAGTGACTTCCGCCTGTGGGTGAGAACCCCAGGTACTCCGGGAGCCCTGCCCTCAGCGGGAGCTTTGGACAGCTACCTCCAGTGTTCCACCCCCTCCCACCCCGCATCACAGCTGATACAGGTTCCCCCATCCACGCTCCTTGGCTGCTCACCGGTCCTGTGTCTCACGCCGGCGGCTCCGCTTGCTCCTGCGTGCCATGCGGCCCTTGGCCACGTTCTTCCGGGCAGGGCCCACCTTGATGGATGTGTTCTCCAGGGCGGTGGTCCGAAGGGCGATCTTGTTGCTGCTCTGCAGGAGCGATGGTGAGGGGTCTCTCCCTTGTGCCTCCATCCCACGAGCACCCCCCACCCCACCAATCTCCTACTTGTCCTCCAAAGCTCCAGATCCTGTCCAGTCATGTCGGACCTCACAATCTACCATTCACTGGGCTGAGGACACATGTCCATGTCCGTGTGCCCATCCAGTGAGCTGTCCACCCATCTGCTGGTTCCAGCTACTCAACCTGGGGCCTGCCTCCTCCCGTCCCCACCCTCAGGCATGAGCCCCTGAGGACGTCTGCCCTGAGGGAGGCAGAGATGGCACAGACCCCAGGGGTCAGAACGGGCTTCTTGGAGGAGTGGCTTTTAGGGGTGACATTAGGGGCCAAAGAAGGAAGCACAGCCTGGTTGGATGGAAGGGGGAGGACAAGGCCGGGCTTGGGAAGAGCGCTGTGGGTGGCGGGAGACCCACGGAGAATCAGTAGTAGAGGCCAAGGGGGTGTGGGGGTACTAGGAACCCTGAGGGTGGACAGGGCGTGGGGGTTTTGGGGACCCTGTGGGTGGGCAGTGGGGGTGGCACCTTCAGCAGCAGCTCAACGACGTCCATGTGTACCAGCCCCAGGACAGACTCCCCATTGATGTGGGTGATGAGGTCTCCAGCTCGCAGGCCCGCCTCATGGGCAGGGCTCCCCTCCTCCACGCTCTGCGGGGTGATGGCAGGGTCGGCGGTCAACAACCAGAGACGCCAGCAAGCTGCTGCCTTTCACTTGCCTCAGTTTCCTTGACCTTGGGGGCTACTCGGAGAATGACCACTGGAGAGGGGACAGGCCAAGCCCTGGGTTGGGGGGAGGGCAACCCACCCACTATGCACTTGCCAGCATGACTCGTAAGCTTCATGCCCACTCGGGGTCTTTGTCCCCCTGTCTAGCCCTGATCTTCTTGCCCAAACCCCCCATAACTGACAGGGATGGTAAAGACCCAGGGGCCCCAACTCCCTGTCCTGGGCCCCCAACCTCAAAGACTGGAAAACGCACCTCAGCAGGGCACAGCCAGCCCCACCCCAGGTCCGGCTGTCCGTGCCCACCCCCAGGCCAGCTCACCCAGACGACGTGGTGCACAGTGTAGACGTCACTGTCACCCATGTAGACTCGGATGGCCCGCAGGCTGAAGCCATACTTCTTGCCAGAGCTGTGGATGACAATGGGGGGCCGCAGGCTGCCGCACACAGGGGACGGGTCTCGACTGGGAGAGGAGTCACGAGACGACGGGTTCGAGGACAGTGAGCGTGGGGACAATGGGCTCATGAGGGGGCCACCACTGCCATCATCTGCAGGGATGAGAGTTGGGGAGGGGGTCACTCCCTCGTGGGTCCCCCCTATAGGGTGCCTTCCCCTTCCACCATGCTGACCACTCTGGCTGCTCCGTGCTCCAGGCATGGTCCCCCTGCCAGGCCTCCGCACGTGCCAGGGTGTGCCAGTCCCCCAGGTCTCCCTTCCCCTCTCCTGGGGCTCAGGCCAAACATCAGCTCCCGACACCCCAGCCAAAGCAGGCCCCACTCCCTGGCTACAGTGGACGTGGACAGATGAGCACAGACAAGGCAGGGCCCCGGGCATTACCAGCTGTGATGATAAGTGACAGGGCGGACACGGAGGCTGACTTGGGCACGCAGCCCCTGCTTGGGGAGGCCCTGGACTTCTCAGGGGCTGGGTCTTTGGGGCCCCCAAGGCGGTGGCCCCGGCTGGCATCCAGAGTCCGTGGAGTGGAGTGTCGGGCACCGGTACTGTTGCTCCGTAGGCGTGCCTGACTGAGGGCAGTGGGGTCGGCTGGCAGGTAAGCAGGGTCAGGGGGTCAAGGTCAACATGGACACAGTGCAGCGTCTTGGCCTATCTCAGGCAATTCCCTCTTCCTGTGTACCCTTCCTACACTGGTCTCCCCAGAAAGCTGCACTCGTCAAGTGCCTTCTTCCAGGAAGCCTTTCGCCTGCTCATCAGACCCCTGGCTCCCCCTCTGGCAGCTCCCAGGCCCATCCCTCTCTCCTGTCCCATCCTCACCCAATGAAACTGGAGGCTCCTCAGGGACCACGCTGAGGCCCGAGGCTTGACCAGAGCCCTGGCCTATCTTAAATGCTCTCTGCAGAACTCCGACTCATCCTTCAAAACCTATCTCAAAATTGTCCTTTCTCGGGGAAACGTTCCGTGATATCACCCCTCCCACCCTCAGCACCACCTACCGGAGAGGTTGGAGGGCTTGGGCACCACTGGAGTAGCTGCTGGGGGAAGGTCAGGCTCCCCAAGGATGAAGATGGGCCTCTTGGGACCCACAGGGGCTGGGCTGGCCACCTCGTCTTCTGACGAGAAGGCAAACTTGGGCATTGTGTCCGGGCCAGTGGTGCTCAGGAGAGATGCGCTAGGTCCCCGCTCAGGCTGGGAAGAGGATGAGTAGCAGGTGGAGCCCGAGGATGTCCAGGACCTCAGCCTGAGCAGGGAAGAGCCCAAGTCATGCTTGCCAGGTCCCCTCACCCCAGGACACCCAGTCACCCCCAGTGGCCACATCTTAACTCTCAGCCTAGAATCAGGGGCAATTTGAAAACACAGGGTGAGCTCCCGTGCCTGCTCCATTCTTGGTATCTACCCAGAGAACTTCTATTCATCTTTTAAAACCCAGCTTCCAATGCCCGTTCTCTATCAAACATTGATTATTTCTGCTGAGTCTGGACTGTGAAGGAGGAACAGGGTTTTTTTAGCAAAGGGTATTCTGGGCAGAGGAAACAATGCAGACAAAAGCCAGGCAGTGTGATGGTACACGGCTGCTTCGTGTGTAGTGTGGTTAGAAACGCTAAGACAGAGGGAGTAACGATAGGGGCCAGACTGGCCGAGGTCAGACAGGTTGGTCCTTATGTTTGACCCTTTACTACTAGGCCACTAGGGAGCTCTTTTCAGTGTTAGAATTTGTAGCTCCACCTCCCATCAGGCTTGGAAGCTGGATCTACTTAACCTCCCAGCCCACCTACCGGACCTCGGTGCTCAGCCGGCGGCCATACTCCCCTTCGCTGCGCTCCCACCCTTCCTCCCGGTCCTCACTGAAGCTCCGTTCAGTGAAGGTGGGGGTTGGCTGC
The DNA here is from genome assembly GCA_004026765.1 of Micronycteris hirsuta. Classification (NCBI taxonomy): domain Eukaryota; kingdom Metazoa; phylum Chordata; class Mammalia; order Chiroptera; family Phyllostomidae; genus Micronycteris; species Micronycteris hirsuta. The sequence continues at coordinate 141,624 of PVJI01000439.1, forward strand.
ACAGCCAGGAACTCAGAGCTGCTGTAGACCTGAGAAGTAATAAAAAATAACAGCAATAAAAACGGAGGTAGGAGCCACACCCACTCTCTATGTGCCCAATGCTTCCCTGCGATTCACCTCCTTAAACCCTTCCTTAGCACGTCCCTAGAGAAGCAGAGGCCACGGCCCACTGTGCAGGTGAGAAACCGAGGCTCAGAGAGGCCCAGAGACCAAGGGGGACACAGCCGGGGTTTCTGTTGATGACCAGGATAGCCCGCCTGGAGCCCAGCCCACAGGTAGTGCAGAGGGTTTTTTGATCAAATTATAAACAAAGGAAGGAACTTAAGCTTGTGAGGCTATAAAATGACACTCAGCATAGGCACTCTAGTGACAATTGCCAAAAAGTGGAAATAACTCAAACGCCCATCAGCTGATGAGGGATAAAACGACGAGGTCCATCCACATGACGGCATTACTCAGCCCTCAGAAGGACGGAAGCACTGACACCCGCTACAGTGTAGATGAGCCTCGGAAACGCCACGCTGCGTGTGGGGAAGCCAGACGCAAAGGCCACGTAGTGTGTAATTCCGTCTGTGTGAAAGGTGCAGAAGAGGCAAACCCACGGAGACAGAAAGCAGACTGGTGGTTGTCAGGGGCTGGAGGAGCGGGTGTAGGGAGTGACCGCTCATGGGGATGGGGTCTCCTTTGGGGGTGATGGAATGTTCTGGAACTAGACAGAGATGATGGTTGCACAATATTGTGCATGTGCTAAGTGTCAGTGACTTGTACACTCTAAAATGGCTAAAAGGGTGTGTTTTGTTTTTTAAAGATTTTATTTATTTATTTTTAGAGAGAGGAGAAGGGAGAGAGAAAGAGAGGTAGAAAGCAATGTATGGTTGCCTCTCACATGGCCCCACTGGGGACCTGGCCTGCAACCCAGGCATGTGCCCCGACTGGGAATCGAACCGGGACCCTTTGGTTCCCAGCCTGCGCTCAATCCACTGAGCTACACCAGCTGGGCTAAAACAGTGTGTTTTATGCTGTATTTTACCATAGTAAAACAATGCCCGAAACCAAACATGTCTCCTGAGCTCTAGCTACTTCCCGGCTGGGGCCCCACCTTGCTGAACCGGTGGGAGCAGGATGAGAACTGGGGGATCTCTGTGGACGACTCCTCATCGTTGGTCTCGTCGTCCTCAGAGCCCAGGTGCCGGTACCGTTCCAGGCGCGCTGCGGGAGGGAGAGGCACGTGCAGCCCGCGTGAAGCGAGGTGGGGAAGTGAGGTGGGCAGGGTGGGGAAGTGAGGTGGGCAGGGTGTCCCCGGCAGGGTGCGGTAGGGGCACCACCACGGCAAAGGCCTCAAGGTGGGACCACGCCTCATATGTTTAGGGACAAGAGGCTCAGCTAGCAGAGTGAATATCTGGGAGTCCCTTCCATCCTAGCTGTGTCCCTAAAAGCTGTGGCACTGTTGGCGGGAATTGGTGTGTCTGAGCCTTAGTGTCTTCAGCCTTGAGATAGGTCACCCAGAATTAGGAAAATTGTGCACCTCAAATGTAAAGTATGTCCCTTGCTTTACAGAAGAGGAAACAGACACTCAGAGAGGACTGACATGCCCGAGATCACACAGCAAGTTCTGGAGGAGGCACTGGAAACCAAGGGCATCTGCTGTGTTTGGCCGGAGCCCTGAGTGGGGAGAGTCCACTGAAGTACCTGTGGGGACCCCTCCACAAAAGCTCAGCAAAATACCCCGCCCTCCCAGATAGGGCCCCATGCTGGGAAGCTGAACCTGCTGGAAGACCTCAGGCAACGGTGTGCCACCCTTAGTCCCTTGGTTTCTCCTCCTGCCAGTTGAGGGGGTGCTGTACCTCCTGAACCCAGAAGCACAGGAAATCCCAGCCAGGAGAGCACAGTTCCCCAGCTTCTTGGAAAGCTCAGGAAGTCAGAAGCTCCAGGCCCAAGGTGAGGAGACCAGCCTGGGCAGAGACCCTGGCAGACACCCCTGTCCGCCCCTGGGTCTCCTACTCACTGTCGAAGTAGCTGGTGTCATCCTCGGCTTCCAGCTGTGGCACGAACTCGGCCTTGTGTCGCAGAAGCCCTGCCCAGTCCAGTGTCCAGAAGAAGGGGTGTTGCTTCACCTCATGGGTGCCACCTGCAGACATGTCTGGCTGAGCCCGGTGGGCACCAAAACTTGGCCAACACAGAACCAGAAAGATGGGAGAGGGGAGCCAGCCACTCTTTAACAGCCCAGAGAGGAACAGAGCTGGGGCTTGAACCCAGGCCCTGCTCTTACTTCTGCTGGATTCTGAGATACCACCACCTATAGAAACCCCAGAGCCTTAGAAGGGCTTCCTTCCTGGGCCCTTTCCACACGTTTCTGCTCCATGAAGCACCGCTGACTGCCTGAAGGTGTCCTGTTCCCAACTTTGGCCCCACTGTTCTCTCCCATGGCCAAGCTTCATCATGAACATGACCCGCAGTGGCCGTGTTAATGGGTTAATGCACAAGCCTCAAATAGTTCCTTAACTATCCACTAGGCGGCTGGGAAAATTGGAATAGTGGGATCTACACAGCCCCTGGAGATTCTGCAGGCTTACATGCTCACTCGGCCTCAGTGCCCCCTGTCTGTACCAGACCCAGCCACCTGCTATTCCTTCAAGGTCTTGTGCTAATTCCTGGCAAACTCCTATGCATCCTTCAAAACCCCAGCTCCAAGTCTCTCTCCTCCATGCAGCCTTTCAAGTAGAGTTCTCATTTACCCCAGCCTCTACACATACCAGTGCCAAGACGGTCCAGTGGGTTCTGCCGGAGGAGCCTGGTAATGAGGTCCTGGGCGTCAGCTGGAAGGGCCTCCTCCCCCTCTGGCCACAGGATCTCATCTAAAAGGCGGGGAGTAGAAGGGTGGGGATAGCTCTGCCTAGCACCTCCCCTCACTCATTGTGCCATTTGCCTCCTCTGCTCATTCAACACACAGGGTTCGGTCCCACCTCCCAGTCTTTGCTCTGAGAACCTTCCCCTCTGCTATGTCCACAGCCACCTCTCACACCTGCAGGTCTTTGCTCACAGGTCATCTCTGAGGCCTCCACAGCTCTCTACTTAATGCAGCATCCTGGCCCCCTGCCCCTCCCCTTTCTGCTTCTCCTTCTTGGCATTTTTGGCATCTAATTGCTCCATAATTGGCTTCTTTATCTCGCTTACTGTCCATCTCGTCCACTGGGCAGTGAGCGCCACAAGGGCTGTCCATTTTTGACCTGTCATGTCCCCAGTGCCCACATGGGGCCAGGCACACCACAGATGCATGGCCCACATGTGGGGATGTTCCCTTCTCTAGCACAGATGGGGAAACGGCTGCCCTGAGCCCCAGGGCAGCAGAGACTCAAACCCGTGGGCCCGGTGGGAGTAGGGGGGAACGCACCACTGACCACCTGGCCAAAGAGTTCCTCAGGGGTATCTCCAAAGAAGGGCACGCAGCCCACCAGGAACTCATAGAGGACGATGCCCATGGCCCACCAGTCCACCGGCTTGCCGTAGCCCTGGCGGAAGATCACTTCGGGCGCGATGTACTCAGGTGTCCCGCACACCTGGGTCAGGCAGAACGGGGAAACTGAGGATGGCCCCCAGCCCAGGAGGAACCCCAGGAGAGGCCGGGAGGCCGGGCCCAGGCTGGGAATTAGGGGTTGGTAGAATTAAAGGGGGCAGTCTATTTCCTCCTTTATGCTGCCAAGTCTTGCCATGTCCTGGGGTCAAGCTCCAGATGGAGGGGCCCAGCACTCGGGGGCGCCTGCCCACCCACCTGCTTGTCCACGAATTCCCTGGTGTCCTTCTCAATGTGGCCCTCGTAGAGGTTGGTGGCCATGCTCATGAGCCCGATCTTGGATAGGCCGAAGTCGGTCAGCTTGATGTGGCCGAGCGAGGTGATGAGCAGGCTGTGGGCAGGCAGGCGGCACACTCAGGGCTGCGGCCTGGGCACCGGCAGCTCCTGCTGCCCTGGAGCTCGGCTCCACCCAGGACGGGCCGGAGACCCCGGGGGACAGAGAAGTCCTTCTGGTGCATAGCCACGTTATCACCAGAACCAGTGGGTCTCGGGCACCATTACAAATTTGGCAAACATCCCCGTGCACCTACTGGGTACATCTGGTGTTGCTATTGACCACCTACTGTATACTTTGCTGTGCAAAACTAAATTTCCTGAGAATCACAGCATCTCCCAACTGTGTGTTAAACCATCTCCTGAATACCTACTCAGGGGGTGGGTATCAGAGTGTTTTTGTGCCAGCGTCCATTATTGTAACACATTAAACACTTTGCAAGCACCTAATGTTTACCTACCATGTTGAAAAATGAACACACCCTGAGCACCTGGTGTACACAGATGTATGTCTGTGGCCTCCCTGAGTGGACCCACTTTTTAAACACTCGCACATCTACCGCACGTGCTGCTGTTTTCTCGCTGAAATACATAAATGGTTTGCTACATGACAGAATTGCATGCTCTGTCTTTATAAAGTCATGTTTTCACGCGCTTCCTGGATACCGCTGCCGCTTAAAATTAAATTTCTGGAGAGCTCCCTATAGAACTCACTGTATATATCCAGGTTGTTGGATGAGCCATCTATTTGGCACCTACTGTGAACCTCAACTCTCTGTAAAGAAACAATTCTGTGCACCTATTATGTACATCTGCTGCTTTTTTAAAATAAAGGCTGTTGCCCGAGCAACCACTGTGCAGCAGCTGTGGAAAAACAACTTGGTGGAGCTATCAGGTGCAGCCGCACATTTCAGCACCAAAGTCACGTTAAGACAGCCAGTGTTTCCTGGGCTCCTCCAGGCACCCCGTCTGAAAACGTCCATTTCTTGCCCTGGCTGGGTAGCTTGGTCATTAGAGTGCCGTCCCAACACGCCAAGGTTGCATATCCTGTCCCGGGTTGGGGCACACACAAGAATCAACTAAAGAATGTATCAATAAGTGCAACAACAAATCAATGTTTCTCTTTCTCTCAAATCAATCAGTAGGAAAAAAAAAAAGAAAAAGAGAGAAAAAAATACACAGTTCCTGGTTTAAAAAAAATTGTTCATTTCTTGAACACTGACTACATATGCTATTTAAATTATTTTTCCTTCTTATAAATGAGATGATACCATGCCTGGGATTTCCTTCCGATCACCCGGTGGGGAGGGGAGGAAGGACAGGTCAAGCGCGGGTAGCTGTGGAGCTCGAGTTCGGGCATGGGGCAATACACCCTCTGTTACAGGCTGAACTGTGTCCCCCCCAAAATACACTTGTTAGAACCTCCAGTAACTGTGAATGTGACTTTCTTCAGAGACAGAGTCCTTGGACACGTGGCTACCTGAGATAAGGTCGGATTGGAGCAGGGTGGCCTCTGGCCCAACACGACCCGGGTCCTTACAAAAGGGGAAGTGTGGACACAGACATGCACGCAGGGGGGGCGCCAAGGGAGCCCTGGGGTGATGCTGCCACAGGCCAGGAAACTGCCAGAAGCTGGGAGAGAGGCCTGGAACAGAGCTGGTGCCCTCCCTGGTGCCTTCCGAGAGGGTGCAGCCCCGCTGCCACCTTGATCTTGGACTTCAGCCTCCAGACCGTGAGAATAAATCTCTTTTGTTTCAGCTGCCCAGTCTGTGGTATTTTGTTAAGGCAGCCCTAGGGAAACTAATGCACCTTCTCTTGATTTTGGGGTGTATTGGAAACTTTCCAAAGTGAAAACGAAATTGTATTTTTCTCAAGCACCTACTGTGTGCACCTACCCCTCTCTCAACCCTTTAACGCTGGGCAACTTCTCGCCCCAGCTTGCAGATGAGGGCCCTGAGAGGGGCAGGCCCTTCGTTGGGGTCTGACCTGAGAAGCTCAGAGGACCCCACTCCATTCTGGGGTGATCTCAAAGAGGCCCACTGGGCACAGAGCTTCCTTAGGGCATCAAGCACAGGCCTAGGTATACAGCAGGTGCCAAATACACATTTGCTTTGTTTTCTAAGCCTCTTGCAAATTATGAGATACCCTGAAAACACGCAGGGCTCTTACTGCTTGTGTTCAGAACTCCACATAGCAAGTACCTGAGAAACATGGGGTTCGTGCCTCATATCCAGAGGGCATTCAATATATGGGTGAGCCCTTTCCTCTGAACACAGCAGGTGCTCAATTAGTACAGGGGAGAGTGCTTTTAAAATTGTGTAGGGGTTACAAAGCATGAAGAATTATTCACATTCACACTCATGTCTCCCCCCCCCAGTCACCCATAGGGAACTGGCACATAGTAGGTGCTTACTAGATGCTAGAATAAAATAAACATTCTAAGAGTCCCAATAAAGATTCATCTCTTCCTTTCCTGCACTAAAACATAGCATGTGCTCAAGACATGCATAGTCCCTTTCTTCACATATAAGGTCTAGAAACACGCATATTCCCTTTTCCTGAATATAGCTGGTGCCTAAGTGTATGTTTGTTCCCCTTCTGCGGCAGCAGCTCTGAGTGCATGATCCCTTCATATGCTCAGTTTATGCATCCTAAGTGCACATTCCCTCTCCTTGCCTGGCCCCACCTCATAAGTGCACAGCCCTTCCCCTGCATACAGCAAGTGCCTATTAAGTAACTATTCTCTGTGTACACACCAGGTACTCAACATGTGCAAGTTCCCTGCCTTCCTGCTAGTAGGGACCCCATGATGCCAAAAGAATCCAGATAGGTGGGACTCCTGAGCAGCCCCAGACCCCACTGAGGCACTGCCCCTGTGCCTCTCTGGGCCCCACCCCTTGCATGGCTCCAAACCCCGCCCCCAACCCTCCCGGGCCCCACCCCTGAAGCTCCACTTGCTCACTTGTCAGGCTTGAGGTCCCTGTGCACAATGCCATAGTTGTGCAGGTATTCAAGTGCCAGTACCGTCTCCGCGAAGTACATGCGGGCCATGTCCACGGGCAGCGGGCCCATGTTCTTCAGGAGTGTGGCACAGTCACCCCCTGCAAGGGGCCAAAGTGCTCAGAGGTATAGGCTGTACAGCCCCACCCAACACCTCTGCACCCCCCGGCTGGTGCAAAGGTCCCCCGTGGTACAGAATCAGGGTGGGAACCCAGCAGGGCTTCGGGCAGGGTAGACCCTGCCTCCTGATTCTCACCCCAGGGCAGCAGCTCTATTAAGGGTGTTCCAAAGTGCATGCTCTCTTTCCTTGCGTGGCAGCATGCTGGTAAATGGCCCTTCCTGCACTTACCTGAAGGACCCGCTCTATCCTGACTTGCGACCTGTGTGACCTTGAAGCCAAAACTCCTTACCCTGAGCCCTCCCTGATTCTTCCAGCCTCCAGGCCTCCGCCCACCAGTCTCCCCTGCCTAGGATGGACATCCTTCTCCTATCCTCTAGGGTCCTGCCCTCCCGCTCTTCTTTGGGCTCTCCCAACTCCGATCCCCCATTCTAGACTGACAGTCCCCAGGGCAGGCTGGGACCCCATGAAGATTAGAGCACATCCCACCCTGGCCCAAGGAGGGACTTTCTCCTAGGAAGAGGGTGAGTTCCCTGTTGCTAGAGGCATGCAAGCCGTACCTTCCACGTACTCCATGACCATGCAGAGGTGGCGCCGGGTCTCAAAGGAGCAGAACATGCTGACCACAAAGGGGTTCTCGGCAAAGGTCAGGATGTCGCGCTCCACGAAGACCTGCTGGATCTGGTTACGGAGCATCAGGTTCTGCTTGTTGATCTTCTTGATGGCAAAGCGCTGCCGAGTGTCCCGGTGCCGCACCAGGTAGACAGCCCTGGGAGGAGGTCCAGGCTTGCTGAGGCCAGAGCGGGAGGCCCTGGCAGGCACAGGGCCCAGGACCCGATCTGCTGGGTCTTGGCCTGTGTTGAGGTCTCCACCTGGGACACCTTTCTCCTTTCCTGACTCCTCTCCCTGGGTTTAAGCTGCCTTCCTTGGTGTCCTATAAATGAACCAGATGGGGCCCTGGTGTACTGGCCCTTAGAATGTTTATTTATTCACACCAGGCTGATACCCATTAACTCAAAATCCTGCACCTGGCCTGGCTGGTGTAGCTCAGTGAATTGAGCGTGGCCTGGGAACCAGAGGATCCCGGTTCGATTCCCAGTCAGGGCACATGCCTGGGTTGCAGGCCAGGTCCACAATGAGGGCCACGTGAGAGGCAACCATACATTGCTCTTTCTCCCCCCCCCGAAAATAAATAAATAAAATCTTAAAAAAAAAAACCCTGCACCAAACTCAAACCAATTTAAATATAGTCCAAATGAGCAGATTTTTAGCAATTTAGCGTCTTCTGTTTTTATATACCTGGTGAAATTGCACCCCACTACTCCCAGTCACCATGCCACTGGCCCCTCTCCCATCTTGCTCTGATGGTCTCAGGCTGTCAGGGACCCTCCGTGCCCACCCCTCTGCAAATGTGTCAGTGACAACCAGGGCTCACAGCATGCTACTGCCACCACCTGGTCACCTTTTCTCCTGATCAGAGCCCGCCACACCGGACCAGGGATGCGACTGTCTGCAGCCATGACTGGCTGTGTTGCACCTCCTCGTCCCTCTGTGGGCCTCAGGCATTCCCATGGGTATCTGAGAAATGGGTCTGTGGGGGACCCAAGAACTCACCCGTAGGCCCCATTGCTAATGAGCTTGATGGTCTCAAAGTCGCTCTCGCACGGCTTCCTCCGTGATGGGCCAACCAGAGCGCGGCTCTAGGGGGCAAGAAGGGTTCAGGGTCCTGACCCCCTGAAGAGTGAGCTAAGCTCTTCTAACCCCCAAGTCCTGGTGCCTGATGCTACTTCCTCTCCCATCCAAACTTCTCCAACTCAGTGTCTGAGTTTCTGAGCTTTTGCCAAGCTGTGCCCTCCTCCCAGAAAACTCCTACACATCCTCCAGAACACCTTTCCAGTGGCTCCTCCAGCCCTGCCTTGCCCTACCTACACAGCACAGCAATCTAACTTCCCCCACCTTGCCCCCATAGCCACAGGCATTTATCAAGCACCAGTCATGCAAACCTTCTGCACACCCAGACCCTCCCATGGCTGCCTGGTCTGCCCAGAAAAAAAACAAGACAGGTGCGGGTCCCTAAAGCTCCAGTGCCTTACCTCCAGGGACTCGGGTGCTGGGGCTTGTCCTCTGTCATCGAGGTGACTCAGAGGCACCATCTCTGCAAGACGAGGGAGGAGCCTTAAGTGGGGCCTCCTCATCCTATGTATCACCCAGGGATGTCCTGAGGCTTCCAGGGCCCACCTGAAGTTGGGGACCTGGAGCCTCCCCTGCCGAGCCCCCACTGTGTCCGAGTCTCAGGCGAACCTGGGAGGCTGGACTAAACAACTGAGGGGCTGTCCAGGAGGGCTAGCAAGCAGCCTGGGCTCTGGCTGCTCAGCCTTCATCAAGCCCTGGCTCCCAGCCTTGGGCCAGTGAACACCAGTTGTGACCAGCCTCCTGACAACCTCACAACTCCTAGCTCAGGGTGTGGCCCAGGGGGAGCCCCTGAGAGTCCAGCCCCAGGGCTTGGCAGAAGGTTGGTTGGAGTGAGTGGCCCCTGAACTGTAAGCTGTGACAGTGGCAATGAAGAGTGTCTCATGGCCCCAGAGCTAGGCTGGGATGTGATACGGCAGAGCCTCAGGGGTGAGTGAGGCCTGGGCTCAAATGCAGTCCCTTTCATCCTGAACGGGCCCTCCCGGGGGCTGGGTAGGTGATCTGCCCCCACAGCCTCAGCAGCCACCTGCCTGGTCACTTCCTGCTCCTTCTGACACCAGGCCACCCCAGTGCTGTCTTCACTGGACAGACAGGAGGATGGCTTTGGCCACAGGGCCGGTCCACCAGTGCTCAGCCTCGGCACACCTGTGTCTGATGCCCTGCTCACCCTCATCCGCCTGGAGCCTCAGTCTCTCCAGCTTTCAATGGGGATAATGGCAGCCTGGTCCCAGACTTAACACAACAATGACGCTGGGCAGGCATCGACTACTATGGCCAACCCCCTTGCCTCTCCCAGCTTCCCTGTTTTCTCTGCTCCTCAGCTGTGCCCCCTCTTTGCTGCTCTTCCAACACACCAGGCATAGTCCCACCTCAGGGCCTTTCTTATTCCCGCTCCTGGTTCTCCTCCTTTGCTCCCCCAGGTCAGCATCTGGTCACCTCTCCATCCTCAACTTGAGTATCACCTCCTCTCAGAGCCTGCCTTGACCACCCCTGTACCAGGCAAATCCAAGTTCTATGCTTCCCTCATGGACCCCTGCCCTGGCTGTCAGGGGGGTTCTTCCCCACGGGGCCCCGTCTGACTCCCAGTCTGCCTCCATGGCCACACTCGGATGGAACTGGGAACAGGTTTGTGAATTTGCAGGACGACGTGAATGTTACTGCCAGTGGTGGTCCCCTGGTGTCCTGGCCCATTTCAACTTGGCATTTGAGGACACTGACTACCCAAGGCCCTGGCAGGTCAGAGGTCCAACGTGCAGCCAGCTGACCCTGGAATCCTGGACACTTCGCCCACAGGTGACCAAGGGCAGGAAACAGAGACAAGGACAACAGGACTCGACTCCACCCTGCCCCACCCAGCTCACCCTCAAGGGGGTCCTTGGCCAGGCCCAACTGCCCAATGATGTACTGCGGCAGGTCCGTCTTGATGCCCTGGCCCTCTCGAGCCTGGCCTTCAGCAGCCTCCAGCAGGTGGTAAAACTCCTCAGGGTCAAACTCCTGGGGGTGCAGAGGGCTGGTCAGCCGAGGCTTGGTCTCACCTCCAGGCCTTCGCAAGGGCCATACCTTCTGTCTAGAGCACTCTGACCAGTGGCTCCAACATGGCCCCGGGGTTTCAGCTCTTGCCCCAGCCTACAGGAAGCCCACCCCAGCCCGGCAGCCTCCGGAAGCCCTACACAATGGGAACTGTGTCTCGTATCTTGGGGGTCTGGTCTCAGCTCTGCGAGGCTCCAGCCTCTGGCCGTGTGAGGGGACTCACGAGGCACTCAAGGAGCCTTGCGGGCCGTGAAATGATGATCAGCAGCTTCCGGACCAGCTGGACAATGAAGCTGACCTCCTCACTGTCCGAGCGCTCGTGGGCCTGGAGGCAGGTGGGCGGGACATCACTCATAGGCCTTGTCCCTGCCCTGCCCGACCCAGGGTCCCCAGCCCCAAGCCCCCTGGCCACACACATCTTGCAGCAGCCTTTCCAGCTTCTCTTGCATCTCTAGGAAGTAGCGGGAGGTGACAAGTGCCTCTCCAGACTTGGCCAGGCAGTCGCGGGCCAACTCGATGATCTGATGGTGGATGAAGCCCAGGACGCCATCGGCCAGTGCCAGGCGGGCACCGGGCGCAAAGGCAGCGAGGAACTCCTGCAGACGGCCCTCCATCTGGGCCGTGGCCTGGGCAGGGGAGATGGGCGACCTGGTCACTGCACGGGACTGGGGAGCAACAGGAGCAGATGGGAGCAGGAGAGACAGCGGGGAGGGAGAGAGATGCGACCATGAAGCCAGTGGGGACGGTGAGGGGGGGACATTTGAGACCAAGAGGGAAAAAGAAATGGACAGATGTGGGGACACAGCCAAGAAGACAGAGAGTGCCTGTCCAGCACACAGACGGACGGCGGTGCGGATGGGTGCTGGGGCCGGTCCAGCCACAGGGCACCGCCCACCTTCGGGAACCTCTCCCGGTACACATGGTTCATCATGACGATCTCGTTGTCGAAGGTTCCTGTGGCACGTCCAGGGCTGAAGGGGGGTGATGATCAGCTGGTGACATAGGACCTAAGACCCAGCCCAGGGGAAGGGGGCTGAGCCAGGCCAAGGTAGGTTCCCAGCCAGCAGGGGAGGAGGAGCCCCAGTGGGGTCCAAATGCCAGCCCAAGGGGGTCCTAGGGCAGGCGCTAGCGGTCAAGGCCCACCTGAGGCTGCGGGAGCGGGGCCGAAGGCGGGGTGAGCGGTGGCCACCCTCTTCATCAGCCACACTCTCGGAGCTGCGGAAATGCTTGGACAGGAAATGTAGTTCATCCGGCGTCGGTTGGAAAGGAAGCTGGTGGAGACGCTCCCGGGAGGATGAGCTCGACTGGCAGGACAGTGTACGAGGGCCAAGGGTTGGTGGTCGGCACCACAGCCAGGATCCCAGCACTGGCCCTCAAGGCCCTGGCTGCTGGCTGATCACCAGTCAGTAACACATTCCTGCCTGGCTCCTTGATACCCCAGCTCTGATGCCCCCTCCTCCAGGAAGACGTCTCTGCCTGTTCCCTTGGTAGCCCCAAGATCCCCTCTGACCAGGCCTTGACCCCACAGGCCAGGGATATCTGGATAGTCCAGACTGGGAGCTCCTGGGGCTAAGGCTGGGCCCTCGCAGGGACCTCCACATAGCCCAGAATGCAGCACTTGGGCAGAAGCTAGGAATCTGTGAACTGCACAACTGACTCCTGGGAAAAACCAAAGAGATGTCCCCTTCCAACCCTGCACCCGCCTGTCTGCCCGCCAAGGGGGGACTGCAGGTACCGAGACGGTGGAGCTGGGTGTGTTGGTTCCATAGCCAGAAGACGGGAGGGACGCAAGGGACCATCTTCTGCCATCAGCCCTGGAGAGGAGAATCAGAATCGGAAGGACGGCCCGGCCTGAGCGGTTTGTGGGGACCAGGGACGAACACGGTGGCTGCCAGACCCTGCCCGCTGGAAGGGGCACTCTGTAAGGCTGGGAACAGTGACTCAGGGTGGGCAAGTCCACTACGTGTCTTCTTTGTCCTTCAGACACCTCCTCTGGCAGTCCTCCCTGACTCCAGCTGCCTGTGAGTTCCTGGCCCCTCCCCCAACATCACAGCTGCCACCTCGGAGTTGTACCTGGTGGGGTACATTCTGGCCACTACCACGAGACTGACTGAGGACTCCCCGAGGGCCAGAGTCCAGCCCCTCAGCACAGGGCATGGCAGACAGCAGGTACTCAGTAAATGTTGAATGAGTAAGTGACATTTGAATGCCTGGCACACAAGAGGTCCTCCACCAGCTCTTGTTATGTGAGTGAATTACTTTCAGTGAATTAATGATTCTTAGACCTGATGGTGTCCCCTCTTCCCCCCAAGGGCTCGTTGAAATTACCTGTCTATGCGAGGCATGTGGCTGCAGAAGGCCAAGGCAGGGGCAGAAACCAGAGGGAGGGACCACGGCAGGGAAGGGGGCAGGGGATGGGAAGAGGCCAATGAGGAGGCAGGTCCACCAGGTGCATGGGCCCTGCCTGTCCCTTCACCAGTCACAAGGACAGCATCCCCCAAAGCCAGGGACTACTCACCTCCGGGCAAAGGGGAAGCTGGCAGCTGACACAGCTGAGAAGTTCCGGGGACTATCCAGGGGGCTGTTGCCTGCTGAGCAGGAGGCCAGGGGAAACTGAGTCATCAGGGGTAAAGACAGGACACAGTGCCCACCCGCTTGCTCCCATGCTCACCAGTCGGGACTGACAGAGGTGACAGGGGCCGGGAAAGGGTTGGTGAGGGTGTTCCTACCACGAGGCTCTTACGGTTCCCGCTGCGGCAGCTGTAGGGGCGGGTGGGGATAAGGTTAGGTGTTAACCCAGGGCTGCAGCTCACAGTCAGCTTTGGGGCAGGGCAGGAAGCTGGGCACAATTGCTCCCCCTCTGCCCCTGGCTAGACTCCCCTATGGCCCTTAGTTAGCTCAGATTTCCAGGCTCAGCATAAGTCATATTTGACAAGTATCACTATTATTAAATCTGCTATTACTGTGATTGTCAGTGGTGGTATGAAGCACTTCTGGCCTCCTGGTGGTGACCGCACATGGCCAGGAGCCCCTGGCCTGCCTTCTCAGGTTTCGGTGTTCACACTCCCACCCCCGCACCTTTCCCACGCCTGGTGGGAGCTCTGCAGAATAAGGCAGAGCGTGGAAAGGCCCCTGGAGCCCACAGGTGGGTTAAGGCAGCCCCCCATTCCATTCTGTGCACCCTTTCCTCCCAGGGCACTGGCTCCGTCTCTTGACAACACGCCTCCCTAAGATCCCCCCAAAATGCCAGTCTGACCCTTGAAAACCCTGAAGTCAGTCAGCATAGCTGGGCCCTGTCTCTTGTCCTGTCAAACTGTTGCCCACACACTTCTTTCCATCTCGGCTCCTGGCCACCCCTGCCCAGGCTGAGACCCCCGTGCCCTAGCTCCAGCACCCACCCTGGCAGAGGCAAGTCGGGAGCGACACGCCCTGCCCAATCCTCCCAGAGCAGTCGCCCGGCAACAGCCCTGCTTGCTGCCGAGTACATCAGCCCACACAGCCAGGCCGCCAACGCAGCTTAGCCGCAGCGCTCTGCACAGGGAGGGAGGCGAAACCTCGGGCTTTGCAGGGCCTGGAGCAGTGGCCCAGGCGGAAGGCACAGTGCAGGCCGAGGTGGGAAAGCGTGGGCAGCCACTGATCCAGGCAACAAGACATGCATGGGGCAGGGGGCAGGTGGTGTTTAGATCCAGCCTGCCCAAGGCTGCCCCTCTGAGACTCAGTTTCCCCATTGGTGTGCCTTGCGAGTTCTGGGAACCTTTTTTTTTTTTTTTTTTTTAGAGAGAGGGCGAAATATTGATGTGTGAGAAGGAAACATAGATCGGTTGCCTTCCGTAGCACAATTAAAGACCAAACCCACAACCCAGGCATGTGCCCTGATGGAATTCGGTTTGCGAGACAATGCCCAAGCAACCGAGCCACACCAGTCAGTGCGGTGCTGGGAAGGTTTGATAAAACCAGTACCCGTGACTCAGCTTTGGTGGCAGGTACATGTACTATTGTCTCTTTCCTGACAAGGCTTGTGGGGCCTGGTGCACAGCCATGACCCCCCAGCAAATTAAGTCAATCTGTCAATCCCAACAAGCTAGGAGGTGGGAGACACCCTATGCACCCATTTCCCAGCCCGGGAAAACTGAGGCCACAGATGTCAACAGCCATAGGGATTGTCCTCTAATCTGAGGTAGAGAAGCAAAAGTGAAACCCCACAGGTTCCTGTAAAACTTCCTGCCTACCCCCTCCACACACACACACACACACACACACACACACACATGCATGTGCACAGGCACACACCAGTCCCACATCCTCTCCCTGCCCCTCACCTGGTTCCTTAATCCCACCTCCACCCTCATCATCTGTCACTTCCAACAGCACTTGGGAAAACACTTGGCGGCCCACCTCCTGCGCTCAGGCAGGGCATTCTTGAAAACAGCCTAAAGGAGGTGTCAAAGGGGAAGTGGGCACCATCTGTTCACTTTCTGAGCATCTGTGGGTGCTGACTATTTGTTGAGCCCTCCCTGGAGGAGGCCCAGGACCCTGAGAAGCAGCCTAGCACCACCCCTGTGGTTCAACAGGAGAATATGGCAGAAAACGGGGGCCTGAGACCAGTTTGCCGCACCCAGTCCCTGAGGTGCCCATAAGCCCTGTGTGGCTCCCCAGGTTCTGGGAGAAGGGCCTAAGACCCTTGGACTTGTCATTCAAGGGTCCACTGCCCAGCCTCTCCCTGTGCTCCCCTTTGGGAATCCCCATCCTGGCAGGGATGAGACACCCAAGCACAGAGAGGGAAAGGAGCTGCCTGAGTTCACAGAGCCTGGCAGTGGCTGAGCTGGCACTTGAATCTAGGTCCAGTAGAGTCCACAGGCCTCACTTAGTATCCCTGCTTTTCAGAAGGGGAAACCGAGACTCCAAGAGAGGCCAGGAGCTGCTCCGGGTTAAACCCAGCAATTGGCACTCCTGACACTACCGCATGCACGCCAGCCTCTTGCAGCACATACCTGTTTGTGAACCAACATTTCTAGCTGGGGCCCCCAGGAAAGATCAGCGTCAGTTTTTCCAAGAAGCACCTCCCCAGGTCAACCTGTGCCTAGAGCCCTGGGTTCGAATTCTGCCTCACCCACTCCCAACTGCGACCCTGACGGACAGACACCCCAGTGTGGGCACGGAGGGACATAAAGAGGGTATCTGGGACCCAAGCGGATGCCTCGATCCCAAAGCGTCCTCCTCCGTCCCCCTACCACCGCAAACAGTGGCCCTCACCACACCTTGGAGACACACTCCTGGCCACTAGTGTCTACTCCGCCGGCGCCGTGACCCCTACCTCTTGGAGCGCTGCAGCAGTGCGCCCTTGGCCAGGCGGCTCCTGTGGCCGGGAGCCGCCACCGCCGTCCAGTAGCTGGGGTCGGACATGCTGCTTCTTCCCTTTGTGCCTCCCGAGGCCCTGGAGGCGTGGGGGCGCAGCCGGCAGAGGCTGGGGGCGAGCCTCCGCAGCTGGATCGACCCCGGGAGCCCGGTAACGCGGGGCGGGGCGAAGGGGGGGCACCGCGGGGCTCGGGTGGGGTGGCGAAGAGGAAGAGCGCGCCGGGGGACCCCGCCCAGCGGGGCCTGTCAGGGGCGGGGGAGCTAGGCGGAAGCTTTGCCAGAAGCTCCGCGTGCGGCCGAGTGGGCGGAGTGTTGCGAGGGCCGAGGGCGGAGGGGGTGGGGTGTTGCCTGGGCCGCGGATGGAAGGTCCGGGCGTTGCCAGGGTGACAGTGGCGGCGGGGACCTGGCGTTGGCGGCAGCTGGAGGTTGGGCCTAGGAACTTGGCTCCTTTCCCTTAAAATGTAAATCTGATCACAGATCCCTTTCTCTAGCACCAGCGGCACTAACCCCTTCTGCTAAGTGCGACGCTCAAGACCCATCCCTCGGCCTGGCCCGACTCAAGCTATCACGCCCCTGGCTCCACTCTTTGGAATGCCCTTCCCGCCTGGCAAAATCCAGCGTTCCCTCCTCCGGGAAGCCTTCTCTGGTGTCTGTCCGGCTTTGTCTTCCCCAGGCTTGGGGTCCTTGGGATCCCAGCATCTCCCAGTACTGGACCGACACAGAGGGCACGTTCGGCAAACTAAGGACAAATGACACGCTCTGCCAGTCTGTGTGACAGAAAAGGCCATCAACCTGGCTACTGTCAGGAATCAGGTGCCTGATTTAATTTTGCAAGTCTCAGTCTTTTCAACTGTAAAATGGGAGAATAACGGGGCTGACAAGATTACAGGAATTATATGTGAATGTAGCATCAGGCTAAATTCCAGGCCTCTGTTTCCCCAATCTACACATATCGCTTGTGGAATGGAAGGGAATCGGAGGCACAGAAAGCGACCGGCACTGGCCCGGGGTTCAGCGCACCGTGTTCACCGTGGAAGGAGCAATGTCTCATACAGTAGACAATAAATGAATGCTTTCTCCTTTCGTAACAGCCTCAGGAAGTCAAGGGCAGCATCACCCTGAGGGTGGCCCCTTTGCAGGCCACTCAGCACTTTGGTAACTGGACCACGACTGATGCCGGAGCCCAGACCCATATCTGAGGAGGGGAGACTGGGGTATGGAGTGGGTGCTGCTGCCCACTGTGTAGCCCTAACCTGACCATCTCTCTTGCCACCAGTTTTGCTTCTCAAGTCTCTCTCAGGCTCCCCACCCTGTCCCCTCATATCCAGGCTCACCCTGAGGTGGCCCGTCCTGTGGCCCAGACACCTACTGCGTGTCTCCCCAGGAGTGCTCTCCAGGTCTGCCAGACCCAGGGGTTGAAACACTCATCTGGTGATTCATTCACTCACTGAACATTGATTGAGCACCTACTGTGTGCCTGTCCCTGTGCCAAACCCTGGGGACCCAGTGAGAACAAAGCCACAAATAATCCCTGCCCTCAGGGGCCCCAGTCTGGTGCAGGAGGCAGAGAACAAACGGGAAACAATTAAATGAACACGTTAATTTCAATCACTGAGGTGAAGGGGAAAAAAGGACAGGTGTAACACTGGCGAAAGATGACTTCAGCTAAGGAGGCGACACTGCAGCCAGGTGAGTCAGGGAGAAGGAAGAGAGGTGCAGCCACGGAGAAAGAGTGCCCCAAGCAGAGGGTACAGCTCATGCAAAGGTCCTGAGGCATGGCCAGCAGGGCTGACCATGTAGGCACTGTGGGCTGCAAGGAAAGTGCAGTTTTACTGTAGGAGCCATGGGGAGCCATGGAGGACACGTGAGCGGGGGAACGGTGTACTCTGGACTATGTTTGTAAACCCGCCCATGTCTGCTGTCGGGAACAGGAGCTGTTGGAGGCAAGAATGGAGGTGGCAGGAGGCTACTGAGGGGCTGTGACAGGGCCCGGGAGGGGAACACTGAGGCCTGGACCAGGGTGGGGCTATGGAGACAAGTAGGTAGATTCTGGACTTCTTTTGAGGCCAAGGGACAGGCCTTGCCGAGGGGCCGGATGTGGACATGAAGATGGGAGGGGTCACTGATGGCCCTTAGGCGTCCAGCCACCCGTATAAGGGGAACTCAAGCGGCCCCAGGTCTGGGGACCCAAGTGGAGATGAAGCCACAGTCTTGTATCACCATGTGCTGACAGCCTGTGCCCACGAACTCCCCCACATGTGCTGGGGACACTTCTGCACCCAGTTAAGAAAGCAGCTGTCCCTCATCCTCCGCTGCGGCCGCACTCTGCACCGCCTCCACGCCCCCATCACACCCACTGCACTGGCGCCCCTACTACGTGCTTCTCCCATGTCCATCTGGCCTCAGTTTCTTCCTCTGCAGAACGAGGGGCTGCAGCTGACAGTGAAGAGGGCCTGTGGCCATGGCAAAGCCTCCTGTGGGAGCCTGGCTGAGCCACTGACCTTCGGCGCCAGCCCAGTGCCCACCAAATCACATCCCTCCCCTGCTCACATCGCCTCCGTGGTTTCTCACTGCTGTTAGAGCACAGCCACACTCCTGAGCGGACCCCTCTGCCAGAGCTCAGACCCTGACCCTGCCCATGACTGGGGCTCTGCCTCTCTGCTTGTACTAGAGATTGTGGAAATGGGTGAGCCCCGGGTGGGTGTGCTGATCCCCCCAACCCCTCACTGGTCTGACCACCCCGGCCCTTCCTGCCTGCCCATGAGATGTCCACACCCCTCCCAGCCCCATACCCTGTGTAGCTCCCAGTACCCTGGGTAGGAAATCCAAATTCTTTCCATGCTTGGCATTCAGGGCCCCAGAAGGAACACTCATTTGATAATGCTGTTCCCACCTGGAACAGCCTGTGTTACCCCCTTGTCTGTGAGGATCCAACTCAGGACCTTCCTCAACCCCTCTTATCGCCGCCACCACCACCACCACCACCCACCATCACAGGCAGTGCACTCCCAGCTGCCTCTCTTTTGTGCATGCCACAAGCATTAACTGAGCACCTAGTGTATACCTGGCTTGCCCTGAACGTATAGAATGAGTAGGACAGACCGAGGTCTGGCCCTCAAGGTTGCTCCCAGACTTCTGGGTAAGGAAAATACCCCAACTGTCACACAAGGAAACATGAAAATCACACCCATGATGAGGTCTGGATGAGAAAAATAGATGAGTATAATGAATGTAACCAGGACTGGAGCACCCTTAAATAGGGGATGTTCCAGGAAGGCTTCCTTTTCTGTGGAGCCCTTTTCTGTGGGCTTGATGGAGACGAAAAATGAAGAAAGGAGGATCTGGAGAAAATAAAGCTCTGGGCAGAAAGGACAAGTGTAAGCCCTGAGGCTACACTAGCTCACATTCTGGCAGTCCAGGAAGCTGCTTACCTAGAGCAGAGTGAGTGATGAGGAGATGAACAGGGAGGAGTCAAGGGGATTGAAGGGGCCAGACCCACTAGCGGGAGGCTGAGGGGACAAATGTGGGCTTATTCCCAGGATGTTTGCAATAGGAGAGGCAAGGACCCATTTCCTTGCCTGGCCCAAGGTGATGAGGCTCTGCTGCCCCCTGGTGGCAAGTGAAGCCGCCCAGTGACCTAGGCTAAAGCCCCAGACTGCCTCCATTTCCTCCTGGTAAAACTGCTCAGTTGCTCTCAACAGGTTCCTGGGATCTCCTGGGGTTGAGGCCAAGGACTCGGAGTCAGTTCTGGCCTGACACTGTCTCCCAGATGCCTCTGGAAATCATAATCTGAGGTCCTATGTCTCTGAAGTCCTGAGTGTCCTCCTTTGCTAAGTGGGGGCTACAGCAGTCCCTGCCTCCCACTGGTCCAGGCCCACCATCTCCTATCCAGATGTTGTCCTAGCCACTTCCCTGCCTTTGCCATCTCCAGTCCTGTCCTCTGTTCCAGCAGACCCTTTCTTCCCCTTATGGCAGCCACAGAGGCTTTATAAAATCTCGGTTCTGCCCCAGAACCTTTGCACATTCAATTCCCTCTGCCTGTCGCCTCTCTTCCCATAGTTCTACCCACACCTCAGCTCAGACATAATCTCCCCCAAGAGGTACCTGTCTAAACGTATTTTGTTTGTCCATTCACTTGTTCATTGCCCACTTCTTGACAGTCCCATAAACGAGAAGCTATGCTCATCTTGTTCACAGCTATATCCTTAGCACCTGGCACACAGTAAGTGCCTTATAAGTGCTTGTTGACTGAATGAAGGTATCTGCCTATTGCCTAGTACCCAGCATAGCTTCCAAATTGTTCTCTTCTCCCCATTAAAGGCCCGTGGGGAAGCCTGAGCAGCTCATTCACAATAAGGTGTAAAGGACAGACAGGCCATCAAGTTCTAGACACCACTGACCCTCACATCTGTCGCCTTCCTGAAGTGGTGCCTGAGCTGTGCAAGGAGCCCTGGATCACCCTGGTTTTCTGTCTTGTATGGGGGCGAGACCCTGAGCCCCACCAGTCACAGAGGGTGGCTCAAACTCTCAACAGACTCTGGTGGCCAAGCCGGCCCTCCTGCTTGGCCCCTGACATACTAAGCCAGGAGAACTGGTGTCTCCTCTCTGAGCTTCAGTTTCCTCAGCTGGGAAATGGGGTCAGGAAGGGGGCCTCGCTCCCAGGGTTGCAGAGGGAACAGGAGGCTGGTGCTCAGTCAAGCTGGTTCTTTTCTGCCTACACCTCTTCACCTGGTTAAGCTTGGGTGTGTGTGTGTATGTGTGTGTGTTCAGAGGGAGGAACTTTCTGGCCAGCTGCGCTGGGGAGGATCCCTGAGGTCACAGCCTGGGAGCCAGGCTGATTCACAAGGAGGGTTCTGAGTGCTGTGAACCCACCATCTGTTTCAGGACCTTGGGCAACAGCACAAGTTCTGGCTTTGCCCTGGACACCTGACAGACAGGGGACATGCAGGCTATGGCTGAAAATGGAATTTCCCCATTAGGACCCTAGTGTGGGCAACAGCCCCATTTTATGTAGGGGTAAACTGAGGCCCAGAGAGGTGAGGTCAGCAGCCCACAGTACCTTAGGGAGGGAGCTGGGTCTGGACAGTTTCCAAGAAGACTTTGGGGTACCAGGGCATGTCTGAGCCTCGCCCTGCTCGCTGACACTTACCTCCAGGGGTGCAGGCCCAGGGAAGGGCTGCAAGGGCTGCAGGGGCTGCTGGGGCTCAGCAAGGACGGGCTCTGGCTACTCGGAGATAGACTGCAAAGAGAGAGGCCAGGGACGGTGAACCTGGCAGCGGCCCCTGCGTGTGGCCTAATCCAGAGGCCGGACTAGGGCTCCGGATCTCCAGGAGAAGGGAGAAGGGGCCAAGGCCCAGGATTCTGGGTCTTCTGTAGGCCTCGGGGACGGGGCCAGACAGATGACCCAGGAAAGCTCCCTGGAGGCAGCGGTGTGACTCTGGACGACTTAAACAGAGACGCAGGGGAAGGGTGGGTGTCAACCTGCCCCTCCCCCCTTTCCCCTTCCCCAGCCACTCACTCGAGGGTCAGCGCCGGGATGTGCAGCTTGTCCCTGCGTGACTTCATGGTGAGGCCGGGGCCGCGTCTACACGGCCGGGTACCAAGGCTCCCTTTGTGGCCCCCAAGCCCTGCTTGTGGTTCAATCCGACAGTGACCGACAGACACGGACGTGGGGACTGCACACCAGGCAGACGCGACAAGGGGGCTGGGCCGCAGGGGGCCCGGGGGGCGGGCTCTCCCCGCCTCGGGGCGGGGCTCGGAGCCCCGCACCTGCGCGCAGGCCCGGCACAGCAGAAGGAACGCTTAGGGTGAGGGCTGGAGTGTCGGGTGTCACTCCCTTATGGGGAGGGACACCGGGGGAGGGGGGACTGCCAGGTCCCAGGTTCGCGGACTGAACGGAGGGAAAGGGAGGGCCTCACTGACTCCCCGCCTGCACCATTTTCCCCTCGCCTGGTCCCGCCCCCCTCTCTGCCTCTTCTCCTGCCCTGCTCCCAAGGGGTCTTCGGGACCCAGGATCGGAGTAGGCCCCGCCCCTATCCTTCATCGTGGACGTTGGCGACCCCTGGCGGCGGGTCTCAGCCTCTGTGTGCACACCCTAGGACCGCGACACGCCTCCAGACCCGTGCTCCGTGGGATCCCTCTGCCTGGAACGTCAGCCCCTCATTCAGATCCGACTTTGGCCCCATCCACCGCTCCTCCGCGAAGCCGTCCCTACACGACCAACCCGGGTGCCCCGAACCCCACCCTTCCTCATGCCGAGCCAAGACCCCGAAGGACAGGTGTCCGAAGGACGGGTGTTGTCTATGTCTGGCTCTGGCTCCCTTGAATCCCCGGGTGGACCCAGTCTGGCACACCGCAGGTGGCAGAGACTAGGCAACCCTCAGGGAGTCTTTGTCCCAGTCCTATCCCAAGGCGCGGGACTTTGTCCTCTGTGGTTTGGACTGATCCACTGTCCACCACCCCACCCCCAGCCTGAGCAAAGGCTGGGGACAATGCCCGCTATTGGGGCAATGTCCAAGCCCCAGCCTCTACTGAGGCTTTCAGGCTCCTCCCCACCAGCGTCACTATTCCCAGTCCAAGGAGAGCAGATGGTCAGGGCTTGAGGGCTACTCTGTCCCCATCCCCACCATCAGATTTCAAACTCTCATCCCACCCCCAGCACTTCCCCTTTCTTCTCTTCCTGCTTCTCCCCTGTGCTCACTCACTCCAGCTACCCCTGTCTCTCAGCTGTTCTTCCAATGCCAAGCTAGTTTGCACCTCAGGACCTTTGCCCATGCTGTTCGCGCTACCTGAAATGATGCTCCCCTTAGACTTTTCCCCTGGCCTCTTCCTCTTGTTCCAGATTTAGGCTCAAATGTCACTTCCTCCAAGAGGCCCCACATCTTCAGTGCTAAAGCCTGTCTGTCTGTTTCATTTCTCTTCTTTTTTTTTTTTAAGATTTTATTTATTTATTTTTAGAGAGAGGGGAAAGGAGGGAGAAAGAGAGGGAGAGAAACAGCAATGTATGGTTGCCTCTCAAATGGCCCTCACTGGGGACCTGGCCTGCAACCCAGGCATGTGCCCTGACTGGGAATCGAACCGGGACCCTTTGATTCCCAGCCCGCGCTCAATCCACTGAGCTACACCAGCCAGGTCATTTCTCTTCTTTATAACATCACATCGCCATCACTCTCCCCAGGAGAGTGTGAGCTCCATGGGCAGGGCCCAGCAATTAGTCCCTGTATCCCCTGTGCCTGGAACAGGGCCTGGCACACAGTAGGTGCTCAAAAAAAGTTTGTTGAGTAATTTCACTGAGGAGCAAGATATCTGTACCCTCAACTTGGTTGAACACAGCTCCCAAAGAGGGGGTGTCTGCACTCATGCACCTCCAGACCATGAGCACAAGGTAAACCCCACCCTCTCCAGAGCTTTGTTTTCTCCATCTGTTAACCAGCCAAGGCACTAAACAAAATGTTCTTTGAATCGTTGGGAATCCAAAAATGCCAACCTATAGGAACGCTTACGTGACCTTGAAGAATACAATTTTCTACCCATGTTCC
Organism: Micronycteris hirsuta; assembly: GCA_004026765.1. Lineage (NCBI taxonomy): Eukaryota > Metazoa > Chordata > Mammalia > Chiroptera > Phyllostomidae > Micronycteris > Micronycteris hirsuta. The sequence goes on from PVJI01000439.1 coordinate 165,199, forward strand.
CTGAAAGAAAATGAGCTCCCCATCAAGAGAGGCAAGCAAGCGACTTCCAGGATGTTAGGTTGGAATTCTTGAGTCTGGACTCTGGATGCCAGAGAAGTTTGCCCCCTTCAGAGCTGAGCGCCCTTGAGCCAGTGATGCAACCCCTCTGCACCTCCGTTTCCTCATTTGCAAACTAGCCTGGGCCTCCCAGCCTGTGGTGAGGCCAACAAGTAAGGCCAAGTGAGGCACTTGTGAAGCCTTTTGCAAACACTAGGGATAGGGTCAAGGTGAGAAGCTTTGTTGTAGTCATTAAATAAATTCACAATTCGGAGGCTGCTGTTGAAATTTCTGTGCCCAGGACCACAGGGCCCCCACCCAGCCCACCAGCCCCAGGTGAACTCACCCACGTCCACGGCGAGGCAGGCTCAGCTCCTTCTGAAAGAAGATGAAAAGAGCGGTCATTTTCAGGGAGACAAGCTCTTCTCTTCCCTGGCCCTTGACTCATCTCACTCAACAGTGGGCCCCAAGTTCACTTTGCCCCAGCGATGCCTTCTTTCTGCTTGGCCCCACACTGGGCTCGGCTCTGCCTGGGCATTTTCGCACCTGCTGTGTCCTCTGCCAGGCACCCCCCCCTCCCCCGCCCCAGTGCTAGTTAATTGCAGCGCATCCCTCAGGTCTCAGTTCAAGAATCCCTTCCTCCTGGACTCCTAATCTACCTCCCCGCCCAGCTCATACCCTACCTGCATTAAAAATAACTTCACTATTTAAAATAACAAATCAGTTATATTATAAAGAAGTATGCCAATAGTGACTACGCACTATTAATCTGTCGAGGAAAGAGAGGTTCTTGAGTCTGCCTCACCCTGCCCCTCCCAGATCTGAAAGTTATTCCTTCTTCACCACGGAGCCTCTTCAGGCTGGGTCCTGGGCACTGGTGAGGAGTGGGGCACCGGCCCGTCCTCCCTATTGAAGACCCAGTTAGAGCCCAGCAAGCTGACCCGCCTAACCCTGGGCGCTCTCACCGCAGGCAGGGCAAAGAGAGGCCTGTGCTCGTGGTCTACTGTGAACCCAGAGTCCACGCTCAAACGTGGCTCACCCAGGAGAGTTTTTAAATTCTCACAGGGCCGTGTAGCACAAGTTTAGAATCTAGGAACACTCAGACCTGGGTCCAGATCTATTATCTGTTCTCTCCTGGCTGTGTGGACCTTGACCGAGTGACTGTACTCTCCATGTTTAAGTTCTCTCGTCTCCAATTTGGAGATAACATCAGGAAGGTTCCCCAGGGGGATCAGCCGTTACTATTTTTTTTATTATTGTTGTTGTGCGTTGTTGCGCTCAGCAAGGGCTTCCGCAGACACCCTGGTAAACTTTACATTTAGCGAGCCGCCTACTACACATCAGGAGCAAGGTCCAGTTTTTTACAGTCTGGGAAACTGAGGCTCTGGGGGAAGCCAGTTGCCAACGCTTCTTGGCAGAGAGCAGGTGGACAATCCGGGTTTCTTAAGTGGCTCCCCCCACTCCACCCCCAAACATATGCCGGGGGCGGTCGCATCCAGGACAGGGGACTATTTTTACCTAGGTGGGCTCTTGGCTGCCCACGTCCAGAGCAGGGCGTTCGCTGTGGCAACCAGTGACTTCATCGGCCCCCCGCAGCCAATTGGAGGGGGCCGGAAGGGGCCAGGCCCTGGACACCGTGCTAGAGCAGTTGGCAGTGTCTCTGGGCAGGGGAAGGGGAGGGTCCATGGGAGTATTGTGTTGCCCAGCTACTTTGAGCTCAGAAAACCGAGCTGTTCAAGGTGAGGGGAGGCCACCCTGTGGTCTCTGTCTGCTTAAATACCTCTGGGGATGGAGAGCTCACTACCATTCTGGGCAAGAGGTCATAGACACAGGAGCCTCCACCACAACCACTAGGGTCTCCTTCTGCCCCCTCCAATTGTAAGGGGAGCTTATGCTGGTTCCCCCATCCCCCAACTCCTACTAAGCAGAGAAACGGAGGAGCTGAGATCTGAACCTGGGGCACTGGTTGCACCCTTCCCAATCCCACCCATTTCCTTACTAAGCCCCTGACAGCACCGGGTTTCCAGTCCAGCTACCCCCCATCAGGGCTGTGTTACCCTCTCTAAGCCTTTCACCCCTCTGTGCCTCAGTTTCCTCATTTGGAAACCGGCCCAGTTACATAAGGTCCTGAGAGGAATCAAAGAACAAGCTTGGGGTGGCTTCTATAAGTCGGAGCCAAGACAATAGTTCTGTAAGGTTAATAATAACCACCAATTTAACCATAAATATAAATTTGCTTACAAAATACAAAAAGATGTAAAGTGGCAGAGAGAGGTGAGGGAAGATGGGCAGCCTCCCACCCCCAAGGCTGGGCCTACATGGAGCTCTCCCTGTGCCACCCCCAAACCTTGGCTCCCTGCATCTTCTGCTTCCACCCTCAGGCCCCTATTTGCCAGCTGTTCCCCACGGAGTGGCGTGACTCCCGCCTAAGGGGGAGTAGGAGGTGCCGATGATCCCCTGGAACTGCCCTTTAAAGATAATATTTGCAGCATCTTCTGAGCTTGGCTGGCTTGGCCATGCTTCCTCCCCTCCAGAAGCCTCAGCTCTACCCTGAGGAGCCCCCAGTCTGGAGGAGTCAGAGCAGGACACAGACACTCCCACACTGGGGGCATTAGAAGGGACCCAGAGGGAGAGAACGGGATGGAGGGGGCTGTCAGGCTGGGCCGGCAGGCTGGTAGGAAACAGTAGGATGGAGGTGTGACTCTGCAAGGTGGGCACCAATCCCCATGGGAAGTTCCCAGCTGGAGACAAGTGGGAGAGATGTCAGCAGGGACCACATCACACAAGCTCAGGGGCCTTCTGGAGGAGGAGAATAAGTGGAACTGGGCCTTAAGGAGGCAGGATGACCTGCCACAGAACCTCCCCAGCAGCAACTGAGGCAAAGTCCAGACACAGGCTCTAGGCACTTTCTCTGCCCCCGAGGCTCTGTTTGGAGATCTGGTGCTTTAAAATTCTGTTTCCAAGTGGGAGATGATGAAAAAATAGTAGTAGTCGTGGAAGTAATAACAGCTCATGTTAACTGGCTCCTATAAACGCTACATAGGAGTCTGAGCTTAACCCAAACCAGGAAGGACCAGTCTCTACTTCTTCCCCTGACCCACATCCAACACAAACTGGCGGCCAGCAAACTAGGGGTCCAAAAACTGGTTGTCCATGGACAAGTGTGGGGTTGGTTGGAGGGGAAGCAGGATGTGCCTGGATTTAAATCCTGATTCTCTCACCTATTCGCTATGACATCTGGACAGTGGATACATTTCCCTGGGCCTCGGTTTCCCGTTTTGTAACATGGGACTCATCAGGGAACGGTGCTTCCTCCCCATGGAGCAGGCCCCCACTTCTGACGTTAGCAGCGCCCCCACTCGCCTACCCGGAGGCAGTTTCTCTATTTTAGGAGGCTGCGGGTGGGGCTCCAGTCTAACTGGGGCTTCAGGCGGGGCCTGTCCCTTCACAACATCCCATTGCTCACCAGTCCGTCCCCACCCCCTCCTCTACACCCAGGCCCCCCACTCCTGCCTCTGGCCTCAGCTCCTCTCCTTCTGCCCGCACCCCTACCACACTCTCGGTGGCTGGGGGCGGGGAGTCTCTGCCCTGCAGCTCTCCCCCCATCACCTTCGGTGGAATTCACAGTTTTGCAGCAGCCTGGGTCCAAGACCCACTTTCCCTCTCCTTCAGCAGCCTCAGTGCCCCCCCCCCACCTCAGTCCTTTCTAGGTTCTAGCTGCCTTCAGCCTCTTTCATTTCCCCAAACATCTGGCCTGCCAGCCCCTGCTGCCTCCTCTGCCCCAAGGCCACCAGCAACACTTGGTCAGTTGCCCTTTCCTGGTGTGCCCCAGCATCCCCCATTGCAGCTGACCACTCTGCAGGGTCACTGTTGCTTTGGCCTTTGTCTTTCCTGCCAGGCTCGGAGGCCCAGGAGAAGGGTACCAGAGGATGGGGGACATCTCACTGCATCTTCAGAGCCAGGCATACAGCAAACACTCAATAAATATTGGATCAATAACGAATGCCAGGTTTCCCACCTGCAACCTCGTGGCTTCAGTAAGGGTGTGATCTAAGCTCCAGAGAGAAATGGCAAGATCCTCTTAATTCCCAGAGAGGCTGCCACCATGGACACAGGGCCCCAGCATGGGTTCGAACATAGGTCTCTGCTCAGGCTCCTGAACACCAGACCAGATCAAAAAAAACGAGGGCCCTTATTGCACATGGGGAAACTGAGGCCCCAAGAAGCAAGGCTGCCGTCCACCTGCCGCTTAGCGAAGGAGCAGTGGCTTGTGTCGGAGAGAGCTGGTTAAAGACGCGGGTTAAATCCCTGCGGGGGGGACCTCTGAGAGGTCTTTCTAATGACTTTGTCAGACAGTTTCCTCATCTGACAAATGAGCGCCTGGACAGCCTTAACCTCCCTGGCTTAACTTAGGGGTGAGGTGAGGCAAGGGCGCGCTGGCAAGTTTTAATACCCATTAATTAATATTAGTGTATCACTCTAATGGGATTAATACAACGATGAACATATGGTGAGTGCTCAAGAACTGCTGTTGCTCATATTATTAGAGCAGCTGGGGGGGAAGGAGAATCTCTCATTCCCTTTAAAGCTCTCAGGCTAACATCTGCAGCCTCAGTTTCCCCGTATGTCAAAGGAGGCATACCTCTTTCCCGCCAGACGAGCACTTTGAGAAGTGGTTGGGCAAGAGGGAGAAATCGGAGCGCGCCCCTCCCTCTCCCACAGTTTCCCCTGGCCCGCCTAAGCCCCGCCCCCGTCCTTAGGCTTGGTCCACTAGGCCTCGCCCACGCCCGCTCAGGGGCCTCACCTGGAGCCCGCGGCGCCGCAGGAGGCTCGGCTCGTCCATGGCCATCTAGTCCGCGCTGTCAGCTCGCCCCCCTGCTCTGCCCGAGCCTGAGAGGCCCCGCCATTGGCTAAGCCGGTCAGCTGGTGCGGCCTGACCCCGCCCCTCTCCGGAGCCCTCCTGGAAGGCCCCGCCCCCGTTGGGCGAGCCCGCCCCGCCCTTCCAGGCCCCGCCCCACCTCGAACCTAGAAGTAAACATCAATGAATCCCCCTAGAAGAGAGAGAGTAGTGTCATCCCCATTTTGCAGATGAGGGAACTGAGGCTGGAAGAGGTTAATCTATGTGACCAGGCTCAAGGCTGGTAGGGTAAGGTGAGTGAGGCACTCACCTTAGTGCACATTTTTTTTTTATCCTCAACCGAGGACATTTTTTCATTGCTTTTAGCGAGAGAGAAACAGAAACATTGATGTGAGGGAGAAATATCCATTGGTCGACTTCTCATCCATGCCCTGACTGGGGATGGAACCGGAAACCTGGGTATGTGCCCTGACCAGGAATTGAACCAGTGACCCTTGGGTCTGCTGGACGATGCTCCAGCCAACTGAGCCACACCAGCTGGGTCTTGTGCAGAATTTAAGCACCCCTAACTCAATAACCAAGATAAATAATATTTTTAAAAGATTTTATTTACATTTAGAGAGAGGGGAAGAAAAGGAGAAAGAGAGGGAGAGAAATATCAATGTGTGGTTGCCTCTGGCTCGCTGCCTACTGGGGACCTGGCCTGCAACTCAGGCATGTGCCCTGACTGGGAATTGAACTGGCAACCCTTTGGTTTGCAGCCCATGCTTAATCCACTGAGCTACACCAGACAGGGCAAGATAAATAATATTTTAACACAAAAATTTTAAAAACCAAACTAATACAAGAATGCATGATCTATTAAACATCAACATTTTAAATAAAGACAGGGTCAGACTCTGCCTTTGCACTACCCTGCCTCACCCTAATTCTGGCCCTAGTACCAATACAATTTTATTTTTAAGAACAGGCAGCCACTGTAGTTGCCATTTTCTTTTTTGAGGATGGCTGCCTTTGCCCAGTGCCAAGCTGGGTGTCTGGCTAAGTTCCTCATGAGGACCACCTCTTACTGGTACCTGATAATAATTGTTCAGACCCACTTTGCAGAAGGAAAACTGAGGCTGGGAAAAGCCCAAAGTCCCAAGATAGCACCCACATTCTCTCATGCACTGGGACTCCCACCGTCTCTGCAGCTGCAGGGTCCCTTGGCTGTCCCACTCTGGGACCTGGACAATAGAGTAAGTATGTGGTCAGGCTGGAGGGGAATCATCCACCCTGTGAGGCTCTGTAGGACTCAGCAAGTTAGGGTGGCCGGATTGAACACACAAAAATCCGGGACTCCCAAGCAAGACTTGTTCTTCTCATACACATTTTTAAATTGACATACAGTTGATATACCACAAAATTCTCCTTTTAAAGTGTACAGTTTCAGCCCCAGCTGGTGTAGCTCAGTGGATTGAGCGCAGGCTGGGAACCAGAGGGTCCTGGTTCGATTCCTGGTCAGGGCACATGCCTGGGTTGCGGGCCAGGTCCCCAGTGGGGGCCATGTGGGAGGCAACCATATATTGCTCTTTCTCCCTCGCTTCTCCTCTCTCTGAAAATAAGTGAATAAAATCTTTAAAAAAAATTTTAAAAAGTGTACAGTTTCATGATTTTTAGGGTATCACTGAGTTGTGCAACCATCACCACTATCTAGTTCCAGAACATTTTTGTCTCGTCACCACCAAAAGAAACCCTGTACCCATGAGCGGTCACTCCCCATCCCCTCCCCCCGCCCCGGCAACCACCAGTCTGTTTTCTGTCTCTATGGATTTCCTTGTTCTGGACATTTCATATAAATGGGATCATCCAACATGTGGTCTTTGTGTCTGGCTTCTTTTACTTAGTATAATGTTCTGAAGATTCATCTGCACTGTAGCAAATGCCAGTACTTCATTACTTTCTAATGTCAAGTAATATTCTTTTACAAATGTAACACTTCTTGTTTATCCATGTATCCATTAATGGACATTTGGGTTGTTTCCACTTTTTGGCTGTTGTGACTAGTGCTGCTGTGAACATCACGTACAAGCTGTTGTGGGGACTTGCTGTTAATTCTCCTGGGTGTATGTCTGAGAGCGAATTCCTGGGTCATATGGTAACTCTGTGTTTTAACTTTTTCAAAAACTACCAGACTGTTTTCCAAAGCAACCACTGTTATGGGCTGAACTGTGTTCCCCCAAAATTCATATGTTGACATCCTTATCCCCAGGACTTTAGAACGTGACTGTTTTAGGAAATGGCACCTTTAAAGACGTCATTAAAGTAAAATAGGGTCATGTGGGTGTGTCCTAATGCGCTATGACTGGTATCGTTATGAGCAGAGGAGATTAGGACCCAGACAGGCACAGAGGGACAACCATGTGGAGACACAGGGAGAGGGCGGCTGTCAGCAGGCTGGGGAGAGCGCCTCCAGAAGAAACCAAACCTCCTGGCACCTTGAACTTCCAGCCCCCAGAACTGTAAGGAATACATTTCTGTGGTGGAAGCCATTCAATCTGCGAAACTTTATTATGTCAGCCCTAGCAAACTAATGCAGCCCAGCAGTTAAAATTAATTTCAGATAAACAATGAATAATTTTTCAGTATATATCCATGCAATACTTAGAACACAGTTATGCTGAAAAGTTATGTGTTGTTTACCTGAAATTCTAATTTAACTGGGCATCCTGCGTTTTATCTGGCAACCCTACATCAACTGAACTTCAGCTTGTGGCTTGCATATCCCAGGTGATGGGAAGCTCATGCTCTATAATGGCCAACTGTTCTGTCTCTGGCTAGTTCTAACTAAAAGCTCTCCTGTACTCCAGGCTGGGGTGGACATGTGACCTAGATTCTTTATTCACCTCAGCCACTGTGATTGGTTTAAGGTGGGCATGTGACTCAAGCTCAGCCAATTATAGTCTTCCTTGGGACTTAGGCTAGAATCCTGGGGAAAAGAGAGATTCTGGGTACTGGAGGTGGAGGACTGTTGGAGGGGGAGCCACCAGGAAGGTCCCAAATGCCCCTGCTTTATCTGGGGAACTCTACCCAGGGCCCCTTCCAAAGTGACTCCTTCAATGTCCGACCGGAAGCAGTTATTGACTAACTGAATGAATGCAATTTTTTTTATGGTGAACACCTGTGCATCCTTCAAAATCCACTTTAAATTCTCTTTGAGAAGCACCAGAGAACATTTTGAAGGAATGTGTATATTTTTTTGTGAACTTCTACACATCCATCAAAACCTTCCTCAGATGTCTCCATAAGGGGCATCAGGAAGTGTGATTTTTGAATGAATGAATCAAATTTTTTTCTTGGTAACCTTCTACATATTCTTTAAAATATCCTCAAATGACCATCTGCAAGCATCAGAAAGTTCTGGTTGTGTGAATGAAAAACTTTCTTACTGGTGAATGATGCATATTAATGTGTTTATTAAATAAACTGATAGATTTTCTCCTCGCTAATCCTACTCATCCTTCAACATCCTCCTCAGATGCCCCTCAGGGGCATGAGGGTCTCTTGACCATACGGAGGTAAGTTCAGCCCTCCCCAGAATGAAGGTTACTTTCCAGGGGAAGAAAGCGGAAGCCAAGGGGGTGGGGACATTTTGTGGTTCCTCCTGACAAGATTTCCCATTTCCGGGGATGGGTGACTGTAACCAGATCCTTCCTGGCTGCCCCTCCCCCCAGTTTGTGGGGCAGCCCTGGGGGCCTATTGTAGCTGTGCTTCTGGGGCACCTGGGAGGAGCCAATAAAGGTCCCTGGGGGCTTCCTGGCAGGCCAAGGGAGGGTGTGTGTGTGTGGTGAACCTCAGGATGAGCCTTGGCCTGTGACCTTGATAAGGGTAGCAACACCGCCTCGTGTGTTGCTAGGGTCCTACTTACACATCCTCCGTGGCTCTCCAGTGCCCGTGGGGAGAAAGCGCAGCCCTTTAGTCTGCCATTCCAGGTCCCGGCTCACCTCACCACCTTCATCTTGCCCGTGGATTCCTAGGCCCGCCATGTTTGTCTGGTGTTCCCCAAAGCATGTCCCGCAGCACCTTTCCCACTGCTGTGCCCTCTGTTGGGAACGCCCTGTGATTATATAAACCAAGACCCCCTTCTCTGGGCAGCCCTTCCTGCGGCCCTTTGGAACACTCTCAGACTCTGCCCTCCCCAACCCCAAGGAGCTGGGGCACCTATGTCCAGCCGTCCCCCACCCCACCTCTCTTTCTCCCTCAGTGTTTTTCCAGCAGCTGCTGTGATGTTGGGGGGATGGGAAAGAGGAATGACAGGAGCAAAGGCCAGTGGGGAGGGGTGTCCCAAAACAATGACTGATCATGTTGGCTCTCCGGTGGGCAGCAACCCATTACACAGATAGGGAAGCTGAGTCCCAGGAGGGCCAGCCCTGGTGGGGTGGCGGGTGGGGTAGCCATAAGGCACGGGCCTTACTCTCGAAGAGGCAAAGCTCGGCCCCACTAGTGGGCTCTGTTTCTCCATTTCTTCACCTCCAGCCCCAGCCTCGAGTGGTCAGGGCGCCTCTGGGCGCAGTTTCCCCACCTGTGAAATGCGGCACATGATGGTGTCTCCTCAGGATCATCAAGAGGGGGCCATGGGTTTGGCCATGCCTCCAACGGTCTCTTCCATCTTTCTTTATGTATCTCTCAATCTCTGCCTCTGTCTCTGCCCCTCCCTCAGGCCTCACACATCAATCCTGAAGTCCACTGTGCCCCCTAGGCCTGGCCTGGGCCCCACTGCACTGCTGTGACACTGTGTGGGGTCACGGGGTCCCCGTCCCCAGTGTGCCAGGCCTGGAACACTGCCTCTTTGTTCCCATGGCTCTGATCTCATGGCCTGCTGGGCGCCTGACCCTGGCTGGCCCGGCTGCCCCTCGGGACTGGGATCCGCAGAAGAGGGGCCTTGTTTCTACCCATCTGGGTCTCAGTTTCCCTAATGCTGTGCCCGAGTGGAGACCCTCCCGCTGCTCTTCAGTCCTGCTTGGCTTCCTGAACACGTATTTTTTTTTAGCTGAAAATTACATAACATAAAACAAACCGTTTTAAAATGTATATCTCAGTGGCATTTTGCACATTCGCTATGCTGTGCAATATGCACCTCTGTCTGGGTCCAGAACACTGCATCGCCCCAGAAGGAGGCCCTGTCCCCAGGAGTGGTCACTTTCCATTCCCCTCCCCCGGCCACGACCTCCACTAATCTGCCTCCCGTCTCTGTGGGTTTCCCTGTCCTGGACACTGCACAGGAACCATACACCATGTGGCCTCTTGTGTCTGGCTTCTGTCACTCAGCGTCATATTGTTGAGATTCATCCATGCTGTAACATGGATCTCCATGGACATTTTGGGCTTTTCGTTGATCATTTCTGGTGTGGCTCAGTGGATTGAGCGCTGGCCTGCAAACTGAAAGGTCGCTGTCCCTGGTTGCAGGTGCAGGTTGGTTTGATTCCCAGTCAGGGCACATGCCTGCGCTGCTGGCCAGGTCCCTGGTTGGGGACGTGAGGCAACCGATTGATGTATCTCTCACACATCGATCTCTCGCACATCGATGTTCCTCTCGCTCCTTTCCCCTCTCTCTAGAAATAAATAAATAAAATCTTAAAAGAAAAAGAAACAGACACAGAGGAAAGACCAGTTTGAGTCTAAAGAAAGCAAGGAGGCTCTTCAGGAGCTGAGACCCAGGGTGCCCTGAGGCTGGAGTTTGGGAAATGGGGAGGTGGACATTTTTGGGGGGAGAGCGCTCAGCATTCAGCAACAACCTCATCACAATTTGTTGGGAGAGTGACCTCAGCCATCCAAGACCACTGAGCTCCCAGAGGTTGGCCAGAGAGGGCTAGAGACTTGTCCAAGGACACAGAGCCCCAGGCCACCCAGGGGACTGGCACTTGGCGTCCAGCTTGGGTCTGGGGCCAGCAGAACAGAACCCCAGACCTGAAGCCCTGGATGTGACTTGCCCCGTAAGTGGGTTGTGGCTGGTATGAGGCTGCGCCCACCACCAAGCTGACTTCCTGGGTTTCTCTTTCACTTTGGCTTGCCCGGGAGGGGTCATGACATCTGACTTTTTTTTTTAAGTTTTCTTTCTTGCTCAGCTTCACAGTGTTCTGGGGCGAGGACAGGGCGGTTGGGGCCTCACCAGCCGCGCACAAGCTCTTCTGAGGCCTCAGGCTTCTGACCGGACCCGATGGGGCCATGGGTGGCCAGGCTGGTCCTCCTCCTCCTCTTCCTGCTCCCCAGGTGGGGCGGTGAGTTTTCCACCGTGGTGCTACGGCTCTCCTTGCTGGGGCAGAGGGCGGGGATGCATGTGTGTGGAGGGCCGCAGACGCGTTCCAGGGTTGGATTTGTGTCTCTGTGCCTTTCTGTCTCTGTCACATGGATGATTGGTAACCGTGGCTTCTGGGGTCAGACTTAGGCATCTCCCCCGGCTCTTGGTTTTGCCTTATGTCTAATGGGCTAGATTTTTCAATCTTTCCTGCCTCCCAGAGTTCAATGAGAAACAGCTGAGGAAGGGTAATGAGCAGTGTGTAAATGGCAGACGTACCTGACCCAGCACCATGTCTTATACACACTCTCTCTCCAACTCGTGGGCTCGGATGGGAAGGGCCCGGTCTCCTGTGGATGATTGGGTTTAGACTCTTATCCCAGCTCTGCTGTTGCTGCTGTATGAACTTGGGCAACTTTTGCCTCTCTGTGCCTCAGTTTCCCTCTCTGTAAACTGGGGATTGGCAAGGTTTCAGAGCTTTTGGATGTCAGGCAGGGCTGGAGTCCAGAAGACCCTGGATTGCTTTGGAGGAGTAGCCTGAGAAGTTGATGGGTGGATGGGTGGGTAGGTAGGGAGTTGGATGGATAGATGGATGGATAGATAGATGGATGGATGGATGGATGGATGGAAGGATGGATGAGTGGGAGGGTGGTTGAGTACATAGATGGAGAAGTGGGTGAGGGAGTGGATGGCCACTAGGCCAGCCCCCAGGCTGAGCCCTTCTCCCCAAGCAGTGAAAGGTCAGGACTGTCATTATTTTTTTTTTTTTAAGATTTTATTTATTTATTTTCAGAGAGAGGAGAAGGGAGAGAGAAAGAGCAATGCATGGTTGCCTCTCACATGGCCCCCACTGGAGACCCGGCCTGCAACCCAGGCATGTGCCCCAACCGGGAACCAAACCGGGACCCTCTGGTTCCCAGCCCGCACTCAATCCACTGAGCTACACCAGCCGGGCAGGACTGTCATTATATCTTTGTTGTCTTCACAGCTGAATCCTGTGGGACCACCAGGTGCTGTTTTCAGGACCCGCCCTATCCGAACGCAGACTCAGGTTGGGCAGTTTCCAGTTGGGGTCCTGCTCGGCTCTGACCGAGGAATCCCTAGCAGCCCCTCCCTCAGCTCCCTCGGGCCCAGCCACAGACTCTGGCCCACCTGGGGTCTCGGGAGCCCCTCCCTGACAGTCTGCCATGTGTGCTCCCCAAGCTCAGGTGTCCTGAAGCAGTCACACTCTCTGGGCCTCACCTCCTCCCTGGCAGGGCTGTAGGGCTGGCGTCTGCACCTGTCCAGACTGGTCAGCACGTGGGCTACGCAGCTGTTAAATAGTTTGAATTTTTAATCCCCCCGCCCTGGCAGACATTGCTGGGACATTCAAGCTTGTGATGCACCGTACTTAGATCCTGCCCCTGAGCAGGTGCATCATCCCTTCTTTTGTTCAAGAAATATTTACTGAGCACCTACTATGTGCACACGCAGTCGTAGTCATGAAGGAATCAGCGGCGAGACCAACTGTCTGCCTGGGGTCACAGCCTCGTGCAGGAGGTAGACAACAGATCAATAAATGCTTATATTGCCTACAATGACGTGCGCAGAGCAGGCTGAGGGATGGAGAGGGAGGGGCTGCTTCTGGTTGGCTGGTTGTGGGGGAGCTGACAGTGAAGGAAAAACTGGAATGTCAAGATCTGAGGAAGGGGGCACAGCATGCACAAAGGCCTGAGCGGGGAGCGAGCCTGGTGCGTGTGACGGTCCGTGAGGAGGCCGGTGTGGCCGGAGCAGGGGAGCAGGGGTGGCGGTGGGGGCAGGCGTGAAGCGCACAGGAGGGTGCTGGGCGCTGATCAGACGGTGGAGATACAGGATTACATACGCCACAAAGACTCACCCCGAGGGCATCAGCACAGAGACCCCTCCTCTACTCTGATGTGTTCTCAAACCTCCAGGATCTCCTCCAGCCTCAGCCTCTGGCCCCAGGGACCTGAACTGCTACCGGGTATTTGGTGCTGGTTACGAATGCTCCTGGAAGTATGAGGGTCCCGCAGCTGGAGTCAGCCACTTCCTGAGGTGCTGGTGAGGACCACGCCCCAGACCCCAAACCCTCGCCCGCCATCCTGCCCTTGGTCCTGACCGGTGCCCCTGCCGTGTGATCACAGCCCAGGGCTGGTCCTTGTCTCTCCCTGGGCATCGGTTTCCCGTGTGAGCAGGGAGGGTGGGGGCTCTGTTGTGAGGGGTCAGGTGGGTGGGCACTCTGCCTGGGCAGCAATCAGGGTCCCGCTAGTCCTTCTTTCATCCTCAGAGGCCCTCAATCCCAGGCTGACCCCCAAGGAAGCCCCAGGATGGGGAGGGGGAGTCAGAGGGGCAGAGGAAGATGAAGGGAGGCGAGGCACACTGTCTTCTGTGGCTGAGCCACTTCTGGAGTCCGCTCGGACCCGGACTCAGCACCAACACCCTCCTTCCTGCAGCCTCAGTCCCGGGTGCTGCTGCTACTTCTCTGCGGGCTCGGCCACCAAGTTGCAGTTCTCCGAACAGCATGGCATACGTGTGCTCTCTGATGTCACTCTCTGGGTGGAATCCTGGGCCACCAACAGGACGGAGAAGTCACCCAAGCTTACCCTGAAGCTACACTATAGCTCTGGTCAGCACCCTGTTCCCCTCCTCCTCCTCGCTGCCCTTCCCTTACCCACAGATGCTTCTGGTCACCAAGCCTAGACCTGGGGAGATTCTATGCCGCTGGCAAGGAGCTTGAAAATTCCAGCCATTCACACAGCAAACACTGTGTGTGACTTGGCAGAGTCAGACACGGTTCCCTTCCCCATCCCCTACTGCTGGATGCTCAGGTCGCTTCTGGTTTCTCCCTGACACTGTAATGGTGCCGGGGCCCTGTTGGTTGTTCCAACTGTTTTTATGAGTCAATAACATGCACTTAGCATGTAGTTGTCAAGCTGCTACTGTGTACCACACTGAGCCATAGGGACCATGGGCAAGGCCAGCAGAAGTCGGAAGACGCATCCTAGGGCTCAGGACTAGGATGAGGTGAGCTACGCGGCACTTTAGGTACAAAATTTTAAGGAGGTGCCAAAAAACCCTTAGTAGTTAATAGAAACAACATTGTAACACAATATTTTAAAAAAGTAAAAATAGCCTTGGCTGGTGTGGCTCAGTGGGTTGAGCGCTGGCCTGTGAACTGAAAGGTGGCTGGTTCGTTTCCCGGTCAGGGCACAGGCCTGGGTTGTGCGCCAGTCCCCAGCTGGGGGCACGTGAGAGGCAACCAACCAGTTGTTGTTTCTCTCCCTCTTTTTCTCCGTCCCTTCCCGTTCTCTCTAAAAATAAATAAATAAAATCATTTTTTAAGAATTACATATAAAAACTAAAATAACAATGTAAAAAATCCATGACAAACAAAATATCAAAATTTTAAATACAGACAGGACCCCGCCCCGTATTTGTACAGCCGTGCCTCACTTACCTCCCCTGACTCCAGCCCTGCCTCTGCCTTCAGGGAGCCCAGATTCGGGTGGGGGCGGGTCACTGCACGTGACGAGATGCTGCGGAGAGGTCGAGGGAGCCTCCAGCTCAAGCTGAGGTCTGAAGGGTAAAATGAATCCAGCAGGAAGGAAGGGGGAACATGTTGCGGGTGGAGAGGTGCGTGCCGCCGCAAGCTCAAAGGCCCTGAGGGGGAACTGGATATGACAAGATGACAGAGGTCAGGCTCCTTAAAGTAGGTCTCAAAAATTAATTTTCCCAGTAATCCTCCAGGAAAATAGAATTATTAATTATCCTCTTGTCAGCAATTAGCACAAGTGCCTGTCTCGCCACAACCTTCTCAGCAACGGGTGTTAGTAGTTTAAAGATCTCTTCACTAACGGGATCCTGCGTGTACATTTTGGCTCTTTCACCCTTAGAGTCCCAGACTTGGGTGGGAACTGCGAGGGCGTCCCTGATTCACATTTGAGGGAGTTGGTGGCTTACCCTGGGCTGGGCAAGGTGTGGGCAGATTTGCTGGAATTTTTGGAACCAACAACTCACACCAGTGCCGGCTTCCCCTCCCCAACCTCCACCTCTGCTTCCAGTTCAATACAACCCTCCACCAAGAGTCATCCAGGTGTCGCGGGTAGACAGGCAGCTGCACATGAAGTGGGAGACTCCAGCCCTCCAGGAAGGCGCCAAGGTACAGTTCCGGCGCCGGACGCCTGGCAGCCCGTGGAAGTTGGTGAGTTTGTTCCTCAGGTCAGGGGCGGGCACAGGTTTCTCCCAGGGCACTTTCTCCTCTAAGTTAGTGTCAACATCCCTACATCTGTTACCGTTCCTCCTGGCCTCCACTCTTGCCCCCTGTCTAGCCTCTGAGGCCTCTCTGACATGCAGCTCTGATTGTGACCTCCCTTTCACAAGCCCCCCGTGGCTCCGTATTACCCCCAGAAGGGCATCCTTGTCCTCAGCCAGACCTCACTTGCCTCGTGCTTCCTCGGGCGCCCTGCTGAATGACCACAGTTCTCTACCCATGCCCTGGATTCCGGCCTCCTTGCCTTTGTGCATGGAGTTCCCTCCACCTGCTTGCCCCCATCTCCATACGAGCACATGTGAGTCCAGCCCACCCTCAGAATCCAGCGCAAGGGCCACCTCTTCCAGGAAGCTGTTCTTCCACCCATTCCTTCCTTCCTCTCTCCTTTTTTTTTTTTTTAAAGATTTTATTTATTTATTTTCAGAGAGAGGAGAAGGGAGAGAGAAAGAGCAATGTATGGTTGCCTCTCACATGGCCCTCACCGGGGACCTGGCCTACAACCCAGGCATGTGCCCCGACTGGGAATCGAACCGGGACCCTCTGGTTCCCAGCCCGCGCTCAGTCCACTGAGCTACACCAACCGGGCCTCCTTCTTTTTTTTTTTTTTAAATCAACATATAGCCCTGGCTAGTGTACCTCAGTGAATTGAGCGCCAGACTGAGAAGCAAAGAGTTGCTGGTTTGATTCCCAGTCAGGGCACATGCCCGGGTTGTGAGCCAGGTCCCCACTAGGGGGCGCTCAAGAGGCAACCACCCATTGATGTTTCTCTCCCTCTCTATCTCTCTCCCCTCTCCTCTCTCTGAAAATAAATAAGTAAAATCTTAAAAAAATTAACATATAATAGACATATTAGTTTCAGGAGTATAACATAATAATTCAATATTTGTACATGTTACAAAATGATCACCACAATAAATCTAGTTAGCTTGCGACACCGCACACAGTTACAGAGGTTCTTTTTCTTGCAATGAGACCTTTCCGGGTTTACCCTCTTAGCGACTCCCGAACATGCTGCGCAGCATTATTAGCTGTAGCCGCCATGCCGTGCATCACAGCTCCGTGACGTGTTTCGTAACTGGGAGTTTGTAGCTTTTGACCACCTTTACCCCTCATCCCCAACTCCCTGCCTCTGGCAACCACTGGTCTGTGCTCAGTGTCCACGAATTCAGGTTTCTGGTTTTGCTTTGGATTTCACATAGAAGTGAGATCATAGGGTATTTGTCTTTCTCTGACTCACCTCACTTCGTAGCACCATGCTCTCAAGTTTCAACCCTGTTGTCACAAGTGGCAAGATTTCCTTCTTTTTTTGTATGGCTGAATAACATCCCATTGTATGGGCATATACACATTTTCTTTTACCATTCATCCACTCGCAGACACCTCGGTGGTCTCCATGCCTTGGTTGTTGTGAGTGATGCTGCAGTGAACACAGAGGTGCATGTGTGTTTCTGAGTTAGTGTTTTTTTCCTTCAGATACATACCCAGAAGTGGAATTGCTGGGTCATATGGTAGTTCTATTTTTAATTTAAAGCTTTTTTCTATTTATTGATTTTAGAAAGAGAGAGGAAGTGGTGAGGGGGTGCGGAGAAAGAGAGAGAAAGCCAGAGAAACACTGGTTTGTGGTTCCACTTCGTTACGCATTCACTGGTGGGTCCCTGAGTGCCCTGACCGGGGTCGACCGGCAGCCTGGGTTGCACGGAGACGATGCTCTAACCACTGGGGATGCCCAGCTGGGGCTGTTTTTAATTCTTTGATGAACTTCTGCACCATTTTCCATGGTGGCTGCTTTAGTTCACAGCCCACCAATGGTGCACGACTCCCCGATGTCCACACCCTCACCAGCAGTTACCTCTTGTCTCATGATGATGCTCATTTTAACAGGTGTGAGGTGGTATCCAGTGTGGTTTTGATCTGTATGTCCCTCGTGATTAGTGACGTTGAGCACATTTTCATGTAACTGCTGGCCATCTGTATGTCTTCTTTGGACCTTCATTCATTCTTCGGCTACTGTCTATTCCCTGCCCTGCACCCCCGCTGCTCCAGCCAGACCAGCCTGCGCCTGCGCCTGCAAGAAACCTTAGCCTGTGCATTGTGACCGGGATCCTTCTCCCTCAGACTGGGCGCATCTCGAGGGCAGGGAGTTGCCTCAGCTTCAGCCCCATCTACCCTCCAAATGTGTGTCCTGCTCTGAGCCTCGATCTCCCCATTAGGTGACTAAGTTTGGATCAATCAGCAGCAGGTGACATGGGATACTAATGGGCAGGGACCTCTCTATGTTTCATGTCCATCCCTCTAAGCACACTCTGCAGGAGACCCTCTCAGACCGCTTTGTAGATGAGGAAACTGAGGCTCAGGATGCCAGGGACCCCTTAGGGTGGCACAGGGAGTGGGGAGTGCCCAGCACCGCAGGCAGATGGGTTTTGCCTCCTAAAATAATCTTCTAGGAAATTATAAGTTTTGTCTCCTAAAATAATTCTTTTAAATAAATGTTTAATCTCAGAACAATCTTAGGTTTTCAGAAAGTTTACAAAAAAATGCAAAGAGCTCCCATAGAACCTTTGCCCAGCTTCCCTCTTGTTAATGACTTACACCCCCAGCCAGGATGCCTGGAGCACCTCGCTATGGACCGAACGAACTCCAGAGGGTATTGGGCGTTGCCCATTTTCTAAGAATGTCTTATTTTTGCTTTTAGATCTAGTCCAGGGTTCCACATCGCACTCAGTAAAATAATATTTTTAAATAAAATGTTAATAATGAAAGAGTAATATTTTTACTAATAATATTAGAGCTAATATTTTTCAATGCCAAAATGTCAGACAACACATAAATATGGTTTCATTCCAGGATGACTGTGGACATCAGGGTGACTGTGGACATCAGGATGACGCTGGCTTCGGTGAGAGTAACAATAGCAACAGCAACAGCTACAACAAATTAGCGTGAATCAAGTCCCTACTGTGTGCCAGGCCAGGGCTAAGTTCTTTGTATACCTGTTTGCCTGTCTTGTAGTTCTGCATTGGATTGTTTCTATTTTACAGGTGAGGAAACAAAGACTGGTGGGTGGCGGGGTGAGAAGCCATAGGCCAAAGTCACATTTCAAGGGGTGACCCTGTTGGGACTAGAACCAGGACAGTAGAAGAAGCAGATAATCCTGGAGGCCCCAAGAGGACAGGCCCTGGCCTCTTCCTGCCATGTCCTCAGGGCCTCGCACACAGTTGGCTCTTAGTGAGTGCATGTATACAGCTGGCATCCAATATGTGCATGCACACAATTGGTGTTCCATAAGTGCACAATGGATAAGTGACCAGTGCCATGCCCCCAGCACCCTCAGGGGTGGGACAGCCCCTGGGCCTGATGTTTGCCCTGTCTTCCCCCAGAGTCATGCTGTTGCCCGCTGGAGGTGAACGAAGCCCAGGAATTTCAGCTAAGGCGGCGGCGGCAGCATGGGCCAGGGGCCCCGGGAGGTCCCTGGAGCAGCTGGAGCAGCCCAGTGTGTGTCCCTCCTGGTGAGAGTGCTCAGAGCCACAGGAAGAGGGGCAGGCACTAGAAATGTGGCAATGGGTGTTAGAACTAAGGCGGCAAGTCTTAGAAACAAGACGACAGGTTTTTGAAATAAGGCAGCAGGAAAAATTGGTGAAAATTATTAACAAGTGGAACTTTATATGTTGCGGTGAATCCATAATCTAAAAAGAAAACATTTATCAGTCTTTCTCTCCTTCTGATCCGTTTGGCTCGTTTTGTTCTTTTAAAGTGGCACAAGGAGTTGACAGGTGGAAGTGACAATGTCAGGAAGATATTTTTCCAAATCACACAGGAAGCTGGAGCCTGGGCAGCTCCGGAGTGGGCATGTGGCCCTGGGGCAGGGGTGAGGGGGGCATGAGGTGACTGTCAATGTTTGTCACCAGCACTGCCAGCTGAGGCCCCTCCTGTCCAGTGACATCTCTCCTGGGGAATAACTCGGAGTTGTTTGCAGATTTGTTCTTAAATTGGAGAAGAACACACAACATGAGATGCGCCGTTTTACACATCTTTAAGTGTCTAGTTCCATTGCATTAAGTACATTCATGTTGTGGAACGTGTCTCTGTGTTTTCTGATTTGGAAAAGTATGTAAGGAAAAGGTCCCAGGCCCTCATGGAAGGTCTGCAGGAGGCTGGGAGAAGGGCAACGCCCCCTCCAGTGTCACTGTCTTGCTGTCTCACGGCAGGAAACCCCCCACCGCCCAAGGTGTTGTTCTTGGTGGAGCCGCTGGGCCCAGATGGGAGGAGGCGAGTGAGCCGGAAGGGGCAGGTAAGGAGGGCTATTGCAGGGCTGTGTGTGCAGTGGCCTAGGGAGAAGAACACAAGAGACTGGGGGGTGGGCAGCAATGTGTAAGTGGGAGATGGAGGGAGACAGGACACTGAGATGGCAGGAACTGGGAGGACCATGGGTTTAACTCCGAAGAAACTGGGGAGCCGTGGAAGGTTTGTGAGCAGAGGAAGGACTTGGCCGGACTCAGTTGCTCTTGGGCTCCCTCTGGTGGCCACCAGGGGAATATATTGTGGGGTGCTCTGGTGGACGCTGGAAGGCCAAGGAGGGGAGGGGTCCATGGTGTTGGTCTGGATGGAAGATGATTTAAGTATGCAAATAAACCCACTTAGTACAGCCTAATTAGCCTCATTTTACAGAGAAGGAAACTGAGGCACAGAGGGAAAATGTTTTGCTTGGGTCAGGGGCAAAGCCATGACAAATTTCACCATAACTGACTCAACTTGGTCCCCAGTGGGCCATCACGATAAGCCTACAGAGAAGTTCCTTTTTTCCAGGGTTTCCTCTCATTTTGATTCCTTTTCTTATGAAAAATTTCCAGAGTTGAGGTCACTGGGTTCAAAATTGGAAACTTCTTTCCTGGCTCTCCGTGGGTTTTGCCAAATTATACCCCTTCACCAAAAAACAAAACCGAACCAAACAAAAACCCAGCATGCACTGGGTGTGAATGCCAGTTTCCCAGCGGCCTTGGCAGCGCCAAGGTTTACTATTTCTCACATTTTTGGCACATGTCATAGGCTGGGGACTGTGGATGAGTCTGTGTTCATGGGCTGTGCCCTGATGTCGGCCCACGAGGACAATGAACGTGTTCAGGTCCCAACAAGCCGTCTCTCCCGCTCGTGACAGCTGCCTCAGCTCCAGCTCCCGGAAGGCTGCAACGGGTCTAAGTCTGGTGCGGAAGTGACCTACCGCCTGCACCTGCACATGCTGTCCTGTGCGTGCAAGGCCCAGGCCACCAAGATCCTGAACCTGAAGACAACGCTCCACCTCTCGGGCGCTGCCTATGACCTGGCTGTCATCTCTGAGAGCCGCTTCGGCCCCGGCCCCAACCAGTCGTGGCACATTCCTGCCCACGCACACACAGGTGGCACACACAGGCTGGGGGGTGGCGGTGCTGAGGCGGGGCCCTGGGACCTGGGCGTCTCTCAGCTAGACTAGGGTGAGGTTGGTGAGGCTCAAAAATTTAAGGAGGTGTCTGATTTAGGGCTGTGCCAAAAGTCAGTAGTCAAGTACATAATGTTATAATGCAGTATTTAAAAAAAATTCTAGCCTTGGCTGGTGTAGCTCAGTGGATTGAGTGCAGGCTGGGAACCAGAGGGTCCCGGTTCGATTCCCAGTCAGGGCACATGCCTGGGTTGCAGACCAGGTCCCCAGTGAGGGCCATATGAGATGCAACCATACATTGCTGTTTCTTTCCCTCTCTTTCTCCCTCCCTTCCCCTCTCTCTAAAAATAAATAAATAAATCTTAAAAAAAAAAAATTCTCACCGGCTGACTACAGCCCGGGCCAACTGTCTGTTTTGTAAATAAAGTTTTTTGGGGACAAGGGCTGGAGGATCAGGGCATGGTGAGTGAGTCAAGGTCATGCAAGTACAGGGCTGTTCTATGTTCATTTAAAGATTTTATTTTTATTTATTTTTAGACAGAGGGGAAGGGAGGGAGAAAACGAGAGAGAATCATCAATGTGTGGTTGCCTCTCACGTGCCCCCAACTGAGGGCCTGGCCTGCAACCCAGGCACATGCCCTGACTGGGAATCAACCAGCGACCCTTTGGTTCGCAGTCCAGCACTCAATCCACTGAGTTACCTGAGCTACCAGCCAGGGCTCTACCTTCATTTAAAATCTTGATAGTTTCTTTAATTACATATTTTATATAAATTATTATATGTTATTTTGAATAAATTATATATTTATTATATATACACATACATATATAGACACACTATGTCTATATATGTTTGCATATAAATATGTTTTCTCTGTGCAACTTTGCCTCCCTGTGGTGCCTCTCCCTCTCTGAGCCTCAGTTGCTATGTCATTGGAGTGACCGTGGCCCCACTGTGTAGCATAGCGGTGTCTGCAGCACAGGGCACTGGCCCCAGGCCCAGAGTCAGCGCTGGGAAGCAGCGCCCGCCTCTCTGAGGTCGCTGCAGACACCCTTCATGCAGGGAGTGGGAGAGACGAGCCCAGGGGACTCAGTGGGTATGTCCCGGGCCTCTGAGTCTGGTCAAGTGCGGCCACCGCTGGAGCAGGAGATGCCCCCCTGCCCCGCCCTGCCCCCCCGCACTGGTGCAGGGGGTGTGTCAGTCCAGGGAGCGCAGATGGCAATGGAGGTGTCCTGTCAAGGAACCTTGGTCAGGCTGTGGGAGGACTCAACTCATTTCAACAGCCTCTCTGTCCCCTCTGTGCCCAGTCTCCTACCTGGCAGCTCCCAGTGTGGGGAGACAGATACGGACACGCTGGGCGCTGTGGGGGAGAGCTGGGCAAGAGGGTGGGGAGGGGCAGCAGAAGCCGAGGTGGGGGCAGGGGCGGATGAAGCAGCTGTCCTGACATGCCTCCCTGTCTCCTTTCAGAATCAGGAGCTCTGAATTTCAGCGCCGGGGCCAATGGGACCACTGTGAGTTGGCCGGGCTGGGCCCCGGGCCTGACGTACTGCATCGAGTGGCAGCCCCAGGGCCAGGACGAGAGCGCTGCCACCTGTGCCCTGACCGCGCCCAAAGACCAGGATCCTGCTGGAACTGGTACCGCGATGGCAGTGGTTGCTGCCCACCTCTGCAGCCTCCGTTAGAGCTCCGCCAGCTCAGACCTGCAGGGACTGTATATGTAGGGCGTCTCAGGCCCAGAGAGGTCTTGCCACTTGTTTGAATCACATAGACCAGGGAACAGGCTGAGACTCACCCCTCACACATATGCATGCTGGAGCCTCCTGCTGGGAACCTGGAGTGTCAGGGCTCAGCCCTGGGCGGATGGCACCCAGGCGGGTAATGAGTCTCACATTCCACAGTGTTTCTTAAACATTCACCCTCATCAAGGAAGGTGGCATGTAGCAAGATGTGCTGGTGACAAATTAATGAGGCTTCTGGAGGGAAAGACAGGGTGCCATGTGGCCCAGGCAGTTTTCACTTTCCCACTTCCTGCCCTGGGCCTGGCCAGGGCCACAGGAAGCTTTAGCCTTGACCTGTCCCTCAAAGAGCTCCTCAGAGAGCTCTGCCTGGGGAGAAAGAGCTCGATACAGATACCCTGCCATTGGAGTAATGGCTGGGCTGGAGGGGTTAGGGGTGAGTTGAGGGGCACAGGGATGGGATCCAAGAGGAGGGGACATTGGTGCAAGGGCTTTGATGTATGAATAGGAGTGCTCTAGGCATTCCTTGCTGATAGCACAGCCAGAGCAAAGATGCTGAGGTGAAAACACAAACTATTTACTGGTCTGGTCCTTGCTAATCCTTCCAGCAACCCACCTCTGGAGCCGAGCATCTGGGGCATTGGAGCAGAAGGTGTGTTACCTCATCACCATCTTTGCCTCTGTACAGCCGAAGAAGCCCCACTCATGGTCCTCGGTTTTGTCTACCTACCACTTTGGGGGCAATGGTGAGTGACCCGAACTTGCCAGGTGGTCTCCCTGAAATACTCCGCAGTGGCCCTAGGAGTCAGGAGGAGGCCGTAAGCGTTGTTTTAGAGGAACCCACTGCACGTTGGGTCCTGGCCACACAGGTCGTACATGTAGAGTGAGCTCAGCCTACTCTGAAGACGCCCTGAGAGGTGTTGCCCATTTTATAGATGAGAAGTGAGGGGAGGTTGGGGGGGGAGGTGATAGCACTTGAGTGGTGGGGCCAGGAGTTCTGAGGCAAGGTTACCTGGACAGTGATGGGCTGGAAGTGCTTGGCTAGCGCTCTTGGAGTTGACTATGGCAATGGCTCTGGTTGCAGCCTCAGAGATTGGGAGGCCCCAGCACATGTCGGTGAAGATGCTCAGTCCAGACTCGGTGTCGGTGGACTGGACGCCATCTCTGCTGAGCACCTGCCCCGGCGTCCTAAAGAAGTATGTCGTACGCTGGTGGGACGAGGACAGCAACCAGGTGTCCGGTACGTGGGGCAGCACAGGTCTGGCAGGGGGAGAAAGGAGTCTGGGCTTGAGTCCTGCCTTGCTGGGTGACCCTTGGCACCTCACTGCCCCTCTCTGGGCCTTGGTCACTCATAACACAAGATATTGGACTCAAGGGTCTTGACCATCCCTTCTGAACCAGAGAGGGCCTGGTGGGCACTGGCTGAGCGCACACGCCGTGCCAGGCGTGTGGATGGCAATCCCTCATGTGTATCAGCAACTCCACTCCCATAGTGTGGCTGCCCAGCTGGAGGGGACGGGGACATCCCACTGCCTGAGCCTGGCCTGGGAGTAAAAGGGTCCATGGACCCATGGTTGCCTCTCCACACAGAGCTGCCTGTGAACCCCACAGAGACCCAGGTCACCCTTGGTGGCCTGCGGGCCGGCACAGCCTACAGCGTGCAGGTGCGAGCAGACACGGCGACACGGAGGGGCGCCTGGAGCCAGCCCAAGCGCTTCCACGTGGGTGAGTGGGGGCCAGGGGCAGGACCCAGGTGTTTACCCAGCATGCGCTGCCGCATCCCACCTGAGTGTGAAAGCATCCATGCATTGCCTTCAGGAGAAAGTCCCAGCCTGATCTGCTCCCACCACCTCCACCAACCTCATCCTACACCTCCTTTGAGCCTTCTCTCACACCCCTGCGGCCTTACCCCCGAGGGCCCCTCTGCCTGGAATGTTTGTTCTCCCTGTTGTCAAACTCCTATTTATGCTTCAAATCTTAGTGCAAAAGCTTCCTCCTCCAGGAAGCCTTCTGTGCTTCCCTCTGGGCACCCTCCAGCTGTGACTGCCTCTCTTCCCCACAGAACACCTTGGGAATGGGTAGGGGTGTCTGTGTCTGGCTCTGCCTCCCCCCACTGGGGTCTCCTGGGAGGGAGAGGGAGCAGGGGGACTGTTTATTGAGTAGATAAGTGAATGCATGTAAACGAATGAGTGTTTCTCATCACAAAGATAAGGAGATGGGCTCCGTTGTGCTGAGGTGTGTGTCTGTGAGGCATCTGAAGACTGAATGATCCCTGTTCCTGCCGTGCTTCCTGCCTGTTGTCCTTGCAGTGAAATCAGGAACCAACAGTCAAGCTAGGTGTGGAGGGGCAGCTCTGGGTCCAGGGGAGCTACAGAGTCCTGAGCGCTTCCTGTGTGCCAAGCCTCACAGTCACATGGGTCAGGCGGCTCCCCCGGTTCTCCAGTTCACAGATGAGGAAACTGAGGCACAGGGGGTGCCCGTGGTGTGCCAGGATCAACAGGGAGTTGATGGAGGGCCTGGCCCACCCAGCTCCCTCCCTGACGACAGACAGGAGGTATGCCTCCTCCAACCCAAGCTTTCTCACTCCCAAGAAATCCAGCTTCCGGAGGTGTCTGATTTAGTCATCATCCTCGCGTCTCTGGGGAGCTTCCTGAGTATTCTTCTCCTGGGCGTCCTAGGGTACTTCAGCCTGAACAGGTAACTCATTACGTCTCCCTGACATGATCCCCCGACAAAAGCTATAGTTACAATAATAATAATAGTAATAACCACTCACGCCTAGTAAGGATTTGTGCTCAGATGGCCAGGGCATCCAGCAGTGGGGGCTGAGCTGGGGTGTGACCCTGGGGCTGCAGACCCCTGCACTGCCTTCCCCAGTCCACATCCTCACTCCCTGTACAACCTGGTGAAGATAAAAAAAAGTCAGAACAACGAAACAGTAGGAACAGCCAGAAGCACTGCTCCTCCAACCAGCTCCCCTCCTCCTCCAGGGCCTTGCCGCACCTGTGCCCACCCCTGCCCACACCCGGTGCCAGCACTGCTGTGGAGTTCCCTGGCAGCCAGGGGAAGCAGGTAAGGGCTCTATGTCTAATTCCAAGTCCTGATTATTGGGTTCATACTTTGAGCCAGGGCTCTGCTGAGTATTCTACCCTAACTCACTAAGGCAGAGGCTCGAAAAAACCTGTCCTATTTTAATGAACTGTAGAAATTGTCCCTGAAAGTATAGTCTTAGAACCTGTCCTATTTTATAGATGGGCAAGCAGAGGCCCAAAGAGAAACTTCCTGTGGGCCATTCCCTAGCAGCAGAAACAATTCAGAGTGGCTTTAACTAAAAGGGAAACTGATAGGGGAAAAAACCCCAAAAACCCAGGATTGTGGGCTTCAGGCATGGCTGGATCCGGGAACTATAGATCCACATTTCTGTGCTGCTGTCCTCCCTATTGGCTTCTCTTTCAGGCAGGCTCAGCCTTCCCCCATGGAAGAGAATGTCCGTTTTCCCTATTAACTGGAGCAAAACTCTCAGGGTCACATGTGCATCTCTGGGCCTATGGCAGGAACCAAGGGGCTGGGGTGCTCTGGTTGGTGGGTCCAGGGTCACATGGCCAATCTCATTAACTACAGAAAAGCAGGTGCAAATTCCCAAAGAGAAATGGAGGTCCTTCCAATGGATCCTCACATTGGTCTCAAGATGTTAGAGAATTTAGCCAGTAGGGACCAGGTCCACCCCATCCTTATGTGAATGGGAAATAGGGCCCTGCCCACAGTCTCGCCCTGTCCTTTCTTCCAGGCTTGGCAGTGGACCAGCACGGCAGACTTCTTGCAGGAGGAGGAAGAGTCCCTGAAAGAGGCCCTGGTGGTGACCATACCCTGTGAAAAAGGCGACAAGGCTGACTTGGACATACCCAGCTCTCCCAAGGCCAAGACGGAGCTGCCTTGGGATGCCCCTGAGCTAGCCCTAGACACAGAGCTGCCCTTGGAAGACAGGAGACAGGTGCAAGGACATCCTGACGCAGGGGCCCTGGGGCCCAGTGGGCAGGACAGGCTGGAGGGCAGCCCTGCCCAGGCGGCTGGACTGTCCCTACTCCTGGGAGAACAAATGCAGAGCCCCAGGCCTGATGGTACTTGACACAGAGGCCTGGAGACCTGAGGGAAAAATGGGACTGTCTACCTCATCTTATGGACAGGAAGGCTGATGGTGAAATCACAACAGCTGGTTATTAAATGCTTATTGCATCCCCAGCCTGTCTTGTTCAGACACTTGCATGACACCTGAGGTATATCACTGTCCTATTTTACTAGTTTACAGATGTGACCACCGAGGCACAGAGAGGGCCGTGGCCCTCCTGCAGCCACTCAGCATAGGCGGGAGTCAAACGCTGGCCAAGGGACCCATGCCCCATTTCCAGATTCTGCCACCACTGCCCTCTCCCTAGTCCGGTGAGGGGAACCCTAAGAACCTCCATGAAACAGAAGCGGCCACACGAGACTGGGCCTGACCTCAGTGGGGCAGGGACAGGTGCTGTTCTTGGCCAGCTGGGGTGGAATACACTGGTGGGTGGCCCAAACAAGGCTAAACTGGCCCCAGGGTCCTGGGTGGGGCATCCTGTCCCAGGAGCACTGGGTGGGGAGTCTGGACTCTCAGTTCCCCCCTGTATTGCAGGGTCTCCAGGCTCAGAGGGCATAGGTGAGGGGAAAGGAAGGGGGCCTCTAACATTCTGGGGGAGATGAGGGTGCCTTTCTGGCTTCAGTCTCCCTCCGTAAGATGGGAGTGACGATGATGTGGACCTCACAGAGCTGTTGGGGAAGTCTAAGCCTTAATACATGAGCCTTCTCTTGGGTGTCTTCCCCTGGCTGAAGCCTGAATTTCTGCTCAAAATCCCCAAATCCGAGAATTCATTCATTCATTCATTCACTCATTCATTCATTCCACATGCATCTATTAACTTTCTTTCTGGGTTCCCCCAAGAGCACCCAGTCTGGGGGAGACACAGCTGGATGATCACTCTCCAAAATCAGGACTGGGCAGGGGGAGGGACGGCCCTAGGGAGACTGGGCTTGGGTTTTCCCAAAACGGGAACCTTGGTTCACAGCACCAGTATCCGCCCCCACCCTTCCAGAAGCCGGTCGGCCCTCCGACCCGGGCTCAGGCCGGGACCTGGAATTCCTCCCTCCTCCTCACAACCAAAGCCCCGCAGGAGGCCCAATGCCTCTCACCCCCATACACGCTCTGATCTTGCAGCTTCCTGACTCCTCCCCGCCCTCCCTGCCCCTCAACTTTGAGTTGTTGCACATTCCCACATGGCCAGCAGGTGGCAGCAGCTGCCCGTGTCTCCCCTGCCTGGGCCGGCCCGCCCCTCCCCCTCGCACCTCCCACGGAGTTTGCAAAACAAACTTTTCGAGTTTAAAAAAAAAAAACCGAGATGAGGAGCAGAGATTAAAACTCAGAACCACTGAGTTTTATGGCAAAATGAGATGCGGCCAATGGGTGAGGTAGGTCAGACAGCGAAGGCAAGAGGTTTAGGCCTGGCCCATTTAGGGGGAGGGGGGTTCCGCTTGCTATCTCTACGTCTGGATGGGGCTCCAGCCTGAGAAGGTGGCCCAGACAGTGCTACGGCCAGATGGACAGACAGGAGAGGATGCTGGGTAAACAGTTTCATCCCCTCCATCCCCACCCCCGGCAGCGGAGCCTGCAGAGAGCTCAATGCCCCTGTGTCTGCAGTGCCAGGCTCAGGCCCACCCAGTAGCACAGGACCCAGTTTGGCGGAAAACTTAACACCAGGCACAACCGTTCGGAGCCGAGGAGTGGGAGTCAGACGAGTATTGAGCAGAGCACTGCCTAGAACTTGCTGAAGTGAGTGGGAAAAGGGACTCCATACTTCCATGGGGGAAAGGCTGAGCTTTCCTGGGAAAGAAGCCTGCAGGGAGGACTGCAGTACAGAAAAATGGATCCTTAGTCCCTGGAGCTAGCCATGCCTGAAGCCTACAGCCCTAAGATTTTTTTTTTTTTTTTCTAATCAGGCTCCCTTTTTGTTGAAGCCACTTTGAGTTCTGTTTCTCCTATAAAGAAACGATCCACAGGAGATTCCTCTCTGTGCATCTGCTTGCCTGTCTGTGTAATAGGAAGGAGTTCAGAGCACTGGTTGGCATCCCTATCTCAGTGGGTTGGGCAACCCTGCTTACCAGAGCCCTGGCCTAGTGCTTATGGAGTGTCTATCCTGGGCTCCTCTGAGTGGTGATCCTTCAGCTCCTCCCAATAACTCCAGGAGTCAAGACTGTGGTAGACCACGTCTCCTAGCTTCATTCAATCATTGATTCAGGAAGTCAGTGTTGAGCACCGACTGTATACCAAGTCTTGTCTTGCACAGTTCCCATCATGAGGGGCTCCTGGTCAGGTGCGGAAGACAGACATTAATCTAATCATCATACAGAGTTAAAATAAACCTTAGAAGAGTGACAAGTTAAAGCGTGAAGAATGGGAGTGAGGGAAGGCTTCCTGGAGGAGGTGGCACTAGGGCCAAGATGGTGAAGAGAGGCCAGAACAGCAAGTTCAAAGATCCTAAGACAGGTGTGGCTGATGAAAATGGATGAAGGGGGGTAGAGGTCACAGCTCATGGGCCGGGGGGCCTAAGGGTTTACTCTTAGGCTGAGGTGGGTGTCCTGGAGCAGTGGAGTAGAGACCAGATTTGTGACTTATCTGTGTTCTTCCTGCTGTGGTTTAGTCCAGAGCAGCTGACTCAGCTTTGCTGGCCTTGGTGTTCTGGCTGTAAAATGGGTAAGGTGACCACACCGGACCCTTACCCACTTCTCACCTCTCTGTCTGTCTTGGGCTGACTCTCCCTTTCATCGTGGTTCCCACTTTGAGCCAGGGAGCTTGTCACCATCAGGGAGACAGGCTGCCTTGTTTATCTCCCAGACACCTCCCTCCTCTGTCTCTCTGGTGGCTTCTGGGTCTAGTCGGGGAGAGAGGTTGTCTCTGCCCCTGCCCTTGAGCCAGGACGGGGCTGGGTGTCAGAGGCCTCTGGGGACCGTGCACTGCAGGAGGTGACAGAGAACAGCCCTGGCCTGTGCTCTCACACTTGGTGGCCTGCCTCCCCCAGGTGCCAGGAATGCTCTGCCCTCAACTGGGAGCCTTTGCCCATTCTTCCTTTTTTTTTAAATATATAAATTCACACACCATACGAATCATCCTTTTAAAGTGAACACTTCAGTGGCACTTAGCACGTTCACGATGTTGTACAACCAGCACCTCTGTCTAGTTCCAGAACATTTCATCACCCCAAAGGAGACCCCAACCCCATGAGCAGTCACACCCCCGCCAGCTCCCCCTGACGACCAGCAGTCTGCTTTCTGCCTCCAGGGGTTTGCCTGTTCCGGCTATTCCAGCTACATGGAATCAGACGCTGTGGACCTTTTGTGTCTTATTTTGTGAAAGAAACTCAGCAGGATGTTTTCGAGATTCATCCCTGTTGCAGCGCGTGCCAGAGCCCCATTCCTTGTGTGGCTGAGTGACATTCCACCGTGCAGATGTGTCGCTATGTATTTATCCTTCATCTGTTGATGAACATTTGGGTTACTTCCACCTTTTGGCGATTGTGACTAGTGCTGCTGTGAACACTGTGTCCAAGTTTTGGGGTGAATGTGTTTTCATTTCTGTTGGTCTATACCCAGGAGTGGGATTGCTGGGTTGTAGGGCGATTGTCAGGTTAACTTATGGGAACCACCAGGTCTTTCCGAAGCAGCTGCACATTCACACTCACGCCATCAGCCACGGACAAGAGAATTCCAGTTTCTGACATCCTCGTCAACACCCCTTTTCCCGTTTGTTCGGAGTCTAGCCATCTCAGTGGGTGTGAGGTGGGTGCCACTGTGGTTTGATTTGCATTTCCCTGATCACCAGTGAGGTGGTGGGCGTGTCAACGTGGTTTGATTTGCATTTCTCTGATGACTGATGACTTGAGCACCTTTTCAGGTGCATATCTGTCATTTGCATATTCTCTGCATAAATGTCTATTAGAATCCTTTGCTCACTTTTCATTGGGTTATTTATTTCTTTATTGAGTTATAAGAGCTCTTTATTCTGGATATTAGTTCCTTGTTGGATACATGATTTGCGAATATTTCTTCCATTCTGTGGTTGGCTTTTCGTTCACTTAAGAGTGCCTTCTGCCCCGGCTGGTGTGGCTCAGTGGGTTGAGCGCTGGCCTGGGAACCAGAGGGTCACAGGTTCAATTTCCAGTCAGGGCACATGCCTGGGCCGTGGGCCAAGTCCCCGGTTGGGGCTCGTGAGAGGCAACCACACATTGATGTTTCTGTCCCTCTTTCTCCTTCCCTTCCCCTCTCTAAAAATAAGTAAATAAAATCTTGGGGAAAAAAAAGAGTGTCTTTGTCATAGAAATGTAAGTTTGATAGAGTCCGATTTACATGTTTTCTTCTGGTCACTTGTCTTTCAGGTATTACAGCTAAGAATTCTCCTGGTCTCAGCAGGCACCTGTCCCTGTCCTTCCGTCAACCAAGCACCCCCCCAGCTGGCCCTGAACAGTCCCCACTGGGGTTGGGGCGTCTGCCTCCGACTCTGTCCTGCCACTCGGAGGTTCTCGGGCACCACCAGCAGCCTCCATCAATGTTTAATAACGGAGAACACAGGAGCTTGGCAGGGACGAGGGAAACCGCGCGCAGAGCTGTCTGCCCCTTGGCCGTAGCCAGCGATGGGCCTCTGATGGCCACAAGTAGGGGCCGTGCCCTCACAGGGCCCCACTCTTCAGGTGGGGAAACTGAGGCACAGCGTGGCAGCGGGGGCGAAGGTGGGAGGTAGGAGGGGACCTGTTTGGCCTGGGTTGGGATGGAGGTTGCTGTCCCCATCCTGGCTTGGAGCCGCTCCGGGTTCCGGTTCCGGTTCAGTCCTGGACCAAACCTGCCTGCTCCTGCTCCGGCAGGCGGTTCCTGCTGAAACCAAAACACCCGAGAGGTGGGAAGGAAAACACCCTCCTAGGCAGCCGGGGTTAGGGGTGGGGGAGGGGCAGGTTTCCTCTCTGCAAGTCATCCTGTGCTTTGGGTTGGGGGACTGGGGAGGTTACAGCCAGTGTCTGGCAGCTTTGGGGCAGGTCCTGGCTCTGCCTTCAGCTAGCTGTGCAGTTTCCGAGATTCGGTTTCCTTGTGGGAGGCATGAGGGTAACTAACCCTCCTTGAGGGTTGTGAGAGGTGAGGGGAGCCAGGCCCCCGGTATCCCTCCATAGGAGGCCGTGGCTAATGTTATCCGTGATATTAGAGCCACGGTTTGTTCAGGAGGACAGATTCATTCCACTCAGGGGCTCCCTGGTGCAGCCCACCAGGATCTGGTCCTGCACCCTCACATTTGCTAGGTGTGGGGCCTGGGTCTCCCTTGACTGACCCACTTCCTGTCCTGTCTTTCTCCCTGTCTCTCTGTGTCTTTGTCTCTCTGTTTCTCCTAGTCTCTCTCTCTGTGTCTCTGTCTCATCTCTCCCCCATCTCTTTTTGTCTCTCTGTCCCTCTCTGTGTCTGTGTTTCTCACTGCCTCTGTCTGTCCTTCAGCCCTGCTCCCAGACTAGACTCCCACCAGCCAGGTCAGCTGAGGCCTGGCCAGCGTCCTCGGTCCAGGCCTCCTGCAACAAACCCAGTTTCGAATCCCCCCCCCCAGCCTCTCCCTGTGGAGCCAGCTCCTGGCCACCTGGGACCCTCACTTGCTGCCTGGAGGATATTTCCAACCCTGGAAGCCCAGCAGCTCAACACCCAGTCTTGAGACACAGGGTTCTCCCCACCTTGCAGCTTTGAGATGGGAAAACTGAGGCCTGTATAAGGAAGACCCATCCCTGGTTGCCCTGGTCCAGCGGCCGAGCTCTGAGGTTCTCGGCTGCCCTCCCGCCTGCTGCCCCTGGGCAGTCAGCACAGATGTTTCTGCAAGGGCAGGCTGGGCAGTGACGGCCCCTGCGCCTGGAGTCGCTTTCCCAGCGGCCAGTCTGGCAGTTGGCCCAGGCCATGTCCCAGAGGTATTGGTGGCTGTCTGGTACCAGCCGGAAATGGGCATCAGAGGGTGAGGTCCAAGGCAGGGCCAAGGAGACTCTGGGGTCAGGAAGTGCCACAGTGTCCCCACCCTCCCTGCCTTTTATCATGGCGTGGGGTGGAAGGGCAAAGAGGGAACCTCAGGGCCTCTCCGGTTGAGGGTCCCTTCTTGAGAAAGCCTCCCACACTCCTGGGGACCCCCAGTGCTTCGTGCCTCCCTCTGCTCTGGCCTTGACTCTGCCCAACTGTATTAAGGCTCAGAATCCTCCAGCTGGGACACCAGCCCACACAAGGCAGGCCCTGAAAGTGACAGGGAATAAATCAGCAAATGAGCTTACAAATGCATGACATGCAAAAACATAAGGTCAGAAAAACCCAAACCAGAATTCTTTGCACGCCTGGAGGCTCCGCCCCCGCCCCCCTCTGAGGCTGGGAACTGAGTCGTGCATTCCAGGGCGGGACATTCAATGACCGGAGTGTCCCCAGGCACAGCGCAGTCAGGGTTCTGTCCATGAGCCTGACATTTGGGGCTCCAATCCCTCCTCCACCACCTGTGGACCTGGATGACTACTTTATCTCCCGGAGCCTCAGTTTCCCCATCTGTAAAACAGGCATGGTGCCCGTGTCTCAGGACTGCTGGGGACGTAAATGAATCTGTGTGAAACCAGGTCACACCTATTGTCAACTGTGAGTGGTAAGCCTCCTCCCTCCGACAGAGATTGAAATTATAAAGATAAAATCATAGAGAGGGACAGAAGGATAGAGGCTGAATCAGGATGGCCCGGGGACTCGGGGTGGTGGGGGCCTGGGCTCCCTCCCTGATCTTGGCCACCTGTTCCTTTTAGCCTCCCCCTTACCCAGATCCCTCTGCCCCCAGAGCCTCAGTTTTCCCTGTGAAATGGGATCAAACAGGCATCCTTGACTCTCTTCTGCCTTCCTGCCCCATCCGCCAGTGAGACCCTTTGCAGATCCAACCCCTTTTCATCACCTGGTTCGGCCCCGTCATCCTCCCCGGTCTCCTGGACTCTGTTCTCTCCCGCCCTCGACTCTTCTCCCCATGGTGGCTGCAGTCGGGCTCAGCCTCCCCCTCTCCAGAACCGCGGTGGCTCCCACCTCCATCGGGGGAGAAGCCGAAGTCCTCCCCTTGGCCACGGGCCCTGCTGGGCTTGCTGCCCCTGCTTCTTCCCCTGCCCCTGGCTCTGCTCAGGCCTCCTCGAAGCTCCTCCAACCAGTCAGTCACTCTCCTGCCTCAGGGCCTTTGCATGGGCTGTGACTCTTCCCGGGACCATTTGCATCAAGATGCCCAGACAGCTCTCCCACCTCCTTCAAGTCTCAGCTCAAATGTCACCCCCGCCCACAAGCCCTTTCTCCCTCTTCTGCCATCAAGGTCTGTATTTTGTCCTAAACAGTGTCAAATCAATGTACTCAACATGATCACACTGATAATAAGAGCCATTTACCAGGTGCCTCCTGTGTACCAGGCCCTGGGCCAGGGGCTGGGGACATAACTGGGGACAGTTGAGATATACCCCTGCTGTTGTGGGCGTCATGGTCTGGGGCAGGGAAGGAGTCGGACAGTGTGAATGACATGGGACACACGGCCGGACACGGTAGGGGGGTCTTTCCAGACAGGCAGCCACTGAAGGCCTCCTGGAAGAGGTGGCATCGGGGCCGAGGCCCCAGGAGGCAGTAGAGGGAGATGGCGTAGGAGGGCAGCAGGGCTGGACCTCATGGGGTCTTGGGGGGCCTTGAAGAGGGCCTTGGTCTTCACCCTAAGAGCAGTGGGTCAGCCCTGGCTGGTGTGACTCGGTGGATTGAGTGCCATACTGCGAACCAAGGGGTCACCTGTTTGATTCCTGGTTGGGGCGCATAGCTGGGTTGCGGGCCAGGTCACCAGTGGAGGCCACATGAGAGGCAATCATACATTGATGTTTCTGTCCCTCTTTTTCTCTCTCCCTTCCCCTCTGTCAAAAATGAATAAATGGAATCTTTAAGAAAAATAAATAAGTAACTAGCAGTGGGTCAACCTGGGATGATCTCAAGGAGGGTGGTAAGGTTTGATATATGCCTCTTAAAGGAAAGATGTGACCCCATGTGGCCAGTCTGGTGGCCGAGTGTTTCCCACCAGTTCCCGGACAGGGAAACAGAGGCTCAGAGAAGTGAAGTCACTTACACATCCAGGAGCCTGTGATTTTCTTCCCCAACTCCCATGTGGCCCAGGTGCAGATGGGGAAACTGAGATACAGTTTTCCCAGGTATCACCAGCTCTACTTTATAGGTCAGGTGCTGTCCCTCCTCAAGTCCCCTTGGAATGGAGTCAGACCTCCTCCACCCGCCCTCTGTGACGCCTGGTCATGTGTCCCACGTTACCCACGCAGTGCAGGCAGTCCCTTCCTGGAGCCGCCTCACCGAGGGACTTTCTCACAGGGAGGAAACAGCACAGCCAGTTTCACAAGTGGGCGACCAAAGCCACAGGCCCTGGTTTCAGTTTGCAAATAGCATCTGGCTCCAACTGCCTGCTGCAGCCGGTTTGCTGGGCCGCTGTCCGAGGCTGGCTGATCTCGTGAGAGGAGCTGGCCCCGAGCCTGCTGTCTGGGCTGGGGGCGCCTAGGCCCAGGGGCGCACGGGGTCCGGGGCAAGAAGTGCACTGAGCCTTCGTCCTCGCTCAGCCTTGTCACTTCGGCCCACAGCTGGTGCTTACTTCATACTTTGCTGAAGTAGCATATTTGATTCTCCCAGTGGACGTACATTAAGTGCCTACTGTGTGCCAGGCTGCGTACCAGGTATTCCCTCATTTAATCATCCCAATAGTCCTATAAGGCAATAAGTGAGTTTTCTTGGGACTGCTGTAATAAATGGCTGTATCCTGGTACTTAAAACAACAAAAAAAGCTCCAGCTAGTATGGCTCAGTGGATTGAGTGCCAGCCCGAGAACCAAAGGGTCGCCGGTTTGATTCCCAGTCAGGGCACATGCCTGGGTTGCGGGCCAGGTCCCCAGTAGGGGGTGCTTAAGACGCAACCACACCTTGATGTCTCTCTCCCTCTCTTTCTCCCTCCCTTCCCCTTGCTTTAAAAATAAATAAATAAAATCTTTAAAACAACAACAACAACAGCAACAGCAACAACAAATTCTCTCTTACAGTTCAGGAGACCAGGAGTCTGGAATCAAAGTGTGGGCTCCATGAGGCTCCGAGGGAGAGTCTGGCCCAGGCTTCTCTCCCAGTTTTGGGGGGCTGCCGGCAATCCTTGGCTTGCAGCCACATCACTCCAATCTTGGCCTCTGTCTCCAGTGGCTCCTTCCTGTCTTTCTTTGTCTCCTTTTCTCTCCCTTATGTTGTAAGAACAACTGTCACTGGACTTAGGGTCACCATACTCCCGGATGATCTTTTCTCAAGATCTGTAACTAATTGCATCTGCTGTGACCCTTTAAGTTCATGTTCTAAGTTTCTGGGTAGGCACGTCTTTGAGGGGCCACAGTGCAACCCCTGGCAGATGTTATCAGCTTTACTTTCCAAGCCAGGAAACAGAGGCACAGAGAGGTCAAGTACCAGATCTGGAGGACGAGGACCTAAACCCCAGCTGTCCGGAGCCTGGACACTGCCCCAGCTGTGCGCCAGGTCCCTGGGACACAGAGGGGAGACAAGAATTGCAGCATCAGGGATGTGGTCTTTGAACCTTGGGCTGCTGGATGCTCCATGGATTAGAGCGTGATCTTAGGACCAGGGTCCTCTTGCAGTGGCTGTGTGGTGTCCTCCAAAAGACATGTCCACCTGGACCTGTGACTCTGACCTTATTTGGAAACAGGGTCTTTGCAGGTAAAGATCTTGAGGTAAGATCGTCATGGATGCAGAGCCCTACATCCCTGACAAGTGCCACTAAGAGAAAGGTGAGGGAGAGCTGCGGCAGAGGAGGAGGCCAGAAGGTGACGGGAGCCGAGAGTGGAGCGGCGCCACTGCAAGCCAAGAAGCACTTAGAATGCCCCGGGAGCCGGAAGAGACTCCTGGCGTGGACTCTCCGTCAGAGCCTCTGGAAGGAGCCGGCCCTGCTCACACCTTGATCTTGGACTCTGGCCTCCAGAGCTGTGAGAGAATAAATCTTTGCTGTTTTGAGACACCCAGCTTGTGGGACGTTGTTTTGGGGCCCCCCAGGACACTCCTGCACTTTTCCCCATCCCAGATGATGGCCGCTCTGCCCTCCCACAGCGCCCCGGCCGGCCGGCCGGGGTGGTGCCCACACCCTGACGCTCTGGCCGCAAGGAGAAGGCCGTGCTTTTCTCTTTCGGGCGTTTTAGCGGGTGTGGGTCGTGGACTCTGATGTGACCAGAAACCCCAGGCGTTTTTCTAAAGTGTAGAAACTACCCGTCCTCCCCACTCGTGCGTGAGTTTCTTGTGAATCCGTGACTTGGAAAACACTGGTGTTGGTGTATTTTGTAGCTTTTGCCAATCAAATGGCATCTAATTGGCGTTTCGATCTGATCTTCCTTATTTCCGATTGAAGCTAAACACCTTGCTCCGTGTGCTTCCTTCTCTGGGGTCTTTGTGACGGGTTAGAGACGCTCTTTAAATATGTTCGATACAGTTCCTCTGTCAGTCTAGTATATTGCAAATATCTTCCCCTAGTTTTCTTTTTTTTTCGTTTGTTTCTGTGTCTTTCCACAGTTTGTAACTTGCCTTTAACTTTCTTCAAGGTGACTTTTGGTTAACAAAAAGTCCTAATTTTAGTATACGCAGATTGATCAATCTTTTCTTATATAGATAACAACTATTTGCCCTTGTTTGGGTCTTGTTTTCTGCTCCCCGGATTGCCTACATCATCTACCAAGACATCCAAGCTTTATTTTATTCTATTTTTGCATGTAATCCCTTCATCCATTTGAAATTGAGTTTTGTGGATGACGTGACACAGTTTCCAATTTCATTGTTTCAGTGTGGACTCTCACTTCTCAGGCCCTTTGATGGAATGGTCCCCCATCCCCACTGCTGGGACAGACCCGCTCCAGCCAGAGCAAACCCCCTGACCTGCATCCGGTGTCTGTGGGCGTTTCATTCCCGGCCGTCGGTCCACGAGTCCTCCCTGTGCCAATACTCCTCTTACTCAATCCCAGATTCTGTAATGGGCCCCAGTACCTGGTCGGACAGGTGACACCGCCCTGCTCTGCAGAAGTACCCTGACTTTTCGCAACCTTCTGCTCTTCCAGGTAAATTTTGGGATCATTTTATGAAATGTATCATTTTATTAAGGGGGAAAAAACACAACCTTCTTGTAACTTTGGGATTGTGTTAAGACATCAGCTGGGGAGACTCAGGGTCTTTGAGCCTCCGCCTCCCTGCCCGTGGATTTGGTGAGCCCACCGTCTCTGTGCTCCCCGAGGGTCTCTGAATACGGCTGTGTCTGGGCGAAGAGCTCCACCTGTCTCGTTTCTTCCTCCTTCTCGACGCAGGGCAGCCTCCATCTGATCTTCCGTTTCAGCAGCTCATTCTTTTCCCATCGGTGCCTGATGCCAGTGTGAGGTTTTTTTCTGAGGGTTTTAGATGCTCTCACTTTCACACAGCTGCCATCCCCCCCTGCCTGTTTGGGGATTTGTGTCAAGTTCATTTTAAGCTCCTGGCTTGTCTGTCCTCCTCTTACTGTTTCTGATAGGAGCTGTGGGTCAGTGATTTTTCCTGGTGAATTGATGTGTTTCTCCAGATCTGATCGCTTGGATTTCAGCCCACTGCCACTAGGACATCAACGATAAAGCCAGTCCCAGCTTCCCGGTCTCAGGCAATGGAGTAAGACCCCTAAAACCTCAGGCTACCACTGTTCTCACCGCGTGTCCCAGCTTCTCCCAGCCTCTCCAGGGGAGGCGGCCCCTGGAGGGTAGGGGGTCACTCTGTGTAGGAGTTCCCCGCATAGAGGTGAGAAGGGGTGGGCCCTGCTCTGGTCATTCCAACCTGGGTGCCAGCAGGTGTGGGGGGCACAGTGCATTCCCACAATGGCATGTGGGGTGCCAGGAGCGGAATTCCCAGCCGCCCCCTCGAGGCCGTCTGGCGCCTTCTTCTCGGGCCCCAGACATTCTCAGAGTTTTCCGGGCATTCCCCACTCTGGGCCAACCTCCAGGAGGAGCTGAGATTTCCCTTCATTCTGGACACCCGGGCCTGGGATCAGCCCCAGGTGCCCAGAGGCCATTTTAAAACACTGCATCATGGAAAATTTCAAATGTGCCTTGCATTCAAGAACACACAGTGGTTGGTGGGTTGTCCCCAGTTCACAGGACCCAGGTGACGCTGACCTTGTTTTCACAACACCCTCCCTCCTTGACCTTATTAGGTTTGCTAGTCCCAGGGTCAACT
The DNA here is from genome assembly GCA_004026765.1 of Micronycteris hirsuta. Taxonomy (NCBI): domain Eukaryota; kingdom Metazoa; phylum Chordata; class Mammalia; order Chiroptera; family Phyllostomidae; genus Micronycteris; species Micronycteris hirsuta. The sequence continues at coordinate 204,133 of PVJI01000439.1, forward strand.
GAGACCCAAGCTGCTTCTCACAGGACAAGTCAGCTCCAAGGCCCAAACCACCTCGGAAGCCCAGAGGGAACTGGGGTTTCCTTTTTTCCTCAGCACCCCTCCCCCAGCCCTCAGAGTCCTGCCTGTTCCTTCTCGTCCTCGGGGTCCCACCGGTGTCACAGCCTTGGAAGCTGCAGGTCAGCTGTTCTAGGCCTCAGTTTCCCCTCCACTATGCAAGAAGGGCCCCCATCTGAATGGGGGCCAGAGAGGAGTCCACAGCCAGATGTGGAGGTTGGGATTGATGGCCCAGGAGCCTCTCCCTGCCCCCCTATCTCCTTGGCTCTCCTATTGTCTCCCTGTCTCCCTGTCTCTCTGTCTGTCTCCTTCTGTGTCTCTTTCTCTGTCTCTGTGCTGTCCCTGTTTCTCTTTCTCCCTGTCTGTCTGTCTTTCTCCTACTTCTCTCCCTGTCTCTGTCTCTCTGCTTTTCTCTGTGCCTCCCTCTGTCTCCCACGGTCTGTCCCACAGGTCAGTTGGGTCTCCTGCCTGACCTTTGCCCCTACCTCCTGGCCTCCAGTCTGAGTGGGGTGAACCACCCTGGGACCTCCAGAGAATGGCTGATGCACCTGACATTCAGATGAGGTCTGGCTGCCCTGTCCACGCCGTTCATCCCCCCACTCTAGGGCCATATTGCTGAGTCCCCAAAGTGGTGTTCCCAGGTCCCCTTGCTGGGCCATAAGTGCCCCCATTGGTCACCCTGAGTCCAATGTCAATAATCGAGAACTCTAGGGTGTCAAGACACTGGCCTGGGCTTTTCATCACCCCCAAGGTTGTTCTAGAATAGTGGCCCCAGGCCTGGACCTTGTCAAGAGGCAACCATGCACTGAAGCCTGGCCTGGACGGCGCTGCTGCCTCCTCGGGGTGGCCTGGCCCCGGGGTCTCTGCTGCCCTGTAAATTAACAACCCCAGTGTTTGGACAACGACGTACCTTGGCATAAAACAATAAACATAGCCGGGAGTCAAAAGATAGCAAATCAACCTCAGGATTTACTCATCCCAGCCCAACAGCACCTACTATTCCACCAGGTCCCCACCCAGGCCACAGCAGGGGGTAATCACCTAATCACCTCCATGTACAGATAGGGAAACTGAGGCAGAGTCTGCATGCACAGATGGGGCAGCTATAATACCTCCACTTCTAAATTGACTGCTTTTGCCTTTTTCTTTGTTTATATAACGCTTCATGTATTAATATTTATAAAATTTTTTATCCTCACCCAAGGATATGTTTACTGATTTTAGAGAGAGAGGATAGGAGACAGACAGAGAGAGAGAAATATCGATGTGAGAGAGTAACATCAATTGATTGCCTCCCGTACTCTCCCTGAGCGGGGGATCGAACCGGCAACCTAGGTGCGCGCCCTGACCAGGGAGTGAACCCACGACCTTTTGGTGTACGGGACAACGCTCCAACCAACTGAGTCACCTACCCAAGGCAGTGTTTACACAATTTAAAATACAGATGTGTTTTCTTTTAAAGTGAGAAAAAACATTTATAGGCAGTCTGGACATTAGAGTATAGAGTATGAGATCCCTTCTCATCTTTCCAGAGCTATAATCAAAAGCAGGAGTTTCTAAAACAGAAGACTATGTATAAAGCATTTAGATTTTGCTCTTATGTTGCCTTTTTCCCACAGGCTCAAAATAAAATATCAATGAATAGCGATTCTCAACTGATGCACTGCAAGAATTTTTTAAAAACGCAATACCTGACTATTTAGTCTGGGACACTGACCTCGTTTCCCTTAGATTGTCAAATAGAAAAATGACAACAGCCAACACAACAATAGCAGTCTGGTATGAATGAATAAAAAGTATACCTATTTTTTTTTGTCAAATCGGCAAAAAAATATATTTTTTGGTGTGCCACAGAAGTTTAGTAATTAGTTTATGTGTGCCAAGAGATAAAAAAGTAAGGTTGAAAATCACTGTCCTAGAACTCCTTTTTTTCCTTTATCCTCACCTGAGGACATTTTTTTAATTGCCTTTAGAGAAAGAGGGAGAGAGAGAGAGAAAAAGAGAGAGAAACATTGAGTGGTTGCCCTCTCGTATGCGTCCTGACTGGGGACTGAACCACAACCTGGGCACGTGCCCTGACCGGAAGTTAAACCTGCCACCATTTGGTTTATGGGATGACGCTCCAACCAACTGAGCCACGCCGGCCAGGGCTGGAACTCTTTTAAGGTCAGGTTGGTGAGGGCATAACTCACACCCAGTAGAGTACATTTGAATAGGTTTGGACAAACTCACCCAGTCTCGGAATTATCAGCCCAGATCTAATGCTTCCATTGTCCAGGGAGCCCCCCGTGGCCCCTGTGCAGCCAGCTGCTCCCTCACCCCAAGCCTAGGGTGGCGAGCGGTGGACGGGCTCACTGGTCTTTGCAGACAGGGTACAGTGAGTCACAGATCCAATGGGCAGGGAGCGGGGGACTCCGCCTGCCACAGTCCCCCAGGGGCCGGGGAAGGGACTGCATGTCTCTCTGCAGGCGGCCAAAGTGCCATTTACAGCCAGTGCTACTGCGGTTAGGGAGAAATGGGCTGGCAGGGTCAGCAGCCCACATTCTGGCCTTGGACACTGGGCCTGTCTCACCTCAAAAGTGAAAGAATGGTGGGTGTTTTTATAGACAAACGTTTGTGTCTCCCCGAATTTCATAACCTGAAACCCCGATCCCAGGGCAGTGGTGCTTGGAGGTGGGCAGGCCTCTGGGGCGGGATGAGGCCATGAGGGTGGAGCCCCACGAGGGAATTAGGGCCCCAAAAGAAGAGACCCCAGAGAGCCTTTGCCCCTCTTGTTAGGTGGAGACACAGAGAGAACACAGCCAGCTGATGTGCAGAGCCTGGACTTTTGACCTCCGACTCCCAGCTCCAGAACTGTGAGAAATAAATGTCTGTTGGTTAAGCACTCAGCTTTTGGTGTTTTTGTCACAGCGGCCTGAACTGAGACCCCGCATCCTGGGGTCACCGCAAGTCTTCAGGCAGCCGCTTCATTCCCCTGACCTCAGTTTCCCTGAGATACTCACGGAACCAGCCTGGTGAGGTTTCTGTGGCTTGGCAATGAGATCTCTTCCAGCCAGTCTTGCTGGGCACTCACAGGCATTAGTGGCCATTATTATGCGGTTGCTCTTGTGCCCATCCCAGCCCTGGCTCTCAGCCCTGAGAGTTTCCAGCTGGGCATCCCAAAGCTCTCCTCTTTGCCTCCTGACCGCAGCCACATTTCCTGCCTTCCGCTCTGTGCCCCCGAGCTGGCCACGGCACCGTGGGCTGGAAGGTGCACTGGGCAGGCAGGCGACTTGGGAAATTCCAGGGCAGAAGTGGTGCCAGGTGCTGTTCGTTTGGCCCCTGCCTGGGCCAAGGATGTGCGGGGGCTTCTGTCCTTCCCCCTGCGGGCGATGGAAGACGCCTCACCCTGCCCAACTCGCCAGGCAACCCTGGCCGTCCAAACTTAGCTGCGCCAACTCTCTGCTGGAGCCTACAAACTGTCAAAGGGAGCTGGGGTTGGCATAAAAATGCCCCTGAAGTCATGCTCCCTTCCACCCCAGGACGTTTGCATATGCCGCACCCTTGGTCTGGCACTTGCTGCCCCCTGTTTGTACCTACAAATTTCCTCTTCCGGTTCTTCGACAGATATCACCTTCTCCAGAAAGCCCTCCTGGACCCCGTGCAGGTCCTAGCACTGGTTGTCTGTCTACCTTTGGCAGGTCTTGTACAAGTTATGGTTTTGTATTTGTGGCGATACTAGATAAATATCCATCTCCGTTGCTGATGGGGAGCTGTGGACAGGCAGGGGCAGAGGGCCCTGGTGCACAGCAATTATTCAATGAAGAGTGGTAGCATCAACCACTGAATTCAATAACTATTTATTGAATCCCGTCTTTCATTCATTCAGCAACTCTTGACTGAGTAGTGCAGGTGCCAGGCTGAGCTCTGGGTGCCGGGGATGTGCTGTGAACGAAGAGACCCGGCCTCCTGCCCTCCTGCGGGGCCTCTGTCACCCCAAGGCTCCTGCTGATGTTCTAGTGAAATTCGCGAACGATGGTGCTGCCCTGGTCTCACCAGCCCTGCGCCTGTTCACCACACCCAGACGGTGCGTTTATGCACCAGTCGTCAGGCCTTACTGGGCCCCAGTTTTCCCACCCTGGGGGAGACAAGGCTGAACCTCAGGGCCACGAGGCATCAGGTACTTTCTCTGAGTCTGGCCTGGGGTCCCCTCAGGATCTGCACAACCTGCTGTGGGGGGGGGGGGGGCTTCACCTAGGGCAGGTCAGAATTAGCAAATAAACACCTAGGCTCCTGGTTAACTTTGAATAGCTTGCAACCAACCAATACATTTTTTAAGTATATCTCAAATGTTGCATGAGCTATACTAAAACAATTTTATCCCCTGAAATTCAAAGTTAACTGAGTATCCTGTATTTTGTCTGGCAACCCTAATCTGTCATCATGCCCATTTTACAGATAAGGAAGTGGAGGCCCAGAGAGGTTGACTGATGTGCCCCAGCTGGCACAGCCGGGATGAGCACAGGGAGGAGAGAAGCCAGCGCAGGGGACTCAGTGTCTTTAGCACTCAATTTCTGCCTCCAAATAGCACAAGACTGAGTTGGGGGTCCCGAGTGAGCAGCAGCCCCACGTTGCCTGGGTCAGGAGCCCCTTTCTCCTTCCCACTCTGGGCACTGGAGGCAGCCTTGGGGCCGGGGGCAGGTTCCAGGACCAGAGCCTCGAGGGAACACCTGCAGGGGGCGCATCCTATGAGCCTTCTGGACTCTGGCACCTGACAGCAGGGTGGATGGTCTCCTGTAAACAGCCGATCTCATGTCACTGTAAACAGCTGGTGTCTAAAGCTGTCACAGTGCCCAAGTCTAGGTGTGACTGTCCTGCGACTCGATACCCTGCCACTGGCCCCTGTCACTCGATACTTGGTAAACAGCATTCGGAGAACGCAGCAGCGCCTTGCCCGGTCAGTGAGGTGCAGGGCCAGGGGCCGGTCCGACTCCAGCCCAGGTCCTGACCCCCTCAGCCGTCAATGCCCGCTTTGTTTGGATACTAAAAATAAACATCAGTCCAGGTAGCTGTTACTTGTCAGCGGTCCCTCTTAGTCATCAACCTGCCCTAATACTTCTGGGCTGGTGAACTGGAAGGTCTTCAACAGTGTTCCGATTCTTTGTAACCGTGAATCCCGATACAGTTACCTCACTCAGGGCCTGGCCAAGTGCAGCTCTGTTCATGACCTAGAAATGGCTTTTACACTTTTAAAGGATGGAGAACATACCAAGGGACAATGCATTGTGCCACAGGAAGCCATACGAAACAGTTCAGCATCCACAAATAAAGTGTTTTGGGGATCCAGTCACGCCCACTTGTGCGTAGTTCGGGGCTGTTTTCAAGTGGGCAGAGTTGAAGAGTTGCGTGGTTGGCAAAGCCCCCAAAATTAATTATGTGGCTACTTATAGAAAAAGTTTGTTGATTCCTGTTCTAAGGTCTTGGGCAGTCCCTATCCCCTACACTGTTAGCACCTTATCAGTGGTCAGTGGTCCTCGGTGTTCATGCACCGTGCAAACGATGGGCTCAGGGTCCGTGGTGTTCATACGCAATGCAAACAGCGAGTCCCTTGACTTTGTAAGAGTCACATTTAGTCCAGTATGCTGCCATGTTTGGTGCAGTGAATAATTGGTTTCTGACAGCAGTTAATATGCTTTGAGACTGTGTGAACAGCCAATACCGGGAAACCAACCAAGGCAAGATGCAAAAGATAACTTGGAATTAGGCAGAGGAGAATGGAAGGAGAGAGAAAGGGACTCTGAGCTGCAGAGATGGACTTTTCTCCTGAGGGTGATGGGGAGCTGCGGCTGGAGCGGGAGAAGAGCGTAAATACAGGGACATAATCTCCTCTGACCTTGGACTCCCGTCCGTGCTGTGAGTTGAGGTGGCCAGAATTCAGGCCTGTCTGGGCCTGGAGTCTGGAAGAAGAGGTGCTCGGGTTGTGATGAAGGGTTTCATGGGAGAAGCCAGTGCACGGAGAACGCAGCAGCGCCTTCCGTCCCCCTACCACGGCCCCAAACACTGAGCAGACTCCGGGGAGGGAGAGAGCAAGGATTTGGGGGCCAGGGACGCTGTGCCTCAGGAGGACGTGCTCTGGGTTCCCGCAGTCTCACTGCATCCTGCAGCTCCGCCCTCCTCCACCCCAAGCTCCCGTTACAGAGCAAGGCAGAGGGCAGCGGTAAACCCACAAATATGTTCTCATTTGGAATTCTAGAAGCTCCAGGGAAGAGCCGAGAGAGGAAATGGGGCAGCTTTGGTCAGGGAGGTTGATGGGCCTCTGAGGAGAGGGCGTTTGTACTTGGACCTGAAGGAGGGGAGGTGGGGGCCTTGTGGGGCGTGAGGGAAGGGTTCTCTGGGCAGGAGGAACAGCACATGCAAAGGCCCTGAGGTGGGATGGAGGTGGTGGGGCTGGGCCACATGGGACCTCAGGGCCTTTAGGGAGGCCACGTGAGGGATCTGCGCCTTGTTTCGCAGCCCCGTCACTGCCCTGGGATGGGGCACTGAGACACCTGCCAAAAACTTCCACTTCACTGCTTGGGCCTTAGAATGTCTCTGGCCCTTTCCACAGGTGAAGCAGCCTGAGGCAGAGCTGACGTGAGCCGAGGCTGGAAGGGCCACTGCCCTGGGCAGGGAGGTTCCCAGAATATATGCGCCTCTAGGTCAAGTGAAATGTCTTGCCTGCCCTTCCGAACCACAGAGCTTGGCAGGTCCTGAGTGTGATACGCCAGCAGGAGGCTCCTCTTGGGGATTAAACCTGGCAGGGGAACTGGGGCCGGCTCCGGAACGTCAGCATGTGGGAAGCATGGTCTCCTGTTTCCAGCTGGGTGTCGCTAGGCTCTTGAGAGGCCCCAGCCCTGGCAGCCAGATACAGATGTCCTCAGCCTATGGGGTCAGGACTGGGTCAGAGAGAAAGGGGTAATGGAGCTGAGGTTTTGAAGGATGAGTAGAAGTTTGCCAGCATGAGAAAGGCATGCTGGAACGTGACATGCAGGAGGCCCCAGTTTGTCCTCATTTGGCCTCCAAAGCTGAGTAACCCTTGACTGTTCCTGACCCTCAAGTGTTTCTCCCATTTGGTGGGACAAGGACAAATTCTCTGGGATCAGGCCAGTCCGGCTTTGAATCCAGGCTTTTTCACTTTCTGGGTGACTCTGAGCAGGTGAGGCTGCACCAAAATTCGTCCCAGTTTACAGGAGAATAAACTGAGGCTTACGGAGGGAGGCCACCCGTCTTAGGGTTCAGACAGAAGTGGTCAAAGCCAGGGCTGTGGTCTGGACTTGGGGCAGGGCAGGGGCCAAGGATCAGCAGGAGGAGGAGTCATACCAGGCTATTATCCTGAGGCCTGAGAGAGGGAGAGGAGGGGAGGGAAGAGCAGCCTGGCCAGGGAGCATAGCAGGTGCAAAGGCCCCAAGGTAGGAACCTATTTGGCAGCCTTAAGGGACAGCAAAGAAGCAGTGGGCTGGGGGCTGCCAAGCGAGGAGCAGATGAACAGACGGAAGGACAGGAGAATGGGGCTGTCACAGGGGCCACACAGAGCTCCGGAGCTCGCAAGGAGCTACGGCGGGTTTGTAGCAGGGGAGAGATGGAATCTGTAGTGACCACTGGCAGCTGAATCCGGGTGGACCTGGGGATTCGGAGGCCTGGGGGTGGCTGCACGGGCTCCTGTCAGCCGGCGCCCGGCAGCACAAAGCGGCCCCTGTCAGCACAGGCCTGAACTGACCAGCACACAGCCCCGTCCGCTGATGACAGACACTCACGCCAACACCAACCCGGGCTGGCTATGCACTGAGCAATGCATGACTGCTTCCCACACTGGCTGAGAGGTGTGACTCCCGTGCAAGGTACGCGTAACACGTGTGCACACACCTCTGGGTGCCTCCACCAGCGCGGCCGGCACAAAAACACAAAGGCACACATTGTCAGCCCTACCTCTTTCCAGGCCGCCTGCAAACAGCACCCCCACCCCCATCCCACGTCGTGAGGAGGCTCAGGAAGCACTGCTGGGGGCTCCCTCGAGAGCTAGCTTCCTGTTTTCAAAGCGGCTGGGAACTGCTGACAGAATGTTCTGGAGGCCTGCCCCTCCCCACTGCCTCAGTGCCCCACCCCCCATCCAAGTCCACAAACCTTGCCCCCTCTCTGTGCTCCGCACTGATGCTGTCCTACAGTGAGGCCACTTTCCAGAAGAGGAAACTGAGGCCCAGAGAGGTGTTGCCACTAGTCCAGGGTCACACAGGCAGGAAGAGGTGGTGCCCGGATCCAGACCCCCAGCTCTAATCTGCCTCCCCCTGGAACACGGTGCAGGGGCAGGGGTCTGCGGAGTAGGATGGCCCCTCCAGACTGCACTGTGGCTCCCAGACTCCAGGGGTCACCCTTACGCAGCCACAGGCTTCCTGACTAGTGGGTGCAGCCTCCCCCTATTCACTATCCCCCCTGTGCATTCGACACAGAAAGGCTACCTACACCACAAACATCAATGAAATGTCAGCTGCAAACAAAACAGACTCAGTCCCGCCCTTGGGGCTGGTGGCCAGGAGTGAGGAACACCCAGCCTAGGCAGAAAATAAACAAATGTGGTTCCCGCCCAGCTAGCTCTGTCTTGCCTGCTGTAGTTGCACAGGCTATTCCCTCTGCTTGGAATGCCTAGCTCCCTGGTGAACTCCTCTTCATCCATCAAAGCCCCAACCCCAATGTCCTCTCCTCTTGGAAGCTGTCCCAGGACCCACCAGTCCCCATCCCGCTGACTCCATGGGGCTGGAGGTATCTGCATTCCTCAACAATGCCCCAGGGACTCTGCTCTGCTGTCCTTGTCATGGTGGCAAGGACACCATGTATCATAGCCTCCGGGCCTATCATCTCCTCTGGGGGGCCCCCAAACTCTCAAGACAATTGACTCAGCCGGAGTCACATGGCCATCCCTGAGCCAATCCCTGCATCTCTGGTGACAAAAGGCTCTGATTGACCAGATTTGGTTGCATGTCCACATCTGAAGCTGGGAAGTGGACCTGCCCCCTTTTGCTCACTAAAGGCAGGCAGGGAGCGGAGGTGCCCCACAGACTTGGAGATCCCTGCCTGCCCCATCCTGGCTGAGGGGTCTTGGGCAAGTCACGCGTTCTCGGCCTCAGTTTTCTCCCCTGTGCGTCCAGCTCAGCGGGGCTGAGGTGCTGGAACACAGAGGGGTCCTGCCCTCCCCCACCTGCTGTGGGGGCCAGGCCCAGTTTCCCCCGCGGCCCCTATCCGTCACTGTTGCCCTCTGTGAGTCCCTCCGACACCCGCCCAGTGTGGCCATCTACTGAGTCACCAGTTCCTCCTGGGCCCCTTGCCCAGCCCAGTGATTTCTGGGGACTTTCCTGACCTTCCCTGAACCTGAACATCAAAAACAAGGTGGGCAGACTCTGGGGCCGGGGAGGGCAGAGACCGTGTGGACAAGTCTGTGCGCGTCCTGGCATAGGTTCAGTCCCGCGTCCTTTCCTGCCCGTAACATGGAGGCCGCCACCACTTCCACCCGAGCGGGGCACTCCACTCGTGAGACCCTCAGCCGGGCCTGTGGGCACCCGAGCTGAGGCGAGCACGGCCATCACCGTTGTGCCTGCTTGGACGGGTGTTAGCCTGCGTGATGCACAAGCTCCCTGGCCCGTTTCTGAGTCTCCGCCTACATGTGTGCACGTGTGTGTTTCCACATGTGTGTGCAGCAGGGCTCTCCTGCGTGTGGAGCCCTGCAGGCTTAGGAGACAGAGAGACCCAGTCCCTTGTTGGAAAAGGTGCACCTGGTGGAGGAAACTCCATGGGCAAAGGTGGGAGGGCTGAGAGATTGTCAGGTGCAGGCAACAGCAGGAGTCTGCAGGGAACAGTACAGGGGTACAGGGAACAGCCAGGGACAGGGTCTGGCAGCCTGAGGGAGATGGGGAGCTGTGTGAGGGAGCCTGGGCAGCTTCGGCAGAGCTGAGCTTTTGGAGGAAGTGACGTCAATTCTGAACTATTCACTGAACACTTACTCTGTGCCTGGAGCTGGGGACACAGCGGGACACTGGGGTGACAGAAACCATGACGGCAAACAAGTAAATATATAACTGTGGGGGCAGGGGTAGATCAGGAAGCACAATGCATCAGGCGGGGGTAAGGGACCCCAGGGTACTCTGGCCTAGAGACAAGAAGGGTGTCCCGAGGAGGTGATGTATGACCTGAGGCCTGAAGGACAGAAGATCCTGGCAGAACTGGGGAGAGGGAGCTCTAGGTGAAAGGCAGATGCAAAGACCCCGAGGTGGCGATAAGCTGGTAGAGGGGGCCCATTTAGGAAGATCTAAGCCCAGAGCAGGGAGGGGAGGCATCAGGGGGCAGCCCTGGTGGAGAGCAGGGCCACCAGAACAGGCTGTCCTGTAACTGGAGCCCAGCAGGAACTTGTCCCCCGTCCTGTCCACCCTCAGCACAACCTCCTCAGGACAGAATGTGCTGGGAGGAGAGGCTGGTGGTGGCTTGTGTCTGGTAGCTGGAGCGGGGTAGCAGGAGGATTCCTGAACAATGGCCAGACTGGGCCTCCTGCCAGCAGGGGCGGGAAAACAAGCAGTAGAAGCCCTGCCTCCCTGTCACCCCGTGACCTGGGCCTGGCTCAGTCAGGGCAGGGGACAGGGATGGTGAAAGTGCCAGAGACTGACAGAGACAGAGAGATGGTGACCAAGAGAGACTGCGAGCCAGAGCCAGAGAGGTAGTGAGTGGGAGAGACGCAGACAGGCGCTCTGTCTGGACGCCCCGTCTGACGGGGCGGGGATCCTGGGAACAAGTGTAAGGCCGTGACACTCCCACCCCTACCAGAAACTTTGTTTACACCAGAGCAGGGAGGGAGTCCCCTCCAGTCGCTCAGTCAGCGACCCCCTTCACACCTGCTATGTCCTGGGGCCAGGGACACAGCCCTAATTCAGCCCTGCCCTCAATGGCTCAGACAAACAAGTGAAGGTCTAAATAGGAATGTCAGAGAGTGATGAAGGCTATGAAGACAATAGGACAGGGGGATGGGAGAGGGAGTGAGAGGGGGGTGGTTGGCAACTTCAGCCAGGAGGTTGGTGTACCCCTGAAAAGACGGGGCTGGGCATAAAGAGGAGCCAGCTACAGGGAAGAGCCTTCGGTAAAGGGAACCGCATGCAGACGTGTGCGAAGGCTCTGCGGTGGGAACCAGCTTGGGATCTTTGAATAGCAGCCAAGGCTGGAAAAGGAGCTGGAAGAAGTAGGTGGGAGGTCTTAGGAGCCCCGGGAGGGTGAGATTTTATCGCAGGAGAAGAATATTCAGCCACTCTCCTTGATGCCCTACGGGCCCCTCACCATGTTCAGGGAGTTCCTTGGACTCTGGACGGCCTGTGCCAGCTGCATCTGGGTGTCACTGACCTGAACCAGGAATCTCTCTTTTTTTGGACCAGGTTCCCCAGGGGTGCTGATGCAGGAGTCCTAGGGCCACGGGGCAGCGTGCCCCCCCAGCCTGCTGGGGGGAGCTGCTGTGGAACTGCACGGCACTGCGGTGCAGCCCTAGGGCTCAGTTCAGGGAGCTGGGCTCCTGCATCCTGCACACCCTGGAAAACAGGGAACTCATCCTCTCCTGAGGCTGACTGCCGCGGAAACCTCTTCTCTGGCCCCAGTCCTGGGGACCTCCATGTCTGTCCCTCTCCAACCGGGATGCTGGGTCAGCTGCCCGGAGCGGACGTTGCTGGACAGGGAGTGTTGGGTGGGCCCCAGGAGCAGGAGCAGCTGGAAATCAGGGCCCAAACTCAGACCAGGGAAGGGGGTGATGGATTCTGTGGGAGGAGCTGTCCCAGAGTTTCATCTGGGGAAACTGAGGCTCAGAAGCAAGTGCCCTGCCCATGGTCACACCAAGAGCAAAAGCTCAGCCCAGATCTCCCAATGTCCAGTCCCTAGGTCACCCCCTCATCCTAAGTCCTCATCCCTGCCCCTCAGTCCCGCTAATGACCATCCTGAGCTGCCAGTTAATTTTCACGGCACAGCCTAGGGGTTCATACCAGGGTTTTAATTGGGCAGGGGGACCTCGGAGTAGGAGGTAGAGCCTGAGCAGCTGGCGCTGTGGGAGTAGCAAGTGGGGCGTCATGTGGGCTGTAGGGCATGGCCTTCGAAATTCCAGGGGCCGTTCTGAGTGGCGGCTCCATCGGTCCTTACTGTGGGACCCTGGGCAAGCCCCCTCACTCTGTTGGACTCACTTCCCTATCACTCACGTTGCCTTAACTCCCAGTGAGTGTTCGAACAAGTCCTGTGCGTGTCGGCCCACACAAGCCTAGTCACACGAGCCAAAACGTGGAAACGACAAAATGTCCAACAACTCGAATGTCCGTCAGCTGGGGAATGGATGAACGAAATGCAGTCCACTCACAGTGGAACGTCACTCAGCCAAGACACAGGTGCTGCGTGGACGAACCGTGACGATGGGCCCAGCGAGAGCATCCAGATCCACAGGGCCCCGTAGTGTGTTGCCTCGCGGATACGAAACACCCAGAACAAGCAAGTCCATAAAGACAGAAGCAGACCCGTGGTTGCCATGGGCTGGTGGAGAGGGGATGGGGAGTCACTGGTCATGGGGATGGGGTCTCCTTTTGGGGTGTTGGAATGTTCTGGAACTAGGCAGAGGTGATGGTTGCACAACATTGTGAATGTGCTAAACACTACAGAATTGTTTACTTTAAAATGGTTCATTTCATGGTCTGTGGGTTGTACCTCAATGAAATCAAACAAACAGCCCAGACTCAGAGTCAGAACCCTCCCGCAGCCAGAACCCCTGTCCAGCCCAGCCCCTCCTCTCCATTTGCTGAGGACAGGCGGCGCTATTCCTTCTCCCAGCACCTGTCACTGCACTGGGGGGGGGGGGGCTCCCACCAGAGCTTAGCATCCCTGTGTGTCCCTGGGCCTCAGTTTTCTCTCCTGGACAATGGGCCCCTCATCCCTCCTTGGCCTGGAATTCCCGGGACTGTGGTCAAGGCCACCCCACCTTCCTGGGCAGCTGGGGAAAGATAAACCAATAAGCCTAGTAGTCTCTTCCTCCACAATTTTATTTTTTAAAAAATTATACAAAACAGAACAATTTAAGGCTTATCAGAAATGCTGAGACCCAGGCTTGGACACAGGGGTCTCCAGAGGCACACTGGCCCTGCTTTGTCACCCCAGGGTGACCTCTGTCCCCAAGGCCTGGTTGAATGCTCTGCTGTCATTATCGTGAAATTCTTAATACTCCTGAACAAGGACTCCACGTTTTCATTTGCAAGTGAGGTAGCAGGTCTTGTCTGTCCTGCTCTGAACCCGGGTTCTCAGGCCACACAGCTCTGAGTCCAGACCACCCGGAGAAGCCCCTGGGCAGTCCCTGCCTGGGGCAGGAATCTCCAGCTTTCTGAGGCTTCAAAGGCTGCCCCCGCAACCCACAGGCCCCACCTAGTTCCCCTGACCTGCTTCCCTGATGCCTCGTCCTGGGCCCTCTCGCCTGCTGGACCCTGCCGTGTGACCTCAGCTGCAGCACTTGCCCTCTGAGCCCCGTTCTAAGATGATGGGGGCAGTCTCCAAACATCATTCAGCTCAGACCTTCTCCGACTTCTCCCTCTTGCTTGCCTGTCTACTGAGCTCTTACTCATGTGCCAAAGCCTCGGCTACGATGCCCTTTCCTCCAGGAAGCCTGCTCTGCTTCCTCTCTGGACTCTTCAGGGTCTTCCTCTGGTCCCACAAGACTGGAAGTATTTATGTCTGGCTGTGTCTCTCCGAAGCTGAAGGCTCCTGGGGGAACCCCGGCCTCTGCCCACAGGCCAGCACAAACAGTATGAACAGTCACTTGGATCTGCACCAGGCATTTGATGCCTTACAAAGACCAGATAAGTCAGATGCCACACTGGCCCTTCCTCTGTCCTGTGTGAACAGCCCCGCCCTGTTTCAGGACTTGGTTTCCTAGCCTCAGTGCCGTCGGGCTGGCCTGTTCCGGATCCAGCCACTCCCATGTCCACAGTGGCGGGAAGCGCAAGTGCAACAAGACCTCGTCCCTCGAGGTACCCACTTCCACTCAGCAGGTCATGCAGCGTGGCCTCATGGCTTCCGAGGGGGGGTTTGGATCCTCCTGAGGAAAACAAATCCATCGAGCCTCAGGGGGCATGGGAGGCTCAGAAGCACCCGTCCTGCTCTGATAGTCTCCAACCCCCACAGCCGCCCGGGGCTCAAAGCTGGTGCAGGCCCTGAACGTTTGTGCAGGAGTTTCATCAACATTTTAAACTCCGGTGTCTCCCACCCCTATCTCGGCCCCCAGGGCTGGAAAGGTATGGGGACTTCTCGGACTCCCAAGCTCACCTCAGAGTACAGGGGCGGCGGGCGGTAGCGGAACTCTTGGATATAGGTGAAGAAGGGGCCCTCAAGGCTCATGTCGGACTCCCGAGGTGGCGGGAAGGGGCTCTGCCCCACAGCTGCCACACCATCTGCCACCACCTCTGAATACTCCGGAGGGGCTGGAAGGGAGAAATAAGAGGGTAAGGGCGGTGAGGGGAGGGAGCCCTGGAATTGTCAACGATGGCCAGGAGCCTGCTTGTGCCGGTTCTGGGCTGCTAGGCCGTGTGCCCTCAGGCTGGCATTCTTGGGGGAATTGTGGTTGCCAACATGATCATTTCTGGGCACTATAACAGATGGGGAGCATCGGGGTTGCGGAGGGCATGTTGGCTTGGCACCGGCCTCTCCACCCACCCACCCCTTGGGGTCGCCAGGAAGGGGCACTCACCCTCAGGCTGCTCTGGCAGGGCCCCCAGCCCCCAGTCTAGCAGGAAGCCCGTGCGGCTGCCCACGCTGGATGAGCGGCTACCAAAAGGATGCAGGGGGACAGTGCCGATGACCAGCGGCAGCTCCAGGAGCAGCTTGGACGTGCCCGGGATGTCCACGCAGACCTGAAGGAAGGAACCACATTGGAGGGTGCCCAGGCAGCCTCGCCACACCTGCCTTCTACAGAAGGAGCCCCTCCTGTGCCGAAAGGCCCCAGCTCCAGCCTTGAGACAGAGCAGATGCAGCCCCCCTGCCTCCTACGATGCTCTACCTTGAGGGTGTAGTCCACGTGCAGCACACGGCAGTGCAGGATGGAAGGGCCCACAGGAGGGATCCGGAGCGCCCGACCCTGCCACAGTGCTCGCCGCCCGGGGCCCACAGGCTCGCCCAGGAGACTGGCCACCACTGCGTGCTTCTGCTTGCGGGCGCCTCGTGCCATGAAGGTCTGAGTCTGGACCACGACTGCTCGCGGCAGCACCGGGCGCGTGGAGCTGTTGTCAATCTCGGCGAACACGGGGATTACCTCGCCTGTAATGGGGAGTGGCAAGACCTCGGTTTTCCCACCTGAAGCCCCGACACTGCCCCCCCCCCCAATACTGCTGCCTGCGCCTGCTACCTGGTGTGTAGCCCTTGCGGTCGATCTTGGCTGAGAGGGAGACCAGGCCACGGTTACTGTACCAGGATCGGGCGACCTTCTCCCGGGCTCCTGCCTGAGGGGCCTGACAGAGAGGAGGAAAAGGACATAAATGGGTCACCTTGTGGAACTTCCAAACCATCCCCAGCTGAAGGAACCTGTGGGGCAGGACCCAGTTTCCTGGGGTTTTTTTTAACAATCTAGGAAAATAAATGTAAAATGGACCCAGGAATATGACCCATCTTGTGAAGCTAAAAATGAAACGAGCAAGCCAGTGCTTACTGTGTAGTTAGTGCTCAGCAAGGAATTATTATTTTACACCCTGGTTGTGCCCTATTTCACAGTCAAGGCATCTGAGGCTCATAGAGGGTGAGACACTTGCCCTGAGCCACAGAGAACTGGTGTGGCTGGGATTCGAACCAGGCTACGCTGACTCCACCGACATTCCTTTGCCTGCCTCCCTCCCTGCCAGGGCCCAACCGTGACCCGCACTTCGTGACAAGTTGTGGAGAGGATACGGAGCCACTCCGAGTCACCCGGAAGCCAAGCCCCTGTTCCCGGGTGCTACCATCCCGCCTCCCCAGGAGCAGCCAGCCACACACCAGCAGGGCAGGCGTGTTGATGTCCACGGGCTCGATCACAGTAAACACCTTCCTTGCCCGGCGTGCAGGAACCCAGGGCCGGTGCAGGGTGGCCTTGATGCAGTACCGGACACTGCCGTGTTTGCCCTCGAATGATGTCACCAGTGTCCTGGGAGTTGAAGGAAGGGACTTCAGCAGGTGAGGCACAGAGACTAGTAGGTTGGGGCTTCCCAAAGACTTAGGGGGCTTGAGAGACACAGAGACACTCCTGAGGGCCTCCCGGTGGAGACAGCCTTGGGCTCAGAGGTCCCCAGATACCTTACAGTGGAGCCCCAAACCTGGGGGCATACTTCCCCCAAATCCAGCACCCCAGATGACTTACGGAGGCAGCTGAAAGCTGAATGGGAACTCGTGGCGCCCAGCAGGCAATGTGGTGGTCTCGCCGGTATCTGCAAGTAGGAGAAAGAGGGGGCGGCTCAGCGGCTGAGCAGGGCTCCCAGGGCGCGCAGCACGTGCGCCGAGCAGGGGTCCCGGGTCGTACCTGGCGCGAGGAGCGTGGCATGGTGGCTCAGGACATCCACGCGCTCGCTATAACTCTGCGTGTATGCGGTGCTCGAGCCCGAACTGCGTGACTCGGTCCAATGCACGTGGGCGCGGCCCCGCGCGCGCAGTCTCAGGGCTCCCACGCGCGCCGGGCCCGCCAGCTCCAGCAGCACCCGGCCGACTACGACCTGGCCGCCGCTGAACACGGGATTAGCGCCCGCGCTCGCGTCGTCCAGATGCACAACGAACGCCTTCACCTTGTCGAAAAGCATCGCGCCGGGGATGCAAACCCTAGACGCGCGGACCCTGGCCTAGAATCCCTGACACGGCGGAGCGACGGGCGACGCCAGTCTCAGAAAGCAAACCCATCCAGCGTGCGCAGGAGCATTCAGAAGGCGGCCAGAGATTCTTCAGAGCCTATGCTGGCGCCACTTTTATATGGCGGGGCGGGGCAAAGCGCGACACGTGCCCGCCCCGGGAAAGAATACGCCAATTGAGCGGCGACAGGCGTGGCTCCGCCCAAACAAGTAGCAAAATAAACTTCCAGACTCCCAGCCCGCTTGCCCTCCACCCTCGAGGACCCTGGGGTGAAATTTAAGAATTGGGGACCAGAACCGGTTTGCCCCGGATCTCGGAAATAAAGAGAGGAAACTGAGGCCAGGAAGCGGGGTCGGGGTTTGAGGTCACTCAAAAAGACCATTCGGTCCTTCAGCTTAATCATCGACCCGCCACTACTTGCAGACGTGACTCCGGGCATGTCCTACCCGAGTTGGAGGGGCGTGGCCTGGCCCCAGTGGAGCGCTGGAGGCCTAGGTCACCAGGTCTGTTTCCCCCCCTGTTCAATGGTGAGGGAGAAGGAAGTCGGTGGGGCCTCCCCCAACCCCGCCCCTGCTGCCCCCTTCCTCTGATTCAATGCCCGCTCAGCTGGGTGACCCGGGACTAGTGGCAACCTCCTGGAGGCTGAGTTCCCACGTGCACAATGCGGGAAGAAACTCAGCCCGCATCTCAGAGAGTTCTGCATGAATCTCAGTGTCGCTCCTACTGGGCCCCTCCCAGAGCCTTGTTCCCGGACTACCGACCGCTCCCGATCTGTTGCCGCTAGGTTGTACCTAAAGGTCTTTAGCCCAAGGTGTTCCTACTAGCCAACATTTCTTTTCCAACTTCCAGCCCCTGGCAAACGCCTACACTTGACTTCTAGGCCTAGTCCTTGTGCCACTTCAGGCACCTCCAGCCTCGGCCCCCTCAGACACAGCAGAGTGCAGGGGAAGCTCCAGGCACCCCCGGGGCCCAGGGCTGCGGTGTGACTTCGGGGCAGGAATGACCCCTCTCTGGGCCTCAGTTTCCCCAAGGAACCAGTACTTTGGGTTTCAGAGGCAGCTGCCTCCTCACAATCTATGGGGCATCTGCGCCCTCTGGTGGCACAGAGATGCCCTGCTGCTCGAACCCATGCCTACCTTAGCATCCCTTTCGAGCCTGGCTCAGGCCACCCAGGGACACCCCCGAAGGCCTCCACACCCTCAGTGGGAGGTGGCCATAACCAGACCCGTCAGCTCGTGACAGCAGTTACAGCAGGCCCAGAGGGAAGGGCAAGGCTATCAACTCTGGGGCTGAAATAAGGGGTTGGGACCCTCTGTCAGGGCCAACTGTGGCCACAAGAGAAGACAGGAGGCCGTAAGCCAGGAGGAGGTGGGGGATGAGGTGACTCTGAAGGGACAGGAAGGCTCATAATGAGCAAACATTTCCCTCAGTGCATTTCACAGATGGGTCCCCAGTGGTCCAGAGATGGGCAGGGACGCACAGCACATCCTAAAACTTCACCCTTCCAGTGTCTTGAGGAAGCCACCAGTGAGTGGGAACAGAGGGACAGTAGGGTGAGACCAACCCCAATTTCGCTTGAGCTGCAGGGGAAGGGAAGTTCTTCTGGGGCCCCTTCCTGCCACTCCCCGTCACCACTACACCTCAGTTTCTACAGCTGGTCAGGCTGGAGTCCTTCGAAGCTGGGGGCTGTTGGGACAAGGCTGCAAGGCCAAGTCTGAGCTGTCTCCTGCCGTGGGTATTTTGCAGACGGGTACAAGGGAGGAGGTGGAACGGCCCCCAAAGAGACCCATGTCCTCCGCGGCTCTTTCTGTGGTCCCTGCTCTGCTTCTGCCTGGCCATGTGTCCTGAGGGTGGGGGGACTGAGGTTTGCCACCACATAAGACTCCCAGTCTAATTTGGCCTCACCCCAAGGCTCCACCACTCACCTGCAAATACCACCAGAACCCCCAATTCAGGGAAGAACCCTCCCCTTCAAACACTGCGGGCTAAGCTGAGGGAGGGTGCACTGGCTGAGCAAGACAGGGGACTTCTTTGGAAGTCAGGGACCCCAGATCAGGGGCTGACAGGGATCCTGGGGTCCAGAGAGGAGGATCTAGGACCTCCCGTTTCCACCCAGGGATTCCCCCAGACAAAGGGTTCCCATTGCACCAGTGCGCAGCTTCTAAATCCAGGACGTCTGGGCTCTGGAGTGGAGGTGCCCAGACCCTGGGAGGCTTCCCGGGAAAGAGGGTTTTGGAGTGAGTAGGTGGGTGGAGGTCCCAGTGGGAGCGTCCAGGCCCTGGCAGACCCTGGGGAGGAGGTCCCCACTTCTTGAGAAGGATCACTTGATCACATGGCCTCTAAGTCGAAAGGCTCACGGCTCTGGAGAGAGGCGCGCAGACTTGAGGGGGGCGCGCAGACCTGGGGAGTGGGTACCGGGTAGGGGGTGTGATCCTAGCTGCGGGGAGGGAGGGTGAGCGGCTCACCTCGGAGCAGCCGCCGCCGCCGCCGCAAGTATGTCTCTGCGGCTGCGAAGTGGCTGGAAACCGCGTTGACACCCACGCTTCGGCCCTCGAGCCACTGCGTTGTCGCGCCGCCGCGGGCGACCACCTCGAGCGATCGCACACGCAGTGGCGCCGCCGCCTCCAGCAGCACCCGGCCGCACAGCCGCTCTCCGCCGCGGTACGAACCGCCACGCGCCAGCTCCAGCCCGAAGCTGCTCACGCACCCCAGACGCATGGCGCGGGCCTGAGCGCACCGCGGGGACGGCGCCCCCGGCGTGGGGCGCGCCTCGGGCCTGCGGCCACCACGCGGCTCTCTCAGGTCTCAGCCCTCGTCCTCGCCGCCCCCGGCGTCCCGGCGCTTTCTCCCGTCCGAGCGAACTCGTGCAGACGCCTCCGGCCCCGGGCTGACTTCCTGGTCCTCCGCGTCCGCCCCCTTGACGAGCCCCGGCCGCCGTGGACGTGCGTTCCGCTAGCCCGCCCCGTTGACTTGTCAGCCGCCCCCGCCCCCGCCGGCACCGGGCGGTCCCTGTTTTCTCAGGGTCAGCGCACAAGAGTCACAGCCGCCCCGGGGCGGATGTGGCTGGCGCCGAGAGGAGGCAGCCGCTGGGCTGTGCCTTGCGGTCTCATTCGTACTCCGCTCAGCAACTTTGGTCCGGGTGCTGCCCCAGGCTTTCCGCCTCCTCCCGCCCCTGCCACACACAGGTTGTTCCCCAGACACAGCAGATTCAAGTCTTGCCTCTTGGCTTTTGCACTGGCTGTTCCAACGCTAGGAATGCCCTTCCCCAGATCCGCTCTCCCACCCGCCCCCCAAACCCCATGCCCAAATGTGGCCTCCTCAGAGTCCCCTAGTCACGCTCCGGCCTCATTTATTTCTTCAGGGCTCTGCTCAGTGTGTTTGTGACCGCTCTGTGTGTACTGTGGCTCCTCCGTCAGACTGGGTGCGCCCGGGATGGGCACTGTGCCCTGTTCTCATCACTGGACTGTACAGATGAGAAAACAGAGGCCCCCAGAGGGGCAGCCACTGCAAAGGCACCCAGTGGGGGGAGAGTCACGACTGGAACCCAGGTCTGACCACAGCCCCCTGGCACCTCTCCACACCCTTCTCTCTTTGGACCAACCTATCTCTTGGAGCCAGGTGGCCCCTGGCCTTATGAGAGGCTGCCAGGGCCTGGGCTCTCTGGTGAGCACCAGTTAGCCTCCCCAGGGGCCAGTGTTCCCCCCTCCACCCCCATCAGGGCTTGGCATCTGCCAAGGGCCCACCGCCCCTGCCTGACCCCAGCACCCTGAGCCCAAGGCCTGGAGGGACCTTTCTGATTCTGCTTGTGTGCTGAACCTTCCCTTCCGGCCCACACCAAATGGGCCCCTTCAATGCCAGGAGTGTGCCACACCTTCCCCAACTCATACCAACCCCCCAGGAAGTGTCCTCCACCAAGTTCGGGCTCTTCGTGGCGGCCTGTGGGTCCCCAAGTTGAGTCCTGGCTCAACGCCCCCCACTTCATTCTGTAGCCCCAAGCAGGTGGCTTCACTTCTCTGAGCCTCAGTTTCCCATTCTACCCTGGTCAGGTTCTGGTGAAGAGTGGGAGTGATAATTTACATCACATCACATTCCCTATATATAGCAGGTGCTCCATGCATGTCCGGTGAAGGCTGAATAGCCCTCCTCGCCCGTGTTAACTCCCTCGCTGGACTGTGCTTCGCTGGCACTTGACCCACAGTGGGTGCTCCAGCAAAGCCAGCTGGTCGAAAGGTAGGGCATCTGATTATCCAATGCCTTTTGTAGCGGCTGGGCCACATCCTTTGCGGTCACTCTGTCAGTGCCAGGTGGGACTGGTGCAGATGTCCTCAGAGAGGTGTCCGGACCAGGCCTGGGAGACTACTAGGTTAGGAAGGTGACGGAGATGGGCTCACCTTGACTCCCACATCTATTCTGGGACCCCAGGCCAGGTGGCCATGTCCCATGTTGTGATTACAAGTGTCCCCCAGCCACACACAACAGGCAGCAACTGGATGGGTCCTGCTTTATTCAGAACTAGCAAGGACCCTCTCCCTGCTGTTTTGAGCCCACAGGGGGCCTGGGGAGAGTCAGGGGGCCAGGCAACCAGAGGAAGCTCCAGGCTCCCCAAGCTCCAATCAGGGAGGAAGCAGGCAGCAGCCTCCCCTGTGCAGACAGTCTGGGTGGGACAGGCCCCAGGCCACTCAGCCCAACTCAGCTCTGGCTCCTTATACTCCAAGAGGCGCAACTAGACAGGGCTTCTTGGATGTTGTGGAGGTGGCGGCCACACAATGGCCAAGATTGTGGGGTCTGGTGGTGGGTGGGGCTGTCATCCACAGTCTGAAGAGGCCACGGGTGGCCACCGGCATGGCGAGCTCCGGGTTGCCTGGTCTGGTGGGCCAGACTGCGGAGGCAGGGGCGGTGGGGGCAGGCATATGGCTTGGGTGATGAGGCTAGGCAAGGCCTGCAGGGAGGTGCCCAGCGCATCCAGGCGGCTTTCCAGTGCAGCCAGGCGGGCCTCAAGATCCTCGTGCTGGGCGTGCAGTTCAGACATGAGGTCGTACATGGCATTCTGGGTCTGCCAGAGACAGAGGTGGGAGAGAGAAGAGGCTGGGTGAGGCAGGAAGGGACAGGCACACAGAGAGACAGTTGCAACTGTGAGGACACCCCCAGGCCTGCAGGTCTCCTGCTGGACCCCAGGGAATGGTGGGAGAGTTGGTGAGGGGACAGACAGGTCTTAAATGCCAGGCTGATGCCAGGAGACCTGGGAAAGGCCGAAGGATGTCCTGGGGAGGGGTGGCTGTGACCAGAGAGTATCTCCACCACCTTAATTGCTCCCCACAACGCAGCCAGCAAGGGCTGGTTCTGCCACTGTCCAGATGGACCCTGGTTGGAGCTGGAAGGGGAGGCTGGCCACGCGGGGACAACCGCATGCAGATGGCACTCTCGCCATCAGGTGGCGCTCGAACATTGCTCGTCGTCTTTAACTCCAGCTCTGCAGTGACCAGACACCCAGGCAAACCGAAGCTTACCGCCCAGCCCAGGCTTCGGAAGGGAGGATTGACGAGGCAGTCCCTTCTGAGGGGCGGAGCCGGGGAGAGGCGGGAACACCCTCCAACCCCTCGCTCCGCGGGAAACAGATAGGTTGAGGCACCTATTACAGTAAGTGCAGACTTTCCCAGCCTCCCTCCGTGTCCCCATCCTTTTTTCTGTTACTGTAGGCTGACCACACCCCAGAGAGGGAGGGACCAACACCTCTAAGCCCCTTCTAGGGCCCCTGACCTTCGCCCCAGCCTGCCTCACACAACCACAGTCCCCAGGGCCAGAGGGTAATATCTGGAGGCAATCAGGCCTGGGATGGTTCATTTTGGCCCTCTCTGAGGTTTTTTAAAAATTGTTTTAAACTTAGGATATACTTTTATTTTTGTTAGATAGATACAAATTAAATCAACAACCTTGGAAAGAACAGCATAAAAATTTAAGATTGGAAAACATCTTAACCTTGTTTAATTTTAAAAAAATCACAAACCCATGTAAATATGAGTATAATCCAATCTAATTAAAGACTGATTCAAGGAAACTTTTGTGAAATATATTTTGACAGGGGTATACCACCGTGGTTACAAGGTTTAAATAACTTAAAAATTCAAATTTCAGCCCTGGCTGGTATGGCTCAGTGGACTGAGCGCTGGTCTGCGACCCAAAGGGTTGTGGGTTAGATTCCTAATTAGGGCACATGCCTGGGTTGTGGGCCAGATCCCCAGTAGGGGGTACACGAGAGGCAACCACACATTGATGTTTCTCTCCCTCCCTTCCCCTCTCTCTAAAAATAAATAAGTTCTTTAAAACAAATTCAAATTTCAATAATTTATGCTAAAGAAGTATAATATGGATAATTCAAATATAATTCCTAGTACCTTTTATATAAAATACCAAGGTATTTTATATTTATAGCTATAATCTCATATGACATCAAATTAGTTGGTCGACAATTTTTATATGTTCTCAGGGTTATGTTCTAGTTTCTACTACCAATTGAATAATTTCTTTAGGATTCTAGAACTTTTTTTTCCTCTGTAATGTTCCCTTTCAAATTCAATTTATATAGGTTAATATAAATTATTTTGCAATCTCTTGAAATGAGGAAGAGAGTGAGTCCAAAATCAGGTGGGTATAAGAAGTGAAATAGGACTTAATATCTTCTAAAGATATTATTAAATTGGCCTCACACTGATAATTGATTAGGGGGTGAGACCAAGAAGCAAAGCTCACACACAAACTATTTATGAAATACACATCATTGGTCAGGAGCAAGTTCAGAATAGTGTGAAAACATTCTAAGAGCTCACCTAACTAAGTTAGGTCAGCCGAGCCCTGGCCGGGTAGCTCAGTTAGTTAGATTGCTAGGCCTGATCCGGCAAGGTTGCGGGTTCCATCCCTGGTGAGGGCACACACAAGAATCCACCACTGAATGCGTAAATAAGTGGAACAACAAATCGATGTTTCTCTCTCTTTCTCAAATCAATCCATACAAATTTTTTTAATAAAATAAAGTTGGGTCAGTTGACACATCTTTTAATGGATGAATAAAAAGTGGGAGAGAGGGTAGGACTTAATATTAGAACCAACAAATAGATCCATTTGTAACACAAACTGATCTTATTGAGCTCATGCAATCAATTTTAGTTTCCTGAAAGGTGTTTAATTGCTATACAAGTTAGCTTTCTGTTGATGCTGTAATTTGAATTTATATCCATAGCAAAAATACCACATCATCAACTTTGCCCACTAGTTACATATTCTTTTTAAAGCTGTTTTCTTAGATACTAATTTTTAAACTGTAACTACTGCCCATGTTAAAAGCAGCCTGCACACAGGCAGAGATTCCCAGAGGCCCTCTCATAGCCGCAGCCCCTGGTCTCGACGGACCCTTGCAGACCAGTCGGACTGTTGTTCCCTGGTGGCCCATCCGCCCGATCTGTACCCCTTGCCTGTGTCACCTGCCTGCCCCATGAACTCCAGGGCTGTCCTTCCCTCAGCAGAAGCTGCACCCTGTCCCTTACTGAATGTCCCCTGTCTCCCTGGAGACCCGCCCAGCCCAGACTGTCCAGGGCAGCTGCCCCACCCGGCCCCGCCTTGCTCACCTTGGCCAGGTCTGCGAGTGTGTTGGCCTGATCGTTCAGCTTCCCTTGCTCGATCTTCACACTCCGGAGCCTGGGGACAGGTGGGTGGGTGGGGCTGGGTGGAGGCTGCACCAGCAGCAGTAGGGGAGGTCCTTCATGCACCTGCCCCGCCCCCAAGGGTTGCCACGTGGGACATGCAGAGGGGAGATGAGACGGGATTTGGGGGGGTGCAGCAGGGCCTGGAAGGCAGCTCAGCTACCACCCACGGTGCCTGCTGTCTGGCCATGTCCACATGCCCAACTCAGGATGTCCCAGTAACTTGAATCCCCAGGTCCAGATGAAGCCTGCACTGGTCTGCAGGGAAGACATAAGCCCAGCCTCCCCCAGGAGCTGCCCCAGGTATGCACCCTGCCCCGTGGCCCCCATGCATCTCTGACCCTCAGGAAGAGACTTACTTCTGAGCTCTGCAGGACCCAGCGGAGCAGAGAGAAATTGCAAGGCAATGTTAACCTCAACACTGCAGGGCAGCTCATGCCCAACGCTGCCCACCTCCCACACACCGACCCCAGGCACCAGCTGGGAGCTTCGACAGCCGAGGGGGCTGTTGTCCCTGCTCTGGGGAGGGGCTCGGCCTCTGAGAGGGCAGTGCCAGCCCCTCAGAAGCACGTCTGTCCTCTGCTCCCTCCCTTGAGCAGTGCCCACCCAGTCCTGGCCTGGGCTAATGTCGCTGCCTTTGCTCTGCAACCCCGTTGCCCACCAACCTGTGCCTGGCGCCTGGCCCAGAGGGGACATTCAGTCCAGAAAACTGTACCTATGATATTTCCTAAGGGAGAAAGTGAGGCTCAGGGGGACAAAGCCACTGCCTGATAGCACCCCAGCAGGATTTGAACTTGTGCCTACCACTCGGCTTCCATGCCTCTGCCTCCAACAGCTGCCCACGGAGGTGGGGGCCGGCCTGTGTGTGTCTTGCCCTTACTCTCCACACCTGCTGTAGGGAAACTGGCCCAGGGAGACGGTGCCAGGTAGGACTGTCTCCCTCACTGGCTCAAACTCAACCCACATGTGCCCACATGTCAGATGCTCAGGATGCCCTTGGGGCCCATCATGCTGGCAGGGCCCCCGAGACCCAGCCCTCCATCTGGAGAAACAGGTGTGGGTACAGGCACCCCAAACCCCAGAATTCTGCTGCAGAGCCATGACATATCTTCCCTGGGGAAGCCATTCTTGGCTTCTCTATAAGCTATCTGTTATATAGGAGAATGGTGTCTCTCACAAAAGATGCATTTAAGTCCTAATCCCAGGATGTCAGAGTGGGACCTTATTTAACCAGGTTAAGATAAGTCATCAGGGTGAGTCTGAACTCGCTACGACGGGTATCTTTATGAAGAGGGTGGCATTTGGACACAGACACACACAGCGGGAAGGCACGAAGACACGGGAAGCGTGCACAGGAGAACGGAGACGCGGAGCGAAGCATCCACAAGCCGAGGAAGGCCTGCGGCTGCCGGAAGCAAGCAGAGAGGCCTGGTACAGACCGTCCCCTAGCACCTCCAGAGGGAGCATGGCCCTGCTGGCTCTGATTTTGGTCTTCTGGCCGCCAGGACAGTGATCATAAATTCTGTAGTTTCAAACCACCCACTCTGTGGTGCTTTGTGGCACAGCAGGCCTAGGAAACACATCCAGTCCCCAAACGCAGGCTCTGCTCCCCAGTCCGCCTTCTCTGGGACCATTTCTCCCTTCCCACCAGCTGGCGCCCCTCGCCCTGTCCTGGGGCCTCTCCAGTGCCAGGACGTGCCAGGCCGCTGCAGGTTCACAGCACAGGCCCCCTGGCATTGTGCTCTTTCTGGGCCATGCGCCCCCCCCCCCCCCCCCCCGCCCTTCCTCAGCCTGTGGGCACTCCTTGGTGTGCCTGCTCGCCTCTCAGTTTCCTACTCAGATCCCATCCACCCGTCAGGCCCTAGTTCAGACTTGCTTCATTTCATCACCTGCCCTCACTGGGCCACTGTTTTCCTGGGGGGAAGGGTGTAGGAGGTCCAAGGGGGAATGAAATGGTCCTGCCCCAGAACAGTGGACACAGGTAACTCACGGAGCAGGTGCCTTCTCCCCAGACCTGGCTCTCCTCAATTCCCACACTCCTGTTTCCCTCAAAGAACTTTCTGGAGCATCCCATGGGGCAAGGTGCAGGGCAGGGCCGTGCCTGTGTCCCCCGTGCCTCACACACCAGCTGGTGCAGGAAATGCTCGTGGAATGACAAAAGGACCATATTGTGGGTGTTGGTAACAATGCCAGTTCCTATATTCAGAAAATACTATGTGGCAGTCAGGCACGAGCGAGTCATCTGGTCGCCCCACGTGTGTTCGATCCATACCCCATTGCTGGAAAAGAGGCACGTCACCATCATCGTCACTTTACACAGAAGATGTTGGGAGTAGCATAGTCACTGGCCCAGGCCCCACCGTTAGGTGGGAGAGACCAGGTTGAGACCCAGTGGTCAGCTAACAACTGTGGAAGAGCCAATGAGGAGAGTTCCCTGCCTCAAGGGCCTCCGGGTCTTGTGAGGAGGTAGGACTAACACCTGGGCACAGTGAGATCGAGGAAATGGGGTACCAGTTCCTCTCCCTGGTTTTTAGGTGATGGTTGAAGCAGAGGCAGAGAGCAGGGGCTGGGGCAGGTGGAAGCCATGCGTTACCAAGTGATTGCTCTGTGCCGGGCACCTTGCCGGGCACTTCTGCACTCATCTCCCTTGGCCCTCCGGAAGTCCTGGGAAGCAGGGGCTGCTACCATCAGAAACCAACCCAATTATAAGGGCAAACGCAATAGACGTAAGCAGACTAAACTCTAGCTAAAAGACAAGGTTGGTAAGCAGCATGAGGAAAGTTTTGGGGTGATGGCTCTGTTCCTTATCATCACTGTGGTAACAGTTTTATGGGCGTGTGCATATGTTAACATGCAAACAGGTGCGGCTGATTGCACGTTGAGTATACCTCAAAAAAGCTGCTCTTTACAAGGAGATAAAAATGATTAAACAGAGTTGAAAAATGAAAGTCCAGCTGGCTGAGCTGCTTCTCCCATGGCCTGGTCTCTCCCCTGGGAAAGGATCATTCTCCTTTACCTTCTGACACCCCAGGAGCTGGGCTGCCCCTCCATGCAACCTCCACACCCTACCGCGCACTGGCGTCTCCGGGATGCCTCTTGGTGGTGTGCCCCTTGGCTGCCTCGGCTGCCTTCCCGCCGCACCGGCCCCGACCCTAACGCTGTCCGTCTCACTCTCTAGCTCGTCAGCCTGAGTCTGGCCCGGGACCTCTTGGGACAGGGGGCCGTCTGGCTCACGCAGGAGAGCCACTTGTGAGGAGGGTTTCCCATGATATGAGCAGTGGGATGTCTCTTGAGGGAGGCTGACTCTGAAAAGTGCCTAAAAACGTAGTTTTACTATTTTAAATCAGGTACCACGTGCCTCAACTGTAATTTGAGTGCCCCACCCACCCCGGATTTGGAGCTGTGTAAATTCTAGGTGGGCGCTGCTCCATCGTTCCGTGTGTGGCTACTGGACCTGGGAAACGTGGCCGGCCGAACGAAAACGAGCTGTCAGTGCAAAGCAGATGATGGACTTTGGAGATGTAGTACAAAAACCTTCTAAGGTATCTCATTAGTGATTTTGCATCTTGATCACGTGTTAAAATGAGAATAATTTGGACACACTAAACGAGTATATTAAATTTATTTAACTTTTTTCTTTTTAAAAAATGTGGCTACTAGTAAGTTTAAAATTATATATGTAGTTCACATGATATTTCTAGTGGATAGTAATTGGCATATCATAGCCTGTGAACCAGATCTGGCCAGATGTCTGATTTGGAAAATAAAGTTTTTATTGGAGCACAGACACACATATGCAGTCCCACTCCCTTCCTGTTACAACAGCAGAGCAGAGTAGGGACAGATTATCTGGTCCGCAAGGCCTGAAATATTTACTATCTGGCCCTTTAAGAAAAAGTTGCCTACTCTGGCTACACATTGGACCCCTGAGGAACTTAAGCTTAAGCCCAAACTGTACTATCACTGGTGTTGTGTGTGGCCTGTAGGATTTTGAAAAGCCCCTTGGGTGACTCCAATGAATAGCCAAGGATGAGAACTACTTAATTAAGTATTCTCAGGGCAAAGGGACAAAAGAGGAAATTAAGTAATTTCTAATTGTCCCACTTGAGCTTCTGGATCAGGCCACACATTTAATTCTGAGCTTCCTGGCAGCCAAAGCAAAAAGGGGAAATTGCCTCAGTGTCTAAGGGATACAATAATTTGGCTATTCCAGAGAATAAAATATGCTTCCTACCATTTATGTTGGATGGGCTGCATGGCTTATGAAGGTGATTTCCCTGGATGAGCACCGGGCCTGTGACATGTCTCCCTCTGACCATCCCACTGTCCCAGCCAACAGAAGCTGCAGGCCCCAGTCCACTGACCACCCAGCATGGGAGGGGCCGTGACGAGGCCATGCTGAGCTGTCTGGCCTGACCCTGGGCCTCCTCCCCAGGGGGTTGGGGGATCACGCTGCCTCCGCCCCAGGCGGACACAGAAACGTGAGCGGGAAGGGTGCTGGACTTACTGATGGATGGCTTGGAGGAACTTACGCTGGTGTTTCCGAACCCGGGCGTGGTCTGGCTTCTTCACCAGCCTGGTGTGTTTGTAGATGAGCCACGTCTCCCTGAGAACGTTAGCAGCGGCGTTTTTAACCTGGGGCCAGAGAAAGAACAGTTCTCCACTTTACACACGGGGATACCAAGGCACCAAGAGGTCAAGCTGCCAAGGCCAGCTTGTACGCTGCACTTGGCTGCCTGGCCCCAGAATTCCTGCCTTTCACTGCATGGCCCACAGCTAGACTGTGCCTGAGCTGTGGACACCTGTGGCCATCGCCACGTCTCTGTGCACAGCTCAGGGATGTTCTCATAATGGCAGAGCCTGGTACAGTCTTGGCACGCACAGGGCAGTGTGGTGACCTGCGGGCACACGGTGTGCCTGGAACGTGCAGACGTAAGGGGGGCAGGTCTGCCCTTGTTCATCAGGAGGGGAGGTGGCTGTGGCGGGGGCTGGCATCCTTACCCGCTTGGTGAGCTGTGTGTCCATCATGAAGTTGTGCACGTGTTTCTCTGCCTTGGTGAGCTCCAGTTTCCGGGCCACCACAGCCACCACGAGCGCTGTACAGCCAGCGCCCTGTGTGAGGAGGGTGGCAGGCACATCAGCGTTCTGCTTTCTGTGGCACAGAGTTCACTGACTCCCAACCCCACTCGCCTTACCCACCCAGTGTCTAGGGAGCATGTCCCACAGATTAGTTTATCCCAACAACCCTGGGAGGTAGGACCACTCTTATCTCCATTGGGTAGAGGGGGGAAACTGAGGCTCAGAAATATGAAAGGGACAAGAAACAGCAGGGTCTGCAGGCACATTCAGGGTCAGTGTCCACGGGAGTGGGAGGATTTAGAATCTGTCAGGGCCTCAGGGTCTGGGTGTTAGGGACAGAGACGGGGCTGACAGGTCACTGAGCAGGAACGGGGCCAGCTGACAGGAAGCATGAGGGAAGGGCTAGCCAGAAGCCCCCAGTGGGGCATGTGCAGAAGGGAAGAGGCAAAGTACAAGTCCCAGGAGGCAGGGAAGTGGGGGGAAGGATGTCCCCTCATGTGGGCTCCCTGGTCAGTGCACCCGCCCTCCCTAGGACGCCTGAGATGGCAGGCAAACCCCGGTTGGAAAAGGGGATCAGAGAGGGCTCACTTGTCCGCTTGGGGGCTGTTTGGAGGGATAGAGGCAGAAGTGAGGTCCCAAGGAGGAAGGAAGGGAAGACAGGCAAGGCAGGGCAGCAGAAAATGACACAGGAGGGAGACAGGGAGGAAGCAGGAAGAGTCTGTGACCAGCAGGAAGTGTGGTGCAGGGAGCCTAGGACACATAGGAAATGTCATCGCCCTCAGGAGTGACCAAGAAGTAGGTGGCAGGAGACGGTGATGGAGCCAGAAGTTGGCCTCCTGCCTGTGCTGGAGGCTGTCCCTGGTGCTTCACCTGCCAGCTGCTTCCTCCCACGGCTGCTGAGCACAGGATGGAAGGAGGGACAAACCCCGCTTGGGCTCTGGGGTCCTGGATGGGGGTGCAGCTGGGCAGTAGTTTGGTTTTTCTTAGGGATGGAAGAAAACATTTATGGGAGGAGTGGACAAGGGCCAGGAACACTGTTGAAGCGTCCTGCTTGGGTCTGGAAGCCAACATGCCCAGGCTGGTGGGGTGGGCACAGAGTCACTCTCCAAGCAAACCCTGTTGAAGGTTCCTGATCAGGACAAGGATCTTGGAAGGACCGACGAGCCTTAGGAAAAGCCCTATTGATTGGGAGCAAAGTAACATGCTAGAAACCCACACACGGACTACTATACAGCAAGGAAAAAGCACAGGTGACAAGTCTGCACAACAGCACTGATGCCATGCTGAGTAAAATATGCTGGGCTTAGAGGAGGCCCCACTGGCATGCCTTGAAGTTCAAGAATAGGGAAACACCGGGCGGTAAGACAGTGGAAGAGGATAAGTCCCTGGGGCAATGCCCAGGAGGGGACACACTTGGGCACAGATGGAAGAGCAGAGAGCTAACAGAGCAGCTGAAAGAGACCTGAGCATGACCGTGTGTGCATGCGCTGGGGGTGAGGGCTGGGAGCAAGCTGCAGGCTGGACTTGAAACTGACTTTCTGGAAGGAGCCGCATCCCAGAGAAGGGAACACAGCTTTCCCATTTCACTGAGGGTTTTCTGGATTGAAAGCCTTCATCTTATCCGAGTGTTCTTGTTTGTTTGTTTGTGAAGTTCAATTGCTGCGGGAGGGGTGATAGATTGTGGCCAATCTTTTTTTTCCTTCCACTGTCACAAAATCACATAAGCAATTGTGCATGATGCCATGTCACAGGCGATGGGCCATGTCAGCTTAGCCAGGAGAAAGGTGGCCCTGGCGGGGGAGGCAGGAGTAAGTGGACCCCTGGCTGTGTCCAAACAGGAGGGAATGAGAGGCCAAGAGGAACACAGCTACTGGGCTTCAGCGTCAGCAGATGGTGACAACTGGGGACTGTCTACATATGGTGCAGGGGGCTGGGCTGAGGCCCTGCGAGAGGGCTCTTCCTTCTGTGGGAGGAAAGGAAACGGTGGAAGGGGGGTGACGTCATGGTTTAGCGAGAACAAATGCTCGCTTCTGACAGTATAGCTGGTGACGGGGTGAACTCCCAGTCGGCGGGGGATGTGCAAGGGCCCTGGCCCTTACCATGATGCCGGTGAGCAGGCACACGCCTTTCCCGCAGTAGGTGTGTGGCACCATGTCTCCGTAGCCAATGGAGAGGAAGGTGATGGAGATAAGCCACATGGCTCCCAGGAAGTTGCTGGTCACTTCCTGTTTATCGTGGTACCTGGGGAGAGCGGGGAGGGCTGGTTAGCCACAGGGTCCTTCCTCCATCATCACACCCCCAGGGCAGCGCCTTGACCACAGGGAACTGGTCACTCCGGGGGCTCAGAGTGATAAAGGTGCGATTTCAGGGCAGTGACTAGCTCCTGGGCAGACCCCACAGGATGGAGGGCACCCACATCGTCCTTCCCAGCCTCCTATTCACCTTCCTTCCTTCGCCCGACCCTCAAGCTGCTGCTCCGTATGTCTGCCCTCCTGGCCCTGATCATGGGACAGAGAGGGGTCCAGGTGAGGGCACGCCACACATGTCCATACATGTCAACATGATACCCTTCCCAAAGGCAGACATACAGACAGTCGCTGACACAGGTGGCCACAGGCACTAGAAGTGGCAGGGAGTGGAGGTGAGGATTCAGGTCAGACACCAGGAAGAACTTCCCCAGCCAGCGAGGCCCTGAGGAGGGAGGAGGGCTACTGGGGGAGATGGGAGGCTGAAGGGTCATGCTCCAAGACTTGGGAGAAGAAGCGACATCAATACGTAAAGGGCAGCACCAGTTACCCCAGTCCCAGGCCTGGGGTTGACATGGGTGTAAGGAGGGAGGGGGCAGCTTGCTTAGTGTGGGGAGAGGCCTGGGGCTAAACTTTTGATTGGGTGGGAGGGACAGGCCCAAAGGCATTGCAAAGGACATTGTTTTTTCCCCATCACGACTGGCCTGGGACCCTGACCAAGCAGGCTGTGAGCAGGCTCTGCCCACGGTCAGCCCAGCCTGGGGGGTCGGGGGGCTGGTTCTCGGTGTCTGGCAGCAGCTTGAGGTTCTGCTCTAGCCCAGTCCAGCCTGCAGAGCCCCTTCAGCTCAGGGGGACCCCTTTCCAACTGACCCCCTCCTTAGCAGGCCTCTGGCCATCTGAACCCCACACCAGTGGGTAAAGACTTCCTCTGAAGAGGTTCAAGGTGGGAGGTCAACTGAGGTGGCATGGAGGAAGCGGACTCCTGGCTGGGGTGGGGCAGGGGCTGAGGGAAGGCCGTTCCAGGCAGATGGAGCTGGGGCCAGGGGTCCAAGATGGGAAGGAGATAGAAGGGAAGCCCCAGTGGGGGCAGGAGGGATGGAGGCCTCCTCAGCAGGTCTGGTGTTTCGGAGTCTCTGTTCCCCTTTGGGGCTTCCAGGCTTCTTCCTGAGTGCAGAGGACCAGAAACTAAGCCCCATATTTCATTGAGGTAACTGAGCCCCAAGCTGCCTTGGCCTCCAGCTCTTGAGAGACCAGTGCCCCCAATCTCAGGAGGCAGGAAAGAGGGGCCCCTCCAGCCACGGGTGAGTGCTGCCAGACCACCCAGGGCCAGGGAGTGGGGGCATGCAGGAGATGGGGTGGCGGTGGGACAAGCCACAGGGGCAGAGTGAGGCAGGCAAGGGGGCTTCAAGCAGCAATAGGGGCTCAGAATTTAGGATCGGCTGCTCCCCACCCTGCCCCACTTCCCACCCTGCTCCATTCCCCACCCCTACCTGGGGACCCCTGAAATGACCCAGCCTGGACCTCAGGGATGCCTGAGGAGGGATGTCCCTTTCTTGCTCCCCAGACCCTGATCCTGAGCCCACCCTGATGGGACTGGGGATGGGCTGTGGGAACTGGCATTGGGGCATATCAGGGGTCCATGGGGACCCTGTGGGACCTGCTGATGGTAAGCCTCAATGACAAGAAGAGTTGGGCCCTCAGCCCTGTGAGCCCCATGCCAGTCTGAGGTAGAGACTGTGGAGTGGGGGGACTCAACGGGTGAGGACTTGGGTCTTGGGGGACAAGTCTAGACCAAGGACCAACCCCCAAGGAAGCCCAATCATGGCACCACCCCACATAGACCCCCCTCCAGGGCCTTCCCCAACTAGGCACGAGTCCAGAGACCCCTCCCGGGCCAGGTGTCCCTGGGCCCAGGGTAGCCCAGCAGAGGCCCTCCCTCAGGAGACAACCAGAAACAGACCCTTTGGAATGTCCCTTTGCTCCTGAGAGCCTCAGTTTCCTCATCTGTAAGTTGGGTTGGTGGCCTGACACCTTCCAGGGCTGCTCAGAACCAACCCCAAGTGGAGGTCTTAAAGATTGGGCCAGTTTTCCTTCACCCCAGACTCCAGAACCCTGGGTCATCTGCCCGAACAAGACACTAGAGATAAGCCTTTTCCTCCACATGCCTTGGAGACAAAGTCCCCAAGGACACCAAGCAGACGAACCTGAGAAAGGCCTGCCTCCCACTGTCCTGGTCCCGACTCAGCCCCACCTGGCCCCCCGTGCAGCCAGGAGCTCTCCCCGCCACGCCCCATGGCCTCCTCCTGGTTCTGGCCACCCTGCCTCACTCCTTCCCTCCCCTCTTGGCAGCTAATCTTAAATTCCTGGTGGCAGCACGGTGGCAGCAGCTCCGCACACACAGCTCAGCCAAGGCGGAGACTCACATGTTTTCCCTACAGTCCAGCAGGGCGAGCAGAGGGGAGAAGGAGAGCAAGTTAAATTGTGGGGGGAGATGGGCATCTAGGGGGCATCCCTGTTCCTGCTGCCTCCACTGCCTGGGCCAGAGGTCAGAGGTCAGCTGCCTGTAGCGAGGAGGGGCTGGGAGAAAGAGGGGCATGCGTCCCCTGGGGGCATGTTGGAGGGAGGGGCTGGGGCCCCAGGGTAGGGGCCAAGGGTGGTTGGGAACACAAGGCTGGAGCCCAGGGTTACGAGCCAGCCACTGAGACCAGGACCTGGGCAGCGGGGAGAGGTCGATGGGATGAAAGAGACGGCCGGTGGGGCCCTGGGTCACCGAAATCCTTGGTGGGCATGGGGGTCACTGGGGTCGGGGGACAGAAGCAATGGCTGAGGGGGCCCTGAGTCGCTGAAGTCATGGGTGGGCATGAGGGTCAGCGAGTTAGGGGCTGGGGGTCAAGGCACACCTCTCGCAGACGCGCACGGTCCAGGCAGCAATGATCCAGGAGGAGATGCTGAAGACCAGCAGCACGGTGCCCGGGCAGATGGTCATGAGCGTCTTCATGACGAAACGCGTGTTGAAGGTTATCTTGTTGAGCGCCCCGATGCTGCGGGACGAGGCGTCCGTGAAGATCTTGCTGTGCAGCAGCATGACGCGGCCCAGCAGGTAGAGGCGCAGGAACATGGGGACCGACAGCAGCACGTCCACATCCGCTTCAGCCGCGGCCGGGGCGTACGTGAAGGCCAGCCGTGCGGTCCACGTGAAGCGGTAGTGGCCGGGCACCGGGTGGATGGCACACACGGCCAGCTCCAGGGAGATGAGGAGGATGCGCTCGCAGGTCATGGCGATGCGCCAGTCGTCCGCCCCGTTGTCCACCATGAACAGCTGCGGGGGCAGGCGGGCGGTGGCGGGTCTCAGGCCTGCGTCCCAGCCGCCCCGGCCGCCCATCAAGACCCGAGCTGAAATCCCTCCCACGTGACTTTTATGGGAAACACGGCCCGTAGGCAAAACTCCTGAGATCTGAGGGTTGGCCACACTTCAAACTAAACATGGGGCCGGTGGTCCCCCAAATTAAACACGCAGTGACCCAGCAATCCCAATCCTAGATGGGATGTGCAAGAGAAATGAGAACAGACGGACGAACAGATCCTTGCACATGCACAGCCACAGCAGCGCTGTTCACAACCAAGTGGAAACAGCACAAGTGTGCACCACAGGGTGAGTGGATGAACACCGCAATGTGGTCCATCCGCACAACAGAACGTTACTCAGCCGTGACGAGGAGTGAAGCACTGACCTGCACTACAATGTGGAAACGGCATGAACCTTGAGAACAGCATGCTCACTGAGAGAAACCAGACACAAAGACCACTACCAGGGCCAGGGGGGCGTGGCCACCCCAGTGGGCCTGGAAGGTGGAGCTCTGAGCCACCAGAATTATTCCTGAGCCTTCAGGGCTCATGGACTCAGCCTCGCGGGCTCTGAGACCTGCTGAGGACACATCACCCTTTTCTTCTTTCGGATCCTCCCTTCTGGAAGGAGAAGGACTACCCTACGCCTGTCCTACCACTGTGTTTTGAAAGACAATGACTTGTCTGGTTCACAGCTGGAGAGATCTTCAGTCTCACCTGGACCTCATTTCAATGATATTCACATGAGACTTTGGACTTAGAGTTGATGCTGAAATGGGTTAAGACTATGGGGGTTAGTGGGATGGAGTGAATGCATTTTTGCATGGAAGAAGGACATGGATTTGGGGCATGGACCAGAGAGTAGGATGTTATGAACTGAATTGTATGCCCTCAAAATTCGTATGTTGAAGCCCTAACTCTCAATGTGACTGTTTGGGGGCAGGGCTTTTAAAGAGGTAATTAAATCAAATGATGTCATAAGGACAGCGCCCTGATTCTACAGGACGAGTGTCTATAAGAAGAGGAAGAGACACCAGGAACGCGTGCACACAGGGTAAAGGCCACGTGAGGGTGCGGCAAGAAAGCGGCTGCCTGCAAGTTGAGGAGGGAGGCCTCACTGCAACCAGCCCCGCTGGCCCCTCTCTTGCATTTGCAGCCTGCAGAGTTGGGAGAGAAAACGCTTCTGTCCTTTAAGCCACTCAGCTATGCAACTTTGTTACAGAAGCCCTAGCAAACTCATACAGTGCTTCCTTCCTTTTTTATAGCTGAGTAGTAAATAAATGAATAATATACAAATATAATCATATATTAATACAATGAATAACAATTCTACTGTATGAATGGACTGCATTTTGTTTATCCATACACCTGGTAACAGATAGGGCTGCTATGAACATCTGTGTACAAGTTTTGACGCGGACGTGTTTGTTTCTTTTGGGTCCATACCGAGGAGTAGAATTGCTGGGTCACAGGGTAACTCTGTGTTCGATTGTTTAAGGAACTGCCAGACTATTGTCCCTGTGGCTGTACCCTCAGAACTGCTTCCTTTCAGCTCAGGTGCCCCTAGCCACACCCAGGGCCCCTCCTGTGTGCCAGGCCCCAGGAGTCCCCATAGATATCTGCACATGGAGCAACCCAGGCATGACTTTCCTTACACCCATCTCCTGCCACACTGCCTGGGGTCAGAGGCCAGAGGTGAGGAGCAAGATCTGACAACCTTTGGTGTCCCCAGGACCTGGCACCAGACCCAGGACATGTCTGCCCTCTGTGGGCACACCCGCCCGACATGCTCTGACCTGGATTCAAGCCTGGCCTGGCTCTGATTAATCCCACCCCCAAAGCACAAACTCCTGGCATGTAGTAAGCCTTTCAAATGCGGGGCCTACTGAACATGAAAGGAGCCTGCTGCTACAAACACCGGCTCCCACCGCAGTAAATCTCAGAAGACCCCAGGGCTTCACGTGCCCCATGCACCGGCTCACCTTCCCCACCCTGTGCTCTCAGTGACCGTTTTGTTCTCAAATGATGAAAATTAAAGTACAGACATGCATTCCAGGAAAATTTAGAGTGGTCTAAACGATATGTCTTCACAAAGATCTTTTTCTACAGGGAGGCTATTGGTCCTTTTATGTTTAGGGGGCTGGGCTTCCAGGTGGCTGGTGTGGGGGTCCTGGGGCACGGAGAGGGGGTACCCCAGTGCAGCTGGGCACTGACCTGGATCTCCCGGGCGTGGTAGAGGACAACCAAACCCAGCAGGATGACTGTGGAGAGGCTGATGAGGCATTTGAGTGCAAACGAGTACAGGGACTCCTGTGCAGAGAGAGAGCAGACAGCAGGACAATGGGGGGTAGGGTAGGGGGAGCAACCCTCTGACTCCCACGCCTGGGCACTCTGCTCAGAAAGTGATGCTCCTGTCTTTACTCCTTCGGCCTGGCTGACAGTAAGACGGGTCCAGGACTTTAGCGTTCAGAAGGCCTGGTCACATGCGGGCAGAGAACTTCATGGTTTCTCAGGCCTGCGCTCCAAAAGGCCCAGCATATCGCGTTTGCAAGGCTTCGCCTCACGTGGGTGCGCGCGGTTTACGGGCTGACACAGCCCTGATCTCTCTCTGTCCTCGAACACCCTCGGGCAGCACTAGTGGACCCACAGCCAGGCTCAGAACCTGGCCCCAGCCGCTGGCGTGGGTGAATTTCTTTCCCTGCTCCCCTCCCAGGCCTTGTGTGGGGCTCCCCCAGCCCAGGCCTGTCCCAGGGACAGCCCTCTCCCCATCTTTAGCCAGGGTGCAGGCAGGAGAATGGACTGGAGCCTCTGCTCCCACCTGCAGCCTTCCTGCCACCCCCAGGAGGTAGGCTCCCCACCTCCCATCTCGAGGACCCTCTCTGTCCCCATCCTCCTCTCCTGGGGCCAACGTGCCCTGACCCTGTGCCTGAGGATGGCAGGGAACCAGGTGTGCCAGGTAGGGCCTCCGTGACCCCACAGTTGGCTGGGGCTTCCCTGAAGTGCCAGCGGGAAGGGCCATACCTACCTTGGTGTAGACCCCCCAGGACAGCTCCGTCTCTGTCACCATGACAACGATGCCAAACATGCCAAAGATGAGGGCATAGTCGCTGAGGCGCTTCCGCTTCTCGAAGAGTGCCCGCCGGTGGCCCAAGCGGTGGCCCACGCTGGGGGGCTTCCCGGAGCCCCTCTGCCCACCTGTCTCATCCTCCTCATCGTCTTCCTCCTCCTCCTGGTCCTGGGGCTGCCCCTGGGGGCTGCCAGGCGAAAGCTGGCCTGGCTCACTTTTGGCAACCACCACCTGGAGGCCTGGGCTATGTGGGGGCTGTAGGGGGCAGCTGGCCTCAGGGTCCGGAGGGTCTCGGGTCAGGGCCCCCGGCCCGCCTCCCAGCGGCCGCCCCCCACAGCCATTGTGGCTGTGGTTGTTCATGACTATGTGGGTGCCGGGGTTGGACTCACTGCAGGCCACCTGGGGCCCGGCATGGCTCAGTGGCTGGGCTCCCGCGCTGACCTGCAAGGGCATGGGGGACATGGTCATGCCAACTGACCAGAGGGCCAGGGACCATCACCACACTCCAGAACATTCTGAGGCTTAGGAGGCCATGAACCCAAAGCAGCCGACATGTGGGTTGCCATCCCAGAAACATCCAAGTCAGCCTATGCCCCTCCCCTGCTAAAACTCTCCCATGGCCCCGGTGTCGCTGCACAAAAACCAGACGCCTCCCTGAGGCCAGGGGCCCTCTGTGGTCCAAGTCCCACACCCTCCATCCCGCTCAGTCTCCACAGAGCCACTCCCTTGCAGTCACACTGGCCCCCTATCAACAGTCCCAACCAGCTTATTCCCGCCTCGGGCCTGTACACACGCTGTGCCCTTTGCCTGGGACTCCCTGCTACCAATCTTTTCCCACTGACGTTTTGGGTCTCCAGGCACCTATACAATGCCTAGCATACGACCAATACTCAGTAAACACTTCTGTGTGTCTCGAGATGGAATCTTCAGGCAGATTTGTCTGGGAGGACTAGAGGCCGTGTAGGTGCGCGGCTGGGCGGTAATTCCCATCAGTGCCCATCTCTGGCTGGCTGTCAGGATCCTGGACAATTTAACCTCATTCTACTGAGCCTCCAGTTCCTCTCCTCTGAAGCCTTAACACACTTACACTGGAGCAGGATATGGCTGAGAGGACATTAGCTACTGAGGCTGGGGCTGTAGCTCCCTCCTGCCTGGGTGGAGGGTGGTCCGTGGCCTCCAGATGAATTCTGGGACCAATGTGGCAAACCAGGACTTAACCTTAATATTCCAGAATTGAATCTATACAGCCCGTGAGACATGCTCAGCCTGGCCCTGTGACCCTGGGCCAGCCTCAGTTTCCCTACCAGGCCAAAGAGCAGACTGATCGCCCAACATCCTCAGATTCTGCTCCAGCACAGGGCTGTATCGTGGGGGTCATGTGCAAGAAGAAGGGCCTCGATGACCCTGTCTGGAGTCGGGCCTGCTGGGTTCTGACCTGCCAGGCCCATCCCAGCTTATTCTCCCAACCCGGCATGCCACCCGCTGTTGTCCTGCCAACGTTTATTAAACATCTGTTACACACCAGGCTCCATCCTTCACACGAGTTTTCTCCTGGATCCTTGCAATACCTCCAAGAAGAGGGTCCAGGGATTTGGCCAGTGAACAGCTGGTAGAACTGAGGCACCAGGCTGTGAAGGGACTATCTCCTTACAGGACACATTCTGGACTAGGCTGCCTGGCTGGACTTCTCCCAACAAGCCTGGCCATGGCAGGCAGTGTGCCTTTGGAAGTCCTGACTTCCTGCAGGAACTGGGGGCCTGGGAGGGGGAGCTGTGTGCACAGACGGGACATCTCCCTGGCCCCAAAACTGTGCTCTGGGGGTGACATCAGGACACACCAAGACGGGCCATGCTGCTGGGAGGGACATGGGCGACCTTTGCCAAAGTGTCCACCACTGTGTCCTTGTCTGGCGACCCCCAGACTCGGTCTGTCCTGCTCACAACGTGTGCGCAGATGCTGGTGACAGCACACGGAAGTGCAAGAAAACATCTCTGTGATGGTGAGCGGCCTCATGAGTCATAGAGCATGTTCCTCCCTCCTCACTCCCACCCATCGCATTAACCAAGCTGTGGCCACCTGTGGCCTGATTTTTAAGGCCTAGCCTCCTGCAGGCTGGGCACTTCATAGTTTATAAGGCTGACCTTGGCCCTGATGTCTGTCTGCCTGTCTCTCTCTCCTCACAAACACTTGGGTGTTGCTCCTCTCCTGGGCTGGAGCCCCTGCCCACCACTGGCTGCTAGGCGGGTCTGGGAGTTTGTCAGCACAGCAGCCCCAGGCCCTGCCCTCGCCTGGGAGACCAGGAAACCCCAGGCTCCCCTCCCACCATCCCTCCTGAAACTTCCGGTCCTTGTGGGGGGGGGGGGCTTTGGGCACATAGGCAGTAGAGGTGGTGGGTGGCCTGGCAGAGAGGACCAGGAGGGGATGGGGGCTCAGCAGACGACCTTCGGAAATGCACCAGTAAAGACGCAATTTGGGGATGTGACTCAGCCACTGGACGCACAAGCCAAATTCAGCCATTTGTCGGCCATGCTCCTCCTTGCCTGGCAGCCAAGTCCTAAAGTGCCCTGGGCAGGGTGAGGATGGGGGAGTGGGGACAGGTGGCAGGTAGCTTCCGTGAGAACAGGGGGTAGAGGGCAT
This sequence comes from Micronycteris hirsuta, assembly GCA_004026765.1. NCBI lineage: Eukaryota > Metazoa > Chordata > Mammalia > Chiroptera > Phyllostomidae > Micronycteris > Micronycteris hirsuta. Next base: position 245,115 of record PVJI01000439.1, read on the forward strand.
TCTTGGTGCCTGTCACGTTAATGTGCACCTAGTGCTTACTGTGGGTGGAGTCCTTTATTGGCATTATCACATTGAATCTCCACTGCCACTTGGTGAGGCAGGCAGCGTCCCTGATCCCATCTGATAGACAGGAGACAAAGCTCAGAGAGTTTCAATACCTTGCTCAAGGTCACACAGCCAGGAAGAGCAAGGACTAAATCAATGCCAGCTGGGGGTGGGTGGCAGGATCTGCCTGGCTCTCTCTAGACGAGCCACCATCTGGAGAGGGAGCTAGCCTGGCCCTGCCCTTGAGGGGCCCTGGAGTTCAGGACACAAGCATTGATGGGTACCCTCCTATGAGTTCAGAGGAAACAGAATGACAGAGTGGTGTGTCTGAAATCCCACAAGAGGGGGCAGCCCTTTTCCAAAGGCTGAGTGGGACCAGAGCCACCCAGGGTCAAGAGTATCCATTCCCTTCACCCACAGCAATCTGGACCTGAAGCTGGGGTCCCTGGGCTCCTCAGAGATTCCCAAAGAATCAGCCCCTCTGAGATCCCAGCCAAGGTTTGGGTATCCATGAAAGGGTATGTTTTGGGGGGTCAAGTCTCCCAAGTTCTCCAAGGAACTTCTCTAAATGGTAAGGAACACCCTATGGGCTACATTCGGTTTTGAGGGACCCTCGAATGGCCAAAATTGTCCAATGTGTCTGGAGTGTGAGACCTTCGTTCCCTGAAGGTCAGGATTGGGGAGGGGGGAGGGTGAGCAGAGCCCCACTTCCATACCATCCCAGGAGAACTGTGGGAACCTTGTGGGTGAAGTGGGACAGGGGGCACCCAGAGGGCTCTTGAGGAGCTAAGGAAGGTTAGCAGGTGGCAGGGAGCAGGGCACTCTCCTACCCAGAAGGAAGACAAAATAACACCCAACCAGACTCCAATGGCCCTCAAATGAGCCCATTTACAAATGAGTGGTTGGTTGCACTCCAGCATCCCAGCCAGGACAAAGTCACATTCTCAGCTGCCTCTTCGGTAAAGGGGTATCTTGGTGCCCGCCCAGCCCGACCAGATGTCCTGTGGAAAATCTCAGCATGTGGCCATGAGCACACCTGCCACAGTGCCACTGCCCAACACCAGGCTCTGTCCTCCAGAGGTGGACCAGGAAAAGGTGCTCCCTGCCCCCTCTGCCCCCAAGACAGAGCCCCCTGTAGGGCAAAATTCTGGGGGTAGGGCAAAAACACAATGCTCCCAGGAACCACGTCCAGAGCAGCACATGGTGGAACTTTCCAGGATGTGCAGACAAGTCATGGGTTTCATGTCCCTGTGGAGGGTGGGGAAGGACCCTTTCCAGCACTCTTGGGGCCCTAACTCTGCGGGGTGGACAGTATTCACTCACCCTCCTGCCCCATGGGCTGCCCGGTGCAGTGAGGTGCTGGCTGACTGCCGGATCCCCCAGGCGTTGCCCCCATCGCCACCCATCAGGAACCTGCCAGCAGCCGGCAGGGTGCAGCTAGCCTGCCCTGCCCTCCCCAGGCTGCCTCCACCAGCGCCCTCCGCACTGCCCCATCTCCATCAGCTTCTCCACCTGGCCCCAGCTTCCAGCACTCACACCTGGTGCTGCCCTCCAGGATAGCAGGTAATGCCCCGTGCAGGGTACCCCGTCTCTGTCCAAGGAGATCTGGGCTTCCTGACCCCTGTTGGGTGCCCCTGACGGCTAGACCCAGAGGCCAGTAGGGTGGGTCTCCTTCCTCCCATTCCCAAGTCAGTCCCGGGTCACTGCCTCCACCCTGAGAGCTCCCCCCACCGCATCTATGGAGTTTGGAGACTCACCCACTAAAGAGAACACAGTACCCTCCCCCTCCGGGATGTGGGTCCGAGACTCCTCACTCACCCTGGCAGTGCAGACACACACATCCCCTTCCTCGTATCCCCTGCCCTAAACCGCGTCCCCTCCCGGACGTGCCTCCCTCCCCAGGCGTCCCTTCTCATCCTATCCCGTACCTGCGGGGCTCGGTTCGGGCGGACGTACAAGGCTGGAGGGGACAGGGTCCCATACGGCCAAGGATCCACAGGACGGGGCCGGGGCCGGGGTCGCGGCTGGGGCGGGCAGTGGCGGCGGGACGCTGGGCCCGACGGAGGTGGGGCAGGGGGAGGCGGCGGCTGGAGCATCCCCCGCCGCCCAGTGCACCGCCCGGGCGGGGGGTGGGGGGCGAGCGCCCGCCCGGGCCAGGAGAGGAGGGGGCAGTGCGACGCGGGCGGGGCGGACGATTGGCTGAGCCCAGTTGGCCCCGCCCCCAGCGACCCCGCAAGCCCCGCCTACATTTAAAGATCCCTCATTCCGGGTGCCCCATTCTACTCCCCCACCCAGCGCTAGGCGGATCCTGAAACTCGCCCTCTTGCCCCGCGCAACTGAGAGGACATTACTCAAGCCACAACACCCATCCTTGACAGTCCTAGCCACCCCTTTCCAAAATAAAGTCCCCCAAACTCGAAGTACCCCTCAACCTTTGTGTTCCACGCATACTTGCTGACGGGACAAGTTTGCAAAGCGACTGGACACCTTTTCTCCACACCCCCCCAAGTGACCTTTTCACACGTCTGCTCCGTGTGGGGAAGCCTTGGGGTAGGAAAGCAGGATGTGGGCAAGTGGTGAGTGCCTAAGAATTGGGTGAGAAAGCGTCCAGGCGTCAAGGGCGTGTCGGCGCCGGCTGTGCTTGCAAGGCTCAAGGCCACCTTCTTTGGGACTGTGCCCCTGCCTCAGTCCTAACCCCCTAAATCAATGCCAGGAGGCGGGACAGCAGGAGACTATTTCCCGTGTCCTCAAAACTGTGCCGTCTTCCCCTGGCACTGAGGAGGCTATCCTTGGGCAATTCATTCATTCAACGTTAATGGCCGCTGGGGAGAATCTGGGAACCAGGAGGTGAAGAACCCTTTCCTTCTCCTCCTCCCCTCCCAGGTGGTCTCCCTACCTCAGCCTAACTCTGTTCCCACTTGGCTGAGCGTGACTGAGTCCAGCTCTGTCCCCCATCCTGGGGGCTCCAAAGGCAACAGCTCCTCCATCTGTTTTCTTCCTGGCCTCAGCTTTTTATCAGGTCAGGATCTGTTTTGTTTCCTCTGTGGCCCAGAAAATAGCTGGGCAGAATGAATGAGTGAGCAGACAACAGCTTCGGGAGGGGGCAGTCCCAGGAGTGGGTCACAGTTGTAAGGCTGAGGAGGGGTAGGTGACAGCCTTGGGTTTGGGACTCCTGACCCCTCCTCTCAAGAGCCTGTTCTTCACCCTAGCCTGCTGGGAACAGCCTGAGGAAGGCCTGGCTGTGGAGACCTTGCCCAGGGTTGTGATGGCTGAGAAGCGGAGGCCGGGGGACCACCCATTGCCTGCAGTGTCCACAAGGCACCAGGAGGGGGGTTGTGGTGACTCCAAAGTGGTCATTCTCAACCTCAAATGTCCTTCCTGTATCCTCCCTTCCACTCCCCACTCCCACCCAGGCCTCCCATCTCCCCTCAGCCATTCCACCTCCAGGACTTTGCACTGGCTATTCCCCTGCCTGGACTGCTGGGGGCTCTTTCTAAAACACCAATGAAGCCACCCACATCTCCCTCGGGGTCTAGCACACAACCCTGTGCCACATTCAATGCCCTGGCCCACACAGAGGTCCCTGCCCCACGACAAGCATTCACACCAGACCCACTCACGGCTGGCTCCGAACCGCACAGGCTGCTGTCAGGGCCCTGCAGCAGCTGACACTTTCTGAATTCAAGTCAACATGTAAACATCCAGAAATTCACAAAAACACTGGCCACCACCCCCAGAGGCCTCTTCAGGCCTCCCCTAGGAAAGACCCCTTTTCTTCTTTGGGCTTACCTGCCCTGAGGGATCAGGGATCCCCTTCAGGGGCCGAACTTAGGATGGTCGAATTGGTGACCCATCACGTCCTGCCCAAGTCTGCCTGCTGCCCGCTGCGACCTCAGCTCCCAGAGACAAGGCTGGCAGTGGTGGACAGGAAGTCGGGGACGGATGTAGATGAGGCAGTGGGTGGGGGCCACCTGGGTCTCCATTCCAGACAGAACTCCTCTGCCCATGGTTGGTGGGAGAGAGTACAGCTGGGTACCCCAGGATTCATGCCCCTAGGAAATAGCCTACAGACTGGGCAGAGGAGGGGCTAGTGGCTGAACAGGGAGCCCTCCTGCAGGGTGTGGATGCAGGAGAGCTGGGAGAGCTTCACAGGAGCTGAGGGACCCAGAGGCAGCCGCCTGAGCAGCTGTGCATTCACAGCAATATCAACCCCGTCCTGGGTCTGACTGTGGCTACCTGGACAAAGGCTGAGTCCCCTGTGAGTGTCGGATGGCAGAGTGGGGAACACATTCACGCATTCGTTCATTCATTCATTCACTCACATACCCACCGAGTCCCTTCTCTGAGTCTAATGCTGGGGACACCCAGTCTCAGACAGATACAAACCTGTCCCTCTTGGAGCCGAACTTCCAGAAGAGGGGAATGACCTTTTCCAAACTAAGGACCAATCAGAATTTTAGATAAAGCAAAAGTATTGGGAAAAGATTCGGTGAAGTTGAGAAAACTAGGAATGGGGATGGAGAGACTTTCACTAGGGTGGTCAGGGAAGGCCTCTTGGAAAAGGAAGCATTTAAAAGTGCCCAAGAGCTGCCTTGGAGGAGCTAGGAGAAGGACACACCTGGCAGAGGGCACTTCGAGGGCGCCGGCTCTGCGGTGGGATCAGGGAGGGCATGCAGGAGGAAGAGAAGGAGACCAGTGGGGCTAGAGGGAGGGGCAAATGGAGTGAGGTGTCAGAGGGGGTAGGAGTCACACCGGCAGGGCTGTGTGAGGGAGGACTCTGAGCAGAGAAGCCATGGAGGGTTAAGCCCCCTAGGGTCCTGGGAGTGGTTGGGGCAGGATGGGGAACAGGGGCAAGCACCCCAGAGGGCTTGTTCCTGGGCTCTCCAGATTCAGGGACTTGGAGAAGCTTCCTTCATTCTATCAGCATTTATTGAGTGCCTTCTCTATGCAAAGCTTATACCGCTGAGGTAGGGATACTGCAGGAACAAAGGCACAAAAAGACCCAAACTACAGTTTCAGGCCAGTGGGCAAGAAAAGATCTTGATCAATCAATAAATACAACTGGCCCGGCTGGTGTAGCTCAGTGGATTGAGTGTGGGCTGGGAACCAGAGGGTCCCGGTTCGATTCCCAGTCGGGGCACATGCCTGGGTTGCGGGCCAGGTCCCCAGTGAGGGCCATGTGAGAGGCAACCATACATTGCTGTTTCTCTCCCTCTCTTTCTCCCTCCCTTCCCCTCTCTCTGAAAATAAATAAATAAAATCTTTAAAAAAAATAAATAAATACAACTGGTCCTTGCAGATGATTCACAGAGTAAATGAGGCAAGGGAGGGGTTGGGAGGAGCTGCACCTGGCACCCGATGGTTCTCCCCACCGGCAGCCCACTGAGTCCTCAGTCCCTGCGCTGGAGGAGAAGGTGGGAGCCTGGGGGTGACAGGCAGGCAGGAACCAGCTCTGTCACAAGCACAGAGGCCCCTCAAAGCTTCCAAGGTCGAGGATCCCCCGCCGTAGCCACGGGGCCCTGTCCTGAGTTGTCTTGTCCATTCAGGAAAAGAAGGAGCAAGGGAGCTACTCCCTAAAAGCTGTCTCCAGGGAGGGAGGCCACAGAAACTGAGTGGGGATGACTGAGGGGGTCAGGTCCTTCTAACCCGGTTCAGCTCCCCCTCTGGCTGTGTGACACTGGACAGGTCACCTAGCCTCTCTGAGCAGATTCCCCACCACCAGTGATCAGAGAAAGTAGACAGTGATTCTATGGGGGCTCTAGAAAGCAATCATTACCACCGCCATCATCATTATATTATTAGTATTACTTCAAAGGTTGGCTCTTTTTCTTAAGTCACCATTTTTCTATCCAGTCCCTGGGTGACCCCTACCCCCAAAGGTGATCTGAGTCTGGGATCCACTCACCCTGGGGTGCAGGGGTCTCCCTGATGAGCCACCACCAAAGAGCCCGTCTCTTTCAGTCCCGCTGGGTTACCACTTGGCTGGTGGGGGGCTATGGCTGCCTTTCTTTTCCCTTGGACCTGTAAGGACCAGACATGGGTACAGGTGAAGGCAGGGGCCCCAGGAGGGTGGGGTGCAAACAGCTCCCATAGCACAATGGCCTTTATAGCAGACATGCGCTCTGAAAATTCTGTCACATTGTATGTTTTAAGGAAACTTAGGTTGATGGCATTGTCCATCCAGTGGGGCCCTGTTTCCTCTCTCAGGACCCTCGGTGAGTCCCTGCATATACCTTTCCCCATGCCAGGCCCCCTCCCTGGAGGCCCTGCCTTCTTCCACTGGACACCGCGCTCTGAAGTCTCTATCTGCCTTTCCCCATACTGTTCCCTGTCCTCCTCCCAGTTCCTTCCTCACGGGGAAGGTATGGGTGGGTAAGGTTGGAATGGGCTGGTGTGAGGATGGAGGCATTCACTAGCTCCATTCTGGGCCACCCCCAAATCCTGCCCCTGCCCACTGCTGTTCTGTGGCCTGTAGCTCCCTTGTGGCATATTCCCTCTGTCTATACAGGATGGTCTTCTGAGTCCCCAGATGGGCACCCAGTACTCATCCTGGAGGAGAGGGCAGAAGGGGGCACAGAGCAGCCCCATGGGGGGAAGCTGGAGGGGCACACAGCAAGACCTCAGAATGGGACTAAAGGGGAAACACAGTTGGCTGTGAGTGTTCCAGCTGCCCTTTTGCTTGCCAGGGGTCTGGGGTGGGGCAAATGGCCACTCAAATGGCTCAGGGGTTGCTGCCCGGTCCAGCCAGGTGGAACTTGGAGCTGACTCTGACCCTGGGAGGGCAGGGGGCCAAGGTCATCCACTGGACAGGTGCATCAGAGTGAAGATTCTTCCACCAGCTTATGGTGCTCTGGCTCACCCATCTGGAAGACTCCCTGCCCCCTGGATTTCTTTTGTGGTTGGGCAGCCTGAGGATGAGGTTGGAGGTATTAGGGGGGACTAAAGACTTGGGAGCCTAGAGGAGAGAGCCAGGCATGGGCTTCTGCACTCAGTCCTGTCTGAGGCTCCAGCAAGGTGTAGAGACTTGGGGGGAGAGGAATCCTGTACACCCCCCCAGTTTTGGGGCCCCCAGACAGGGTCCTCACACCTGCAGTGAAATGCAAGGAGCAGAAAACCCTAATGCTGATACTGCGCTGTGTTCTCAGGTCAGCAAGTCGGCCACAAACCCAGCTCAGCCCCTGCCCCTCGGGGTGACCTTGGGTAACTGCTCACCCTCTTTGGGCCTTGGCCCATCTCCCTGTCCATGAGGGTTTTAGAAAGGGAGAGGGAGGAAGCTTAGGGAGGAGACTGAGCATCAAGCCCTCAAGCACAAAAGGCTGGCAGGTGGGGGACTCCCATCCACTCTGCCTGGGGCGGGGAATCCCACCACACTGGCAGAGAGAGAGATGACTGGGGGTGGAGGGCTGAAAGGGAGCAATGGGGCCGGTCCTTCCCTCTCCCATTACCCCAACTGAAGGCTGTGAGGGAGGTCCTCAAGTCCTCACCTTCAACAGCGTGGGAGATGTTTCTGCACCCCAAATTGCAGGAACAGGAGCCCCCTCCTCACAGGGGTATGGAGCATTTGGAGCTGACTCGGGCTTGGTGTTTGGGAATATAGAAGGGGTTTCTTTCCCTCCCACAGGTCCCTCTTTGAATTTCCCGAGTTGGGCATGCCCCTCCTCACTGATATGCCCACCACAGACAAGGGGAACTCTGCTGGGACCTCCACCCGGGGACCTCCAGAACAACCGGAACACCCCCTCCCACTGCCTACTCACCGTCTGGAGACAGCCGCTGCAGCCGGAGTCCCGCGCCTGGCCCGAGCTCCGAGGCAAGTGCACGGCAGGGCAAGGGCGTGCGAGCCAGAGGGTGTGTGCGCCGCCGCCGCCGCAGAGCGCCCCCTCCCCGCGGTCCTGGCCCCGCCCCGCGCTCCCCCCCACCGGCGCAGGGAGAAGCCACAGCTTGACCCCCTCCCTACCATACTGCTTTGTGGGGATCCCCCTCTGAATCTCCAGCAAGTCCCCTCCCCACAGGAGCGTGCCTGCCAACCTCAGAGAACGCTCCAAGAGCTGGAGGGATCCTCTGCCTCCTCTGGACCAAAGCGCTCCTTCCGAAGATGGGGAACTGAGATCCAGAGAGGGGATGCCCCCGACGAGGGCCCAGCACCCCAGCAGCACAGATTGCTGCTGCCCTCCTCACTCTGGGGATTGCTTTCCAGTGCCTGGAAAGAACTGGAGCCCCGGGGCTAGGGGAAGGCAATGAAGCACCCAGCCCCGCCCTGAGCAGGCTCTGTGGCCTGGGGAGGGGGGTCCAGTGGAAACTTGGAGGCCTCGGACAGCTGATGATGTTGTCCAGGATCGAAGGACCCAACAAAGGTGGGAATAACTCGGGTGACCAGAAAGCAAACGATAGAAAACTTCTCTATGCCATTGTTGGGCCACAACGTCTCTTCTCTCCCCTCATTATTGGGGTACTCTGCTGAGCGTGAATGGCAGAGGCCTGGGCAGCGGATTGTGAAGGTCACTCTGCCAAATTAGAATAATGCAGCTCCCACATTCTGGGTCGCAAGAGGATGGGGCAGGGAGAGCCCAGGGTTCAGCCCCTGTGATGGTCTCGGTCCTGCTTAGGCTGCTCTCAGGGCCTGTTTCACTTCAGCAACTGGACAGCGCCCACCTCTGGGGTCCTTTCCCCTCTAGGGCGTGCATAGGGCTGCTCCCTCCGTTTTGGTGTTGTCCTCCAGCTCCTCACCCCCAAGAAGCAAGGCACCCTCCAGACCACAGAGTTCTCCCCAGGTTGTCCCCCAACCCCGCCCAATCCACTTCTGACACCCTTGGCTTGGCTTGAGAAGAGGGGAGTTTCCTCTTGGGAGCAAGAAGGCTTCTTCTACAAGCCTCCATCTTTTTGTTGTTTCCTTTTTCTTCCATTCATTCAAAAACAGCCCTCCCCCTCCAAACTACTTCCCCAACCGATATGGAGCACTTCATGTAACGTAATGCACTCCCTGGGTGGGGTCCCGCGGCTGGGATTCCAAAGCCGGGATTCCTTGGTGAAGGTGGGGCTGAAGGACTGGGGTCTCCAGAGGGGGGTGGGGGGCCACTTGGAACGCATCCCCTCCCATTGTGTGTGTGAGATACGCTCAGAGGGTGCTGCTACTGTGACCATGACCATGTATAGAGGGAAAAAGAACAAAGGGGGGCAAGGAGTGGGGGTCTGCACTGTGGAGGCAGAAAGGGTGAGGGCTGCGTGTACTGTTGGTACCCCTCCCAGCACCTCCGTGGGGGTGACTCATGCCCCATGTGGATATGCTGAGGCCCATGCTTAGTCAGACTTCGTGATGAACAATAGGGAGTCAGCAATCACAGAGTACACATTTTTTGGGGTCCCCCACTCTTAAACTCCCACAATTGCCCTGTGTAGCCCCCAGAAGTCTCCTCCCAATCCTGCAGCTGTTTGTCCCCACTGTCTCCCCACAGTCCCTTCTCCATGATGCAGCCACAAAATTCTGTTCTCAGTCAATTCTTTCCCTAGGTCCCTACCCTACATAACCGATGCTCTCCTCCTTGAACCAAGAGGACCCTGAATCGCCCCCTCCTGTAAGTCCCGGATAGTGTGGCTCTCCCTCCCATTTGTCCCAGGGCTCCAGCTGTCTCCCTGGACCATTCACTATGCTCTGGTCACACCCAGCATCTGTCCTAACCTGCCCAGCTTCAGGGCTTTTGCATCTGCTGCTCCTTCTGCTAGGATTGTCCTTCTCTGGCTCTCCTCACCCTCTATTGCGTTTCAGAGCCCAGTCCAATGTCACTTCCTGTCTAGAGTCATCCCTTCTCTGTGCACATCACCCTAGTTTATTGTCCTCAATCCCTGGCATGGCCTATTCACTTATTCACCTTTTTGGGGAAGGGAATGTGGGGCCCAGTGCAACTTGGGCCTGGCTGATGAGAGGAGGGGGACACTCTGACTCAGCACTACTCCAGAAGCTACCCAGCTCCAAATAAAGGGACAGCACCACCCAGCTAGTTACCCTGGAAGGCATCCCTAGGACATGAGAAAAAGATCCAGGTGTTGCTTCTGCAGGGGCGTTGCCTAGGACGGCGAAACTGAAAACACCCAGGTTCCCAACAGAGGGACTGCTTAGCCCATTTCCAGAATAATATGCCACTGGGTGATGATCTACAGGGACCAAGTTCCCAGACTGTTGAGTGGACAAGGAACTGTCGAAGTGTTCCCATGGCAAATAAGTATGATTAGCAAAGATGGGGGTAGGGAGCCACTGGGGATTGTCCAGGGCCAGGGGCCCTCAAGAGCTGACCTTTCCCATTATTAGTTTTTCCACGAAGTTTTATTATCACACACTTTTAAAACCAAACGTAAAGATAAAAGGAAGATTGCTTTGTTGGAGGGTACAAAGGCCCGCAGAGGGTATGTGCCCCTGTGAGACAGAAAACACATTGTTTATTGTCCCCGAGGAGGAATCAAACACTTGCTTCCATAAAATTAACCTCAAATGTTTGCCAAGCACCTATGTACCCAGAAATTGAGAGTGAGCCTGGAGGCTGGGGATTCCCGGTGGTAATCACAGATTAGGGAGCCCTGGAGGTTTCCAGAGGTGATAGCAATTAGGATGAGCAGGGTCCTATCACCTCAGCAGAGCCAGGCTCATGGTGGAGAGTCCGGGTTCGGTGAGAGAGAAGTCCCCTGAAGGTGCCTGTGAGTGCCACGCCTTTGCGCATTTCACTGCCTGGCCAGGACTGGACCTCATGCTGGCATTGAAGGCCATGAGCATAAGATGACATAGGGAATGGGGTCCGGGTGGGACCCAGCATGCAGAGCTGTAGGGAACCAGGAGGTGAGAGACAAAAGCATCATCTGCAAGGTCCCCATGGCTTTCATAAAGGCTCAAGGGACAGGCATGTGGGGGGTGGGAGGAGAAGAAAGTGGGGGTGGGGTGGGGGCCGGCGCCCGACCAAGATTAGGGCTGCCAGATAAAATACTGGACACGGAATGAGACCTACTTAAAATGATATTCGTTGTTTATGTCAAAGTCAAATTTAACTGGGCGCCCTCTATTTTTTTCTTTTCTAAATATGGAAGGCCGGAATCTTCTAGGGTTTGCTGGGTTGGGGGTGAGGCTCCAGAAAGTATCTGTCCTCTCTCCCAGTCTCCCGTCACTCCCAGAACACACATCCCCCATCCCCCGTACCACTTTCGTAACAGCTTCTCTTTGTCCTCACACTGTCCGTCTTCCTTAACTGATCCTCTAAGCCCCCTCCTCTCCCTCTTCCTTTGTTGTCCGCCTCCTACTACGCTCGCCCCCAGCTCCTCCTCCTGCACCTCTCTCCTGATCACCCCTACCCTGCACGTTCCCCCTCACCCCCCGCCCCGGAACCCAGCCAGTCCTACACAAGCCCTCTCTCCTCGCTCGCCCTTCCCCCGACGCCCACTCTCCTCTCCCCACATCCTCTCCAGTGGATCCCCGGGCGCAAGACGGGGAACCCCGGCCCCAGGCACCGAGCTTCACGCAAGCGCAGAACCCCCCGGCTTCCCCGAGGCCGCTGCTGCCGCCACCTCCGCACTGCGGCCCGCACGCCGGTTGCCAAGGCAACGGCTAGCGCCCAAGCGGGAACCCAGGGAAGACCCCGTTCTTGCTCCCTCCCCCGCCACCTCCTCAGCGAACCCCACTCCGGTTTGAGCCGGTTTCCCCGCCCCGCCCTCTGTGCGCACTGCGGCGGGTGAGGATTCCCCGGCCCACCAGCTGGAGCCAGCGCAGGCGCACTGGACGCGGCATTCCCTCCCTGCGACCGGCTCAAGACGGGAAAGCCCTGAAGCGTGAAATGTACACCCCCGCGCAGGCGCAGTGAGCGCTCGGCACCCCCCACCCACCCCCGCCGCCCCGCCCTATCGTTGTGGTTACGCGCGCAGGGAGGTCTGGGATCGCACGGAACTCCCAACTCACGCCCCCTCCCGCACACTGCGGCGAAGCCGGGGATTCCCTGCTGCCTTTGCGCATGCGCGGGCCGGGATAAGGCGGGGGCCGTGGTCGGAGAGAGATGGGGCCTTTCTGTGAAAGGGAGCAGACGTTATCATCATCATCTTTTGCATCTGAAGACTGACGGCGGTCCTTTCAACTTCTGTCCTTAATTTTATCCTTAGTCCGCCGGCGGTCCCCCCTTGGGTCCCCAGCAGAGCTTGCCTCGGGCACTCCCCAGCTCTGATACTGGATACTCATCCTCCCCCTGTAACACCACCGTCAGGACTCCCCATATCCCTGGAGCAAAGCCCCGTTCCTCAGCCTGACGGGCGTCTTTCCTGGGATTAATCACCATTGGTCCCTGATCTTCCCTCATCCCAGGCGCCAAAGACCCCAATGTCTCCACGTGGGCCTTGGCTCCCTTGCCAAGCCCTTCTTGAGGCTATGCCCTTCCCAGGCACCATCTTGTTGGTTCTCGAGATAGTTTAGGAGTAGATACTGTTTTTAGTCACGTGTTGTATAGGCGTTAACCGGCTCAAACCCACCAAGGCCCTGGCCTAAGCCCCAGAAGTAAGAGGCAGAGGCCTCCGTTTGTGGGGAGCCATCTGGGCTCCTGAACCGGCTTTTGGCAGACACCATCACCCCTGATTTATGGACCCACCACCACCTTGCTGTCTCCCCAACATCCCTGGGTACTTCCTATGTGACAGGCAGATGACTTAGTTTTCCCATCTGTAAAAGGGACCAATATCTCAAGGGGCTGTCTCCAGGGCTCAGTGAGACAATATTACCAGGACCCAGCATCCGGGGGATGCTTCTCACAGCTGGTCTAGTCCTCTAACACTCCCTGGTAGGGACTGTTTTAATTGACACCCCTGCAGGGCTCCTTCCCTCCATCTTACTTCCCTAACCCCCATGGGGGTCTTCCTGAATCCTTCACATGCCCTCTAGTCCTTGTCTCAGAGTTGGCTCTGGGGTCCCCAAACTAAGCCAGTGCTCACTCTGTGTTAGTTTTTATGCCAGCTGGCATTGTTTCAGGCACCCTCCATTAGGCATTTCAGCTGCACCCTATTATCAATGGCACCCCTCCCTTGAACAGCAGAGTTGTGACCTCCAGGCCTTTGCACATGTGACTCCTTTGGCCTTTTTTGTCCCTGGCCTGGGCTGAGAACCTCCAAGCATCCTCCAAGGCCCTCCCTCATGAAGCCTTCTACTTTCCTATCTCTGGGCAGAACCTGGCCCCCTTTGGCCCAGCCCTGACTCCAGACAGTTGGGGATGTCTGTTAGGATCTGCCTCTGAGACTTGAGAGGATAGCCTTCTTCCTAGGCTACCAACAAAGCATAGGCCCTGAGGGGAAACAAGTCTTCAAGGTTGGAGGAGCTGAGAACAAAGAGGGAAGAGGGGCTGGAGCTGAGAGTGGGGTGAAGAGATACAGGTTGGGGCTGGCTGGGTGGCCCAGTTGGTTGGAGTGTGGAGTGTTGTCTGACACACCAAAAAGTTTGCAGGTTTGATCCCACTCAGGGCGTGTGCATACAGAAGGCAACCAATTGATGTTTCTCTCCCCTCCCTCCCCTTCCTCTCTCTCTAAAATCAATAAATATATCCTTGGGTAAGGATTAAAAAGAAAAAGTGGGAGGAATGGCTAGGAGGCCTCAGGGGCAGCTTCATGGGTGCAGGGAAGGTGTCACTTGAGTGGGAGCCCCAGCAGTGACCTGATAAATGCTTAGACCCCCGCTCCATACAGGTGGGCCCATCTCCCATCTGCCCTCCTCTGTGGACTCCCGAAGAGTGACTAAGCACTTGGAAGCAGGAACCAGGTTCAGATCTCAACCAGCCCCTCCCAGACACCTGGCCTCCCAAGGGATGCTCTCTGTTACCAGGATCCACCTGCTTGCTCCAGCCTCCAGACCTTGGCCTGTGATGGAAGCTGACTCATCTCCCACTAAGGCCTGCTCTGAAGAAATCCTCCACTGGGAAGCCTGCCCAGGACCCCACCCAGATGCTCCCCTGTTCGAAAAAGAGCAGAACAGCCACCATTTCCTGACCCCAAGCACAGCATGTGACCTGGCCACTGACTCCAAAACGGGCTCTCAGGACACCAACAACTCGCCTCCATTCCCCCAGTTCATTCCCCTGAAGCCGATGCCTCAAGCTCTCTGCGCCACACCTTTGCAGGAGCCCATCAAGGCACAGGAATGGTGGTACAGGTTCCTTACTGGACAAGTGGCCCGGCCAGGAGGTGGCATCCCAGGAGCCAGGCACAGCTCTCCGGTGGCTTGCTGCAACAGGGCACTGCTGGGAGCTCTTGTCATCTCTGGCTGTGGCCCATACATCCCCCCTCATGCCAGCCCTCATCTCTCCACCACCCACCCATCTGCCCCTGGAGACCACAATTGCACGCTCTGCCTCATGACCACCTTTATTGGGCACTCAGCCAGGGAATGCACACTGGAAGGAGGTGTCACTCAGAGCAGGGACCCTTGGTGGGAGGCATGGCTGATGATGCCAATTAGCCTCCAGGACATGTGCTGGCTTGGACCCCTCTGTAACCCTGGGAGCTGACCAGGTGAGAGGGAATGCGTGCTCACGACCCTGACTGCCAGTGGGGCGGCTCCCCCAGTTCCTGGGGCGGTTCCTCCAGTTTGGGGCTCACTTGGGGTTGTTGAAGGGCACGGTCCGCTGGTTCATGGGGTTGTCTGGTGAGCGCAGCCACTCCTTCTTGAGCAGCTGCTTCAGCTGTGACAGCCGCATATTGGGGTTCTCTTGCTTGAGCCTAGGCAGGTTCTCCTCCTCAAAGGCGGTGAAGGCAGCCCGCATGCGACGCTCCGGATGCCTGTCTGCAGCCTCCTCCCCCACACTGCAGGACACTGGACTTCAGGGGGTCTGGAGCGTGGCCCCGCGCCCTGAAGCTCAGGTCTGGTCCCAGAGGCTCAAGCCCCACCCAGACCTACCCCCCAACCCTGCCAAGGTCCAGGCCCCATCCCAGAGGCTCAAGCCCCTCCCTAAGGTCCAAGCACCGCCCCAAAGGTTTAGGCTCCGCCCCTCTACCTGAGCACAGCGATGGCGTCCTCAATGGTGCGCGCCTCCACGCTGCCTTCCTCCAGTATGCGGCGGTTCACGTTTTCCTCCAGCGGGACCTCCAGGTGGCTCTTGGCTTTCTCGGCTGGGGATGGGTAACCAGTCGGTAACAGAGACGTACGCAGATACACAGATACCGTAGAGGAAGAGGCGAGAGGAGAATGATGCATAAAACGCGACTTCAGCTGGGAAGCCCTCGCGGGACTGACCTGAACCCTCTCGGCGCCCACCTCACTGCCCTAACTTCCCTGTAGCTGGGCACGTGGGGAAGACTCACACTGGGGCTGCTGTCTCCTCATCCTCGGGTAATACCCAGGCATTCCAGGGGGGGCGGGGGGCGGGGGAGGCACAAGCTGAGATTGGGTGCAGAGCCAAGTACACCAGCGTGTGCCTCTGCTGGCTGTGCTAGGCCGCCGACCGCCCACCCTTCACCAGGCTGAGCCCAGGCGGCATCTCCGGGGGTGGGAAGGGGGTCTAGACTCAGACCAGACACGGTCCTCTGCCTGTTTTTCAGTAGGGAAGAGGGCGGCTCAAAGGGGTACTGCCCCACCTGGCTCTGGGGCTTCCTTGTGCTGATGGTCTCGGCGGAGCGTCTCCTCAATCTGGGCGCGGGTGACTTTGCTGGGCACAGCCCCCCGGGGGGCCTTGCCGCCCTTGAGCTTCGAGTCTTCCTCCTCCAGCAGGCGCTGCGTCTCCTTTCTGCGCTCCAGCTGCTCCAGGCGCCGCTTCTCCTTCTCCTCCTGGGGGGACGGGTTGGTCAGGGGCGGCCCACCCTACCGCCGTGGGGTCCAGGTTTTCATCTCAACCAACATGGACTGAGGCCCTGCTGGGTGCAGGGGACGCTGCTGGGAGCACGATGGGCCAACCCACAGGATGATGGGAACAATGGGGAACCTTGGCCAACACAGGTGGGTGGGTGGCTCTCGAAAGAAAAAGTGACACCTGGGCCAGAGGAGAGCTGGGGGACAGGGGAGTGGTGGGAATGGCAGGCACATAGGCTCTGGGGCAGGAAGTGGGGAAGCACAGGGACCGATGGGACTGAGGTGGGGACAGGAAGCATGGAGGGAGAAGGGGCGGGGAAATGGCTCAGGAGCCTCAAGGGCATGGGGAGCGGTTTTTATTGGATTCCAAAGGTGACAGGAGCCACAGAGGGTCTGGATCCATTTGTCAGCTAGGACAGGACTTCTGCCCTTTTGGGTCAGGAGACCTTGGAGGAGGCACTGTCCCCAGCCCAGCATCATGGGCTGGGACTCACCCCACCTTGACTCCCCAGGGAAACCCAGATGCCAGTAGGATGAGGGGACATCTGGCCTAGTAGGATGAGGGGACTTTTCCTTGGCCACTGTCCCTCCACCACTCTGGGGGACAGAGCGAGGCTCTCCCTCCCTTCTAGTGTAGTGGGGTTGTTGCCTGGGCTGTGCGCTGCACGCACCCCGCTTGCCTTCCCAGTGCCTGCAACTCTCCCACCTGCCTCCCATGCCTCCAGGATTGTCCCCACCTGCAATGCCCCATGACACTCCCGTGGCTTTCCCAGGAGAGGGACCCATGTACCTGAGGACACCCACTGAGCCTCCATCCTGCCTGCATGGCACAAAAGTGTGTGTGGGCAGGTTTAAAGGTCAAGGGTATTCCAGGATAGCTTCTGGGTTCCCACTTCTGTGCTCAGGCACCTCAGGCAGGGCCACTGTGGTCTGAGCCTCAGTTTCCTCATCCGGAGGATAGGGATGACCCCAAGGCCCAAAACAAAGGTCTGGGGCAGACTCTCAGAGCCTGGACTATCAATGGGTCCCTGGCTTTTCTGTCTGGATAATGGATCTTGAGCAGACACTGATTTTCCTTTCGGGTTTTCAACCTTCCTATGTTGTCAAAATGTTGACAATCAAAAAGGAAGTTTAAAGACCTCCACGAACACAATGCAGCATGGCACGGGGGATGGGGAGGGAAGCAGTGACATTCAATGTCCACTGCCAAGGCAGGATCCAGTCCTGCACAGAAAGACGATGGGAAAGCTCTCACAAGTGCCCAAGCAACCATGATCTGGGCGTGCAGGGATGCTCACGTCCACCGCGATTTTCCACAGCATTTGTCAGTTTTCCAATAGAGGAAACCCCATTCTTGGCCCTGAGTCACCAACACATCCCCAGGGCTCTGGGCAGGTCTGACCAGCTCAGGAACCTGGAGCTTCTGCTACACGTCTCTGGCACCACCTACTGGGCAGAACATGTCAGCACTAACCCTCAAACGTGGCCCAGCACCAATTAAGCACCCATTGTTTTATAAATTCCTGGGAGATCCTGCAGGACCTCCCAGCTTTTCCTAGCCTTGGTACTGCTGATATCTGAGCTGGCTCATTCTTTGCTGGGGGCTCATTCTGAGCACTGTGGGGGTGGTGAGCAGCATGCCTGACCTTGACCCACCAGATGCCAGGAATACACTCCCCCAACTAGTTATGACAGCCAAAAATGTATCCAGATGTTGCCAAATGTCTCTGGGTGCAGAATCACTCCCAGGTGAGAAATGCCAGTGTAACCCGACCCTGGCATCACATGAAGGAGAGGAACAAGCCTATGGAGGGCAGTACCTGCCTTGCTGTTCCCCAAATGTGCCAAGTCCTGCCAACCCCAGGGCATTTGTATGAGCCATTGTTACTGCCTCCCTCCCTGCCCTTGCTCCAGGTCTAGCGCCTCCTTGCCCTTCAGGCCAGAGCCCCTGCCGAGGCTTCCAGCCACCTTCTACCGTTAAGGCCTGCCCAGGGCCCCCCACCTTGCGCTGCTCCTTCCTCATGACGTGTTTGTCCTCATCCTTCCAGTAGGCATCTTCCAGCTCCTTGTGCTTCCGGGCATCAGCTGCTGCCTTGGCCTCAGCCCTCCGTGCCCGGGCTGCTGCCGACTTGGTGTTCTCGCCCTGGAACTTCTTGGGCATCCCTCAGCAGGCTGTGGGAGGAGGATGGGGACTAATGAGTGGGTGACATCCATCCCCAGGACCCCCAGACTTACTCCTGGGCATCCAGGACCCCCTTGGGGCCTTAATGGCTTTGTCAGTAAAACAAGGACTCAGCCCTGAGTGGTGTGACTCAGTGGACTGAGCGCCAGCTTGGGAACCAAGGGGTAGCCAGCTAGATTCCCGGTCAGGCCATATGCCTGGGTTGCAGGCCAGGTCGGCAGACTGGGGTACGCAAGAGGCAACCAATTGCATCTCTCACACATCAGTGTTTCTCTCCCTCTCTTTCTCCTTCCCTTCCCATTTCTAAAAGGAATTAAATAAAATCTTAAAAAGAAAAAAAAGGGCTCAGACTTTGTGATTTCTCTTTTTAAAAATGTACTGAGGTGAAATACATATAACACAAATGAAGCACTGAAAACGTACAACTCTGGCATTTCACACATCAGTGTTGTGCAGCCATCACCCCATCCAGTTTCAGAGCATTTCCATCACCCCAAACCTCCCCTCCCCAGCCCCTGGCAACCAATAATCTGCTTTCTGTCTCTGGGTTTGTCTGTTCATTCAGACAGAATTCAGATGGGCAAATGGACATTTCATTCAGATGGAATCATCCATGTGGCCTTTGTGTCTGGATGATATTTTTGAGGTCCATCCGCCTTGTATCGTGTCTTAGTGCTCCGTTCCTTTTTATGGCTGAGTAATATTCCGTTGTGTGGATGGACCACATTTTGTTTATCTGCCCACTGATGGACATCTGGGGAGTCTCCACCTTTTAGCTCTTGTAAGTCATGCCGCTGTGGCCCCTGCAGACCAGTCTGTATGTGGCCCCTCCCACTCGTTCACCTTTGAGGCCTCAGTTCCAGGGTGTCACACCTTGAGGCTGAGTTCCCCACAACCTGGGTAAGAAGCTGCCACGAACTACAATGAACAACCCAGCCGGGTGTCTGGGAGATGCTGGAACAATCATGAAGCTGCTGTCAGGCGGGCACCTGGTCTGTGCGGGTCCTGCGCGGGGCACTGGGGAAATAACGCACCCTGATGACAGGTGCTACCGTCCCTGTGCCCGGCCCTCCACTAAGCACTTTATATGGACCAAGTCAGTGAACACCCCATACCGTAAATGTGGGGACTGTCCTTATCCCCACTCTAAAGTGGGAAAGCCAAAGTACCTGGCCAGATCCCCATTTACAGATGAAAAATCTGAGGCTTTGAGAGGTTAAGTGACAGGCTCAGAGCCACACAGGAGGGGTTAGTAGAGAGGCCCAGGTTCCAACCCAGGCCCAGCCCCTTGGTCCCAACTCAATGCTCTTAACCACTGTTCCACACCAGGGTACTAGCTGACCCCTCAGGGAACATCAATGCAGATCAGGGCTCCGAGGCTACTGGGGCCCAACCCTTGACACAGAAGGATGGTCCCTCCAGGCTGAGACTGGGAAACAAACTCATTAGGAAGAACAGGACAGACTGGGGATCAGCGGACCCAGGAGACTTGGGGTTGAGTCCTGGCTTTGTAACCATAGCTCATGTGCTCCCTTTAAGCCAGTTTCCTTATTTGAGATGGGGTGATTTTAGTTCCTCCCCACACTAAATCCAGCATTCATTACTGAGCATCTATAAGAGAAGCCTCCTCCCGGATTCCCCAGGAGAGCACCAAGAAGTGGGGGTCACTGTCCAAGTTACAGATGAAAATATTCCTCATCCCTTACTCCCCTCCATTTTCCCCTCACTCATTCAGCAACAGCCACACCAGCCTCCTTGCTCTTTCACACATACCAAGCAGGTTCCTGCCTCAGGGCCTTTGCACTTGCTGTGCTCTCTTCCTGGCTGCTCGTTGCTCCTCTTTTTACCCAGTTAACTCCTATTTAAATTTCAGGACCCAACTCAGGTGTTGCTGTCTCCAAGAAGCCTTCCCTGAGATACCCAACTCTCAGACCACAAACTGAAGGCCCTTGTCTGGGTTGCTTTATGTTCATTTATATGACTGGAAAATGTCCCTCCTCCTCACTAGGATGGGGGCTCATGGGGGCAGTACTAGGACAGCCTTGGTCACTGCTGTGCCTCAGTGCCCTCATTCATTTGCTCAATAAATGTTTTTTTTCCCCTTTTTTCTCTCAATAATGCTTTGAACAAATAATTGAACAAGTGTTGATTTCCAGGGTTCTCCCAGTATTTACTTCATGCTGTTGTGTCCAAACTCAGCTTCTCACTGTTCTTTCCACTCACCTCCCCTTCCAGCTCCTGAGCCTCTGCTCTTGCTATGCCCTCATCTGATACACACTCCCTGGTCCCCTCCTCTGGTAAAAACCCTGCGTACACACAGGGATTCTGCCCCAGCATCTCCTCCTCCCATGCCCCCTGCTCACAATCTCTATCTCCAACCCAAGGCCTGACAGGGCTTGTTTGACCCCCTCTTCAGACGGGGAACCTAGGACTGAATGTTTGTGTCCCTCCAAAATTCCAACATTGAAGCCCTAACCCTCAGTGTGACTGTATTTGGAGACAGGACCATTAAGGAGGTGATAAAGATTAAATGAGGTCATGCCCTGGCTGGTGTGGCTCAGTGGATAGAGCGCCGGCCTGCAAACCAAAGGGTCATCAATTTGATTCCCAGTCAGGACACATGCCTGGGTTGCCGGCCAGGTCCCCAGTAGGAGATGCGCTAGAGGCAACTACACACTGATGTTTCTCTCCCTCTCCCCTTCCCTTTTCTTCCCCTCTCTCTAAAAATAAATAAATAATCTTTTAAAAAAGGATTAAATGAGGTCATAGAGTGGGGCCCTAATCTAATAGGGCTGGTACCCCTGTAAGAGCAAAAATCACCAGAGCTTGCTCTCTCCACCACGTGAGGGCACAGGGGAAGGTGGCCATCTCGAAGTCAGGAGTTTGCACCAGGAACCGAACTGACTGGCACCCTGATCTTGGACTTCCCATCTCCAGAACTGTGAGCAAATGTCTGTCGTTTAAGCTGCCCAGTTTGTGGTATTTTGTCATGGCAGCCAGAAGAGACTAAGACAGACAGCTTCTCTTCTCTAGTAAACAGTCACTCACGTCATCATTCTGTAAACATGTACTGCGCACCTAATACAAGTGGGACGCTGGAGAAGGAGGTGGGGCTCATGGGCTTCCTGCCCACATGGGACTCCCAGGCTGTCCAGAGAATAAACAATGAGTGACAACTCGAGATCAGAGCTGTAACAGGAAACTGCAGGGTGCGGGGGGAGGGGGGGGAGCTCGGAGGGG